>QEPC01013073.1:442889-454600 GCA_003113815.1 Sphenodon punctatus
TTTTTTTTATGTAATTGGTGGATTAAAACTGTATTTTCCAAGTTATGTTTCACCCTGTTTGGAGCAGAGTAAGGTGTATATTATAGATGTTGTATATTGTACAGAGATTGATTTTGGATATGGACTTTTATTCTATGGATTTTTCAAGAACATTATTATGTTTATTAAATTACAGTATCTTTTGTTTTTGCAGTAGCTGGTGTTTTTAATATTAGAGCAAGCCTTACAGTTTTTAAAATTAGAAATGTAATTGGCGTTTGCTCTGTATTTCCAAATCTTCAGAAGAACTTTGGCAGGTTGAGGGGAGAAAACCCAGCTGCCGCATCAATGACAGATCTGAAAAGCGTAGAGATTTGTGCCTTCAGTATTATTATGGGCAAACCAAATCCACACAGAGATTGAACATAAGCGATGAAAAGAGTGTATACTTTTGAGACAATGGATCCGTGCCCATGTTATCCAAGCGCGGGAAACTTACATTTTGTAAACTCACAGTGGGGAAACAAACGTGTAGCTCTGAACATGGGTTAAAAGAGACATCGGCTGCGTCTCGTGTGGATTTTGAGCCCTGCCATTCGTGATTGAAAATAACACGAGACGCAGCTGACCGCTTTTAACCCCACACCCATGTTCGGAGCTACATGTTTGCTTCCCTGGCGTGAGTTTACAAAACATACGTTTTTCCTGCTCAGGTAACAGAGGCAAGCCCCACTGTGCCCGCAATTCACAACACTGGAGTAGTCCCACAGGGTTTCAGTTGGACTGTTCCAGCAGAAATGGTTTGTGGCCTGTCCCCTATATATTTTCTTACCCATTTTGGGGTAGGATTATTTATTTATTTATTTATTTTGTCCAATTGTGAATTGTTTGTCTTGCACATTTGTTATATTTCTGCCTGTTTCTGCTGCTCAGAAATTCCTGCCGGAATGCATTCTATAACCCATGTGTCTGTTTACAGAATCTTCAAGACCTGAAGCCTTTGGATCAGTGTTTAGTTGGGCAAACAAAGGAGAACAGGAAGAAGAACAGATATAAAAACATACTTCCTTGTAAGTCATTGTTCTATACTTCTGACATCAACCCAATTATATGGCATATGGGAATGCTCTCTCTAAAGGGGAGTGGAGAGCCAGAACCAGCAGGAGGGTTCCTGGTAGGCCACCTGAGGCTAATGCACATGGATCATGTGTACCATCAGTCTGGCCACCCCTGGTTTAGGGAGATCAAACAGAACTAAACGTTTATTATGTTTTATATCTCCATGAGATACTGGGAGGGCTTTGTTACCGTATGTGACCCTCTTGGCCAATGAAAAGTGCTACATAAGTATGAAATACGTGAGTCATTGCATGTGTGCATATGGAAATCTATCATTAAAGCGCTCTCTCTCTGTGCTGTGGGACCACAGACGATGCCACTCGTGTGCCTCTGGGAGCAGAAGGTGGCTACATAAACGCCAGTTTCATTCGGATGCCCGTGGGGACTGAAGAATTTGCTTACATTGCATGTCAAGGACCCCTCCCTACCACAGTAGCTGACTTCTGGCAAATGGCTTGGGAACAAAGCTGCACTCTCATAGCCATGATGACCCAGGAAGTAGAGGGAGAAAAGATCAAATGCCAGCGCTATTGGCCTGATGAACTTGGCAAAACCACCATGGTCAGCGACAGACTCCGCCTTGCCCTCGTGAGACTGCAGCACCTCAAAGGCTTTGTCGTTAGAGTCATGGAGCTGGATGATATTCAAGTAAGTCAATCCATTTCTGCCACACGCAATAGGTTTCTTGGGAATGGACTGGGGGGCCGAAAGGCAATTTTCCTGCATTTGTTGTCGGCTTCTGCAGATTCATACGTTTTAAAAGTCAAAAGAGACCAATGAGATCATCTTGTCTATGCTTCTTGTATAGCACAGGCTAACCAAATTTCTCACAGTTACAGCTTTGTCAAGCCTATTAGTAAATTTGAGTAAGTCTCTTAGTCTCTCTGTGTTTCAGTACTTTATCTGTAAAATTAGGGTAATAGTGCATCCCTATCTTGCAACGGTGCGATGAGGGTCGGTATTATAAACGATGAGAGGCTCATGCAATACCTCCCACCCCAGAAGCCAAACACTAAAGCTAAAGTCTTGAGACTCTACATCAGGGATGGGAAGCTTTTCCTTCCCACCAGCCACTTTGCAAATGAACACAAACTCTGTGGACCAGATAAGCGCTGGAGGCAGAAATGTATAAAGGGTGTGTTCATGGATCTATGCTAGGGGTAGAGAACTTCACGCTCAGGGGCCAAATGCAGCCTGTGGCTAGTTTTTATTTGCCCCCTATCCAGTTCCTGGATCTGGCCCCTAAATATACCATCACGGCAAGATTTTCCGACAGAAAGCACAGCACGGTAGAGAACAGCTTTTCCTAGCAATGCTTGTGGCTTTCCACAGTTGCTGCATGCTCTTTCCATGGGCAATGTTGAATTTTTCCGCTGGAAACTTTTCCGGTGGAAGCTCCCCATACAGAGTTGCGACCGCCACCCCCCATTCAGTTTGATTGGTTCAGGAATAAGTTTGTCTGCCTTCCTTTTGAATTTAATTGTTTCCCTTTAAATTAGGGGGGTAATCTCCATATCCTGCCTCTTGATGATCATCCTCCTGTGATCCCCCTGCTTACAGCCGTGCCAGGATGCATGCCCATTGTTCTCTGCCGCCTGAGGCTAAATGCTTTCTGCGTTAAACTTTCCCCTCTTCCGTCCTTGTAAACAAGGTTCTTCAAGATGGCGCCAAACATTCTCAGAACTGGGTTGTGCATGCACACCCTTCACTCGTTGAACATTCCCTAGTCCTATGATTATTTTTTTTACTATTTGACCTCCCAGCCTATATAAGGCACTCCCCCACTCAACTCGCTTCCTTCCAACCCCGATGGGTGGCTGGATGGGTGGGTGTTGTGAGAATGGTTAGAGCCATCTTGAAGAACCTTGTTTACAAGGTATCAACCTTCTGTTCTTCTTCGAGTGGCTCCTCCCATTCTCACAACTGGGAGAGTCCCAAGCTGTTAATAATGGAGGTAGGAGGAATTCATTAAATCACAATGTAATTCAGATTCTCTGAGAGCCTGAAATAGACAATCTCTCCCCAGCCTATTGACCCAGGGGTTCATATCTCTCAGCTTATTGTTTGTCTCTCAAGACTTCCCTAATAAATGTTTTATGTATTTGTTTGCTTTCTTTCTAAGCAAAACTTCCTTTTCCCAGATCCCAGTCTCCCATACACCCCTTGGTCTGGGGATGTTCCTGAGGGGGGGGAGAGAGAACAGGCGGTGACCGGAGAATGGATTCCTTGTTATTGTAGCTTTTAAGCTTTGGCACTCATGGCATTGATTCTGCACGGCAGAAGTTTTACCACTGTTTGAGTATTCCGCTGGAAATATGGTTTCGTTTACCACTCCAGCAGGAAATATGGCAGTAAATGAGATCAGCTGGGGTAAATCACAGGGCACAGCAGAAGGAGCAGAAAATTGCATGAGCCATTACCGCGTGGCAAGCAATGCGGCAGCAGCAAAAAAACTGCCGGAAAGAGGAGGCTGCTACCATTCCAGCGGAATGGAATTGCGGAACGGGAATAGCCAGTATCACTACAGTCCTCGTTCCTACTTCCAAGCACTGAAAGACTGAGCACAGGGTAAGGGAGCAGAGATAAGGGCATGCACACAAGGACAGGGGACAGATCCATTATCTGGACCCTCCTCTTCCTGAGTGCACCACTGAAGTACTCCCGTACTCCACTTCTGTGCTGCCCTTGAAGCTTCTTTTCAAAATGATCCCGGGGAAAAAGTCCCCCATATCCCATGGATCCACCCGTATCTTCAAGTGCAGGGCCCTCATCTCTCATCCCATCCTCTGAGCTCTCTTTCAGGGCCTGAGTGTATGGACTTTATCTACTGGCCAGATCCAGGAATTGGAAAGGGGCTAAATAAAACAGCTGGTCCATGGGTTTCTGGCTTCTACACCAGCGCTGCCATTTCTGAACATATATTTTTTTCTCTCAAAATCTCAGACAGGTGAACTGCGACATGTGTTCCATTTGAATTTCACTGCCTGGCCAGACCACGACACCCCCTCTCAACCAGACGACCTACTTGCCTTTATCTCCTACATGAGGCACATCCACAAATCTGGACCCATCATCACTCATTGCAGTGCAGGCATTGGACGTTCGGGGACGCTTATTTGCATAGATGTCATTCTGGGATTAATCAGCAGGGATCTGGAGGTAAGTTGCTAAGAGAAACCTGAATTATGCCTTTGACTAAAGGAAACCAGAGGAGATATTTGGTTACTTACTTTTCTCTCCCTGCCTCCGGCTACTCCTCCAATCGGGTAGCTCTCTACTTTGACCACCAGGAGGCAGAAGTGAAAAACTTCTTTCAGAGCTGGCATGGCTGAGCTACCCCGCTGCTGCGTTTCTCAGTCCATCTTCTGCCTCAGGACCATCAGGACGGAATTGATAGCGCTTCGTCGATGGTGCTTGGAACGGGCAGGCAGGGCAAAGAGGAAGTGATTTTCCTGGATGCTGTCTCAGGAACCGCGGCGATTAGCCTCAGCCAGCTCCCTTGCACTGCGCCTGGGAGCGGGGGAAGTCGCTCAGGTTTTTTCTAAGAGGGTCTCATCGGTGCCGGCATTCCCCCCACCCAAGAACAAACCCAGCCAGTCTGGAGTCTGTTTTTTCTAACCAGTAGCCTCTCCCCGGGTCCGGTTTTGCCCGCAACGAAAAAGAAAAAAGGATGGAGTCGCAAGGAGAGGACAGAAGGTAGGAGCAGATCTCAGAGGACACACAAGTATAGCCTATGGCCTATTTAACTAACTCGATGGGGAGTTAGTTTGAATCGGGCCCGGAAGACTATTGGCAGCCAGTGCAGAGATCGGAGCACTGGTGTAATGTGCTCCCGGGGGCCCAGTCCCACCAAGAGCCGGGCCGCTGTATTCTGCACTAGCTGCAGCCTCCGAGCCGTCACCATAGGTAGCCCCACATAAAGCACGTTACAGTAATCTAACCGAGAGGTAATAAAAGCATGGATGATTGTGGCCAGGTCTGAAACCATGGAGTCCCTCGACAAACTGTGTGACCTAAAGTTGCAAGGGAAAAGGAAGAGGCCTCCCTCTAGGCAAAAGCCGGCTAAATGAGCCCCATTAAAAGCAAAGGAAAAACGGGCAAGCCGCCACAAGAGGGCGCCATTACCCACCGTTTGTAGTCCCCTCAGGCCTCTGGGGAGAGTTCTGCCAGCGAACACGGGGAGAGGGAGGGAGCATCCACAAGATGATAGGAGCTCGGGCTCCGAATCTGATTTGTCCCCCCATTCCTCAGACACTGAGGAGGGGGAATATATGGATCCCTTACCTGATCCCAAGGACAGGGACAGACAGTTCCCTCTGGCTCACAGGGAAGAGCTGATGGGCCAAGTAATTAAAACCTTACAATTAAAGGAGAAGCCCCACAAAGCAAACTCCTCTGATTCACAAGTGGAGGAGCACAGAGATTATATTCCCACAGCGAGGAGCAGGGAATTTCCCTGGATTGGGCTTTTGAGCGCCTAGTGTTGGAGGAATGGAAACACCCCAACAAGGCGTATAAAACAAACAGGACTCAGGATGCCCTGTATTCCTTCTCCAGGAGGAAGGAACCCATGTTCAAAAACCCCAAGGTGGACGCAGCAGCCGCCTCTCTAGCTAGGCAGACGGTTTTCCCCACTGAGGGGGACTGTTTTCCAAAGGACCCAACAGACAGAGTGTTAGATTCAGCTCTCAGAAGGCCCTTGGAGGCTTCAGCATCCACCTTCAAAATTAATATTGTGGCCTCCTAGGTGGCCAGAGCAGTTCTAGCTTGGATGCAGGAGGCACAGGACCAGGGTACCTCAGAGAGGAGAGCGCAAAAGCTAACCTCACGCATAGTGATGGCCACTGCCTTAATCGCAGACTCGTCAATGGATGCGATGACTTGGGCAGCTCGCTCGGTGGCGGGCAAAGTATCAGCTAGGAGGCGAGTGTGGCTGAGGTCTTGGCAGGGGGACATCACAGCAAAGAACCTCTTGGTAGTCGGTCCTTACAAAGGGTCCAAGCTTTTTGGCATGTGCCTGGATAAGGTGCTGGCAGATACAACCGAGAAGGATACGCCTAAGACACTACAACAGGTAGGCCCCAGAAAAAGATTTTTTCGGGGGCAACCGTTCAGGTTCAGAGGAAATGCAAGCACGCATAGAAGATATCAGCCACATACACGATACAACACAACACAATATAATAGAGACCCACTGTTCAATTTTTCCTTTCGTAACAGGGGCCAGAGACAGGCAGAATTTGGAAACCAAAAGATGTTCGCTCAGTGGTCCCTGAAGAGGGATCAGGATCCCTGCAAGACAGTGATTCCGCAAGTGTTAGAATTCTTGTAGCAGGGGCTAGATAAGGGTTTAAAACCTAATACACTGGCCAGGCAAGCGGCAGCCTTAGATTCAGTCATTAAAGCGCTTACCAATAGGAGCATTTCTGCACATAGGCATGTCAGACAGTTTATTAGGGCAGCTAGAATCATTTCTCCAGAGGTAGTTCACAGGTGCCCATCTTGAAATCTAAATCTGGTTCTGGAGGCTCTGACTAGAGCTCCTTTTGAGCCTCTCAGACATGTCTGACTGTACATGCTGTTGATCAAGGTAGCCTTCCTAAAAGCCGTAACCACAGCTAGGAGGATGTCAGAACTGGGAGCGCTCTCAGTAGAGGAAAACTTCTGTTCTTTTCAAAGGGAATCAGTTACCTTAAGGTTAGATCAGACCTTTATCCCAAAGGTAAATTCTTCCTTCCACAGGGCTCAGGAATTGATTCTGCCATCGTTCTGCCCTAGGGAGAAGGTTTGGCATACCCTAAATGTACGTAGAGCTCTTAAGGTCTATTTCTCAAGGACACAGGGATTCAGAAGATCCAGAGCCCTTTTTGTCAATATTAGACCGGGGTATAAAGGTTCAAAAGCCTAGAAGACCCTAATCTCAAAGTGGTTCAAGCAGGCCATAGTGGAAGCATACAAGGCTAGTGGTAAGGTTCCTCCACTACAAATTTGGGCCCACTCCTTCAGGAGTGCAGCCACCTCGTACACCTTTAAGGCTACGGCATCGTACGAGGAGATCTGCAAGGCAGCCACGTGGTCGTCGCTGCACATGTTCGTTAAGCATTACAAGATTGATGTGTATGAATCAGCACAGGCAGCATTTGGGAGAAGGGTGCTACAGGCGGTACTGGAGTCTCCCAGTGCTGTTTGTCCCCACCCTTAAGGGCACTTTTCTGCTCGGGTACGTCCCGATCAGAGGAGTAGCCGGAGGCAAGGGGAGAAAAGAGAATTGGTCACCTACCTTCAGTGAATTCTTTTCTCCCCTGCACTCCGGATACTCCTCTGGCCCTCCCTGCCAAACAGCAATGCAGGAACAGGGAAGTAATAGTTAATCTCCAGTTTTTGGGAGAAATAGAGTACCCACAGTGAGCAATTTTCCCCAGTTGGGAATTTTATGGAAGGGACAAGATAGACAGTTACGGTGTTTTTGCTATTCAGTTAATATTTCTTGTGGAGAAAACTTCAATCTGGAGTGTGAAAGAATTGACTCCTGTGGCTTGGGAACAGACTGAGAAACGCAGCAGTGGGGTAGCTCGGTCACACAAGCTCTGAAAGAAGTTTTTAACTTCTGCCTCCTGGTGGTAAAAGCAGAGAGCTACCCGATCGGAGGAGTATCTGGAGTGCAGGGGAGAAAAGAATTCACCGAAGGTAGGTGACCAATTCTCTTTTCTATTGTGCATCCACCTTGGGTCTGGAACTCTGGTTATACCTAACTTTTAATTCATTCATGGTGTAATATAAAATTTGCATAACTCTGAAAAACAAATGTTTTTCCCCAAGGGAAAAAAAGATACTGTATGTGTAAAATAAATACATGAATAAGCTCAAAAGCAGGTTTGCACTTGTGGAAATAGTTTTGATGCCTTTTTTGCACTCTAAATAAGAACATTTCCTCCACTGCTTGCATTGCAGGTAGGGGGAATGTTGGTGGGATCCTGCAGAACAGCAACCCAGCAGTGCTTCTCTTCCTTCCAATACAAGTCCCCCACTTGCACTGTGGGTGGCAGGGGAAAGAGTGCTCCAAAGGCTTGCTTTGCGGGCAGGAAGCACTCCGAGATCCTCAATGATCAGCTGTTCAGTGGGGACCTGGAAAAAAGCCCTCTCCTAGCAGTGCAAGTGGCGTAGCTGGAGCGAAGGGAAGGGGGAAAGGTGAGCTCACATCAGCAAAGAAGTAATACTTCTCCAATAGCAGTGGAAGCTGGTGGGACAGAAAAGAGACATGACAAATTTTCATCAAGAAAAGTTCATAAAGGTCTTTTTTATGAAAACCTTTCATCTCCATATTTATTACAACTCTGCAGGGCAATAGGGACCCGTTACCGTTAGTGGGGGAAACACAGTGACCAAACCGGGTTGTGCATACATGATATCTGAAATCCGCTAGACTCTGCAGACATCCTAGTTGGCCAACACCTCAGTAAATGACTCTGTTACTTAACAGGTGAAAAAAACCCAAGACGATAGCCTGCTGGAGTTCATATTTGGTTCTTGCATTCCCCCCTCACATGTTTAACCTGTGGATCCTAATGAACGGGCAGCCCCCTGCATGTATTGCATATGCGTGTGGGCAGGCAGACCCCACTCACAGGTTTAGTGGGACAAACCTAATACATGGACAGGCAATCCACTCCCCCCATCAACCCCGCCCCACCCCCTCCGTTCCCAGTATTCCACCCCGTCATGATTCACAGTAGTGGTGTACTATGGGAACAAGAAGCTGCCCCAGCTGTTCCTTTCTTCTGTGCTATTATGACTCCAGGAGGCAGTCCAGCGCCTGCTATCCCTGCCTAGCCACAGAGGTGCCTACCTGCCAGCAGTTGGCAGCTGGAACTAACCTTTCGCTATGCACACAATGCTGAGTTTATTGAGCAAATCACATACTTTATTGGGCCCAATAAATCACACACTTTATTGAGCATGGCTGGTCCTGTGATGAGTCATCACTTGATGACACGTGGCTAATAACAGCCAGTACTTGCTCATGCACAGTGAACAGCCAGTCCTAGCTAGGCTGCCACCCAGTTGTCAAAACTTTTCAAAACATTTGGCGCGTGTTCTACAGACTTCACGGACACCTGTAATGCAGCCATGGATCCTGAGAACTTTATGGTGTTCATTATCGTGCTCCAGGTCTTCAGTACCGCTAACTGAACAGAACCTGCAAGCCATCCAACAGAGCCAGGTCTTCTGCTGTCATTGGCTCGATGAGATTGCAAAGGACAGATGGGCTGTCATGCAATCTGTGCCCAGGGTAGTGGGGCACATTGCAACACAGAAGCAGCTCCTGCTTCAGCGCCATGCACTAGCTTTCCTCCGGCAACAACAGACCACTCTGGAGAGGATTGGAGCCTTGCTAGGGGAGCTGACGTGTGCTGAGAGGTACCTGTCAGGAGACGCTGATTCAGCAACCCATGCTCTGTGCATGGCTGTACCCACTGAGGCTTGTGTGGGTGAAGGAGAAAAGCACAGATTGGTGAGAGAACAGATTGGCGAGGTGCTGACTGGCTCTCTAACTTTAGGATGCCCCGTCCTGCAAGTAGACAAGATCCTCCAGCCGCAAGAAGCATGTGGCCATGGCCATACGAAAGCTCGCCGCTCCAGACTCCTGCCACTCGGTCTCCCAGCAATTCAGTTTTGCAACTTCCACAGTGAGTGCCAACCTCCTCAAGGTTTGCACTGCGATTGTGGAAGTGCTGCTGGACCGGGCGATGCAGTTGGCTGACCCCGTGGAGGTGATGGAGGGCTTTCAGAGATAGAGGTTCCCGAAATATATAAGGGTGATTGATGGTAACCATATTGCCATATGCCCACCTCATAGCAAAGACGACTACTTGAATTGCAAGGGGTCCTTCTCTGTGGTTCTCCAAGCCGTAGTGGACCAGTGTGCCCAGTTCATGGATATCCAGGGCACACGGTTCTCCTACGATCTCCACCTACCATGGTGCTTCTTCCCCCATGCCAGGCCACAGGCCTGTCACAGTGCTTCTCCCCACCCTGCTGCCCCGCCATGGTGCCTTCCATCAGCCTGCCATCCCACCACGGTCCCTTCCCACCCACTTCCCGTATGTACCATCCATGTTCAGTGCTGCTGTGTCCTGGAGAGTATCCAGCTGCTCCGAAGTGCTTTTCTGGCCACCTGTGGAAATAGTAAAGGGGGGAACCACGTAAATAGATAGCAATAAGTGATGCCTTTCCTTCCCCAAAATGGTTCAGCCCCTCCTCCCCCCGGTGTATTAACTTACCATAGTTGTCTGGCCATCATTCTGAGCCATATGGAAGTCACTCCTTAAAACGTAATGGCTTCTGAATAGAGAGCATCAGGAATGTGATGCAAACCAGAAGAAGCTGGAACAGGACATGTCTGAATTTTGGCATGCATTGGCCTTTAAGGTGCCGGAGAGAGAGGCAGGAAGTGGTCACTCTTGGGAGCACTCTAGGCTTTTCACCTGGTGCTGGCAGACCTGTATGCGCGTGATGCTGCACGCAACCTGTGCGGTGGAGTGCTCCAGGCATGCGCCACGTGCGGCTGAACATGACCCCGTGGCCAACTGGGGCCCCGCGCTTGCCTGGCTGGGAGGCAGGCTGCAGCCAGCTTCTCCCCCAATAAGTTCTTTTGTCTCCCCTCCCTGGCTCTGGTCCCTATCCCTCACCTGCCTCTGCCTCCTAGTAGCGCTGCAGCAACAGGACACAGGGACACCCATCGGACTGGGAGATAAAGCTGCTTGTTTACAAACAACTCCCCATGTGAGTGATCAAAAGGTTGTTACCTTGTAAAGAAGGTTCTTCAAGATAGCTCCCAACATTCTCACAACTGGGTTGTGCATGCTCACCCTATTCAAATAATAGACCACATGATGGTCTCGAGCTCCTCTAGTATAAAAAGCGCTCTCCCCCTCAGAATGACAGTTCCTTCCAACCCTTTCTAGGAATATAAAAAAGAAATTCCATGTGGGGCTGGAAGGGTAGGTGTTGTGAGAATGTTTTGAGCTATTTCAAAGAACCTTGTTTACAAGGTAGTAACCTTCTGTTCTTCTTCAAGTGGCTCCTCACAGGTCATTTTTACATGGCTCCGCCGGGTGGGGGGGGTCCGTGGGCGTGCTGGTGCATGGGCAGGGCATGCACACAGCCTCACAATCATCCCCACTCACACCCACTCATCCACACCCACGGAGTAACCGCCGGTTGCTCCATGTGTGGGGACGAGTGGGGATGCGTGTTAGGTGGGCGCACACGCACCCCCACTCACCATGTTCACATGCACTGCGTCGTTTTCACGGGGCTCCCGCACCCATGAACACAAGACATCTGTGTGTTTATGGGTGGGAGAGGCTCGTGTAAAAAGGGCCACATTCTCACAGCTTTCTTACTTGTATTACCTTAGGTAGGAATTTAGGATGTAAAGCAATATCTATTCTATCTTGGAAAATCTGCAAATATTTATTTATTTATTTATTTATTTAAAACTTGTATCCCGCCCCTCCTGCCCAAAGGCAGCTTGGGGCAGCAAACAACATGAAATAAATCTACAGATTTTAAAACAAATCATAAAAACTCACCCTCCCTCCCCAACACCC
>QEPC01013073.1:454638-481684 GCA_003113815.1 Sphenodon punctatus
GGAACAGCCAGGTCTTACACAAACGTCGAAACGACAGGAGGGTGGGGGCCAACCGAGCCTCCTCCAGGAGTGAATTCCACAGCACGGGGGCAGCCACCGAAAAAGATCTAACATCAGTGGCCACCCGGCTCGCCTGGGGAACCTCCAAAAAGGCCCCCCGGACGATCTCAGGGGTCGCACGGACACATGGGGAGTGAGGCAATCCCGCAGATAGGCAGGGCCTAGGCCATGAAGGGCTTTAAAGGTCAAAACCAGCACCTTGAAACTAGCCCGGTGCTTTATAGGCAGCCAGTGCAGAGTCTGGAGCACAGGTGTCATGTGCTCCCTGTGGCCCGCCCCAGTAAGGAGACGGGCCGCGGCATTCTGCACCAGCTGCAGCCTCCGGACCAGCTTCTCGGGCAGCCCCACGTAGAGCGCGTTGCAGTAATCCAGCCTTGAGGTGATGAAGTATGGTTCTGAGATTATTATGGCTGCTATTTCACTAACCCTTCTTAATGAAGCTATTGCTAACAGGAATACTGTCTTTAAACCCGCACCCCATAACCAGTTCATTTGCACCTCCCATGTGGGGGCACAAATGAAATGGTTATGGGGTGGGTGCAGCTCTCTTTTCATGGCATAATGCGCTTAATAGATTAGCTGCATTTTGGGTGTCTTGTGTGTTTGATAGCAGCACCTCTGGACCAGTCACATCATGTGCGTACACAAGGCACAGGCGGCACCGACAACAAGAAGCAACAGGCCCTGGAGGCCAGGCTGGCTAAGCTCCCCCCACTTCCCCAATAAGGCAGTGGATGCAGTCGGTCTCTCTGTTCCTGCCTCAGTGCTCGCCCGGCTGCCCCTGCAGTGGAACCACTCCTGGAGTGGTGGTAGACGCTCGGCTGGGGAGGTGAGGGGGCGGGGAGAAGCATTGGGAGGCCATGCTTGTCTGGCCACTCAGAGGGGTGGAGAATGGGAATCCTTCCTGTCCAGAGGGAGTAGATTTTATGTAAATTTAAACATTTGCACAATTAGGTGGGGCCTAATTATGCAAATTAGGCCCCATACCAAGACTGCGCACATGGTCTCACAAACCCTGGGGCCGGCCCTGGCCCCAGGGATCTGTATTGGGACCGGTGCTGTTTAGTATATTCATTAATGATCTGGAAAAGGGCATTAAGAGTACGGTGATCAAATTTGCAGATGCCCATAAGTTATTCAAGGTAGTTAAAACACAAGCAGACTGTGAAGAACTGCAAGAGGATCTTACGAGATTGGGTGCCTGGGCATCTAAATGGCAGATGAGATTTAATGTGGACAAGTGCAAAGTGATGCACTTAGGGAAAAATAACCCAAACGAGGAGTACACAATGCTGGGTACGAAGCTAGGAGTTACCACTCAGGAAAAGGATCTGGGAGTGATTGTGGACAATACACTGAAATCCTCAGCCCAGTGTGCAGCAGCAGTCAAAGAAGCAAACAGAACATTAGGAGTTATTCACAAAGGGATAGAGAATAAAACAGAGAATGTCATAATGCCTCTATACAAATCAAATGGTGCAACTGCATCCCATCTCAAAAAAGACACTGCTGAACTAGAAAAGGTACAGAGAAGGGCAGTGAGAATGATCAAGGGTATGGGATGGGTTCTGTACAAAGAGAGGCTTGACAAACTGGGTTTCTTCAGCTTAGAGAAGAGAAGACTGAGAGGAGACATTAAACTAGCTGCCAGCAGATTTAAGACAAATAAAATGAAGTACTTTTTCACTCAACACATAATTCACTTATGGAATTTGTTGCCAGACGATGTTGTCAAGGCCAGTAGAATAGCTGGGTTTGAAAAAGGACTGGATACGTTCTTGGAGAGTAGCTCCGTTAATGGCTATTAACCAAGTAGTTTATGACATGAACTTCTTACTGTCGGGAGCTGGGAGTGAACAATGGGGAATGGATTGCCCATTGTGACTGTTGGTTCTTCTCCCATGCGATCGAGATTGGTCACTGTCGGAGGAAAGGATGCTGGGCTTCATGGACCATTGGTCTGACTCAATATGGCACTTCTTATGTTCTTAGCCTAATTGAAAGTCCACATTCTCGGAGATACCCCACCATGAGTGGGGGCAAACACTTAATCAACAGGCAAGTGGACATGCACTCGGTGTGGGCTATCATCTCATTTATTTTCACTCCATGCCTGCAGTTAAGTCTTTATTTAACATGAATAAAGTATCCCTTGACTGAATGAAATCTCTTGTACATCTTTTAAATGTTTGTACTTTAGCCAATATAGAAATCTTGACTATTTAAGTATTTGGGAAACTCCTATGATTACTTCTTGACTAGTATGTTTGGAGGTGTTGTACTGTATCATTCTCAAAGACCTAGTTAAAGCAGAAAACATGCAAAAGCTTTCTCACAAATGTTCCAAATAGGCATGCAGCATGATGGATCACCTCTCATTGCATTGGTATTGAGCTAATTGAGTCTCTGATGAGAAATAGGGGGCTTTTCTGGTAAGCCCATGTATTCTGTTCTAACGTTTTACCTGCTTCCATCAACACTGGGCTGTTCTCTTTGCAGTTTGACATCTCGGACATAGTGCGTACAATGCGACTACACCGGCACGGAATGGTTCAGACCGAGGTATGTGTCCTCCTGATCTGGGTTTTGGTGTAGAGCATGGATGCCCAAATGTTTTTGGCTAAGGAACCAGTACCAGTCCTCCCAGATTTCTCTTGGTTCACCTCTGGCTTCTACTTGCTGCCCCCTGCGTTAGCAGGCAGCTGCCCTAGGCCGACACCAATGACTGCTGGCTGTTTGGCAGCCGTTAGCAGCTCGAGGGCTGGTTAGATTTAGGACTCTTTTTAGTCTACCCTGTATTTTTAGTGTTGTTATGGGAGATATAGGTGGAGGATACATAGGGAGGGAGGGGAGGAGGGTGAGAGATGGGGTTTTGTAAGTGAGAGGCAAGGGAATTAGGGTGGAAAGTTTTGAGGAAAACCACGGGGTCCCTGAGAGGAAAGGGCCTGGGCTGTGAGAGACAGGAGAGTGGAAGTGGGTAGGATGGGATGTTTGAACAAAGGTAAGATTTTTCTTGTGTATTGTTTTCCCGTTATCGTAGGGGGTGGTCTCTAGGCTGGGGGAAGTGAGAGTTGGAGGGATGGGATGGCTGGGTCTGGGGAGGGGTGGGATTTATACATTTTATCTATTTTGTGGTGGTGATTGAAATTATTTTAAGTCGCCCTGAGCCCTTGGGAATAGGGCAAGGTATAAATAAAAAAATAACAATAATTAATAATACACCTGCCCAAGATGCCTGAGGCCTGGCTCATGCTCATGCAAGCTGGTCACGGATGCAGAAGGTGGGCAAGTTCAAACCCCTTCAGTGGATGTCTCAAGATGACAGAGACTGTAATCCTTGTGTATCGGCCTGGGTGAGCAGTTGTCTCCACCATAGGAAATGGCCTCAGCAGGTGCTGACGTCTGCTTTGCTGAAGCTCTTGTTGTTTGTGCAGACTGCTTACCCTGACCATGGATGGAAAGATTTTACTGAATTTCTAAGCTGGAGAAAGCTTTTTTAAAATTTATTTTTCAATTCCTATTTTATTAAAACAACTTTTTAAAATAATAAAACAGTAACGATAGCAGTGACCACCTGAAAAATAACGTACTAGATGTATAATATCGATCTGCACCTTATATCTCTGATCCAGGTATTATATACGAATACCTGACTATGGGTTAGAGTTAGCCCAAAGGGTGATCTAACTGAGCCAGCTCAAATGACCAATGGGGTTAAGCAGGGGTGCATGTTGGCCCCTTTCCTATTTAATCTCTATATCAGTGACATTGTTTCTAGTCTGCAGGAGTGTGGCGGTCACCCACCAGCTATTGGAGGACATCCGGTGACGGTCCTCCTCTACGCAGACGACATGGTTTTACTTTCCACCTCGAGAGTTGGCATGTGTCGCCAACTGACTAGGTTGAATAATTATTGCAGTAATAACCATCTTACTATAAATCAGTCCAAGACCAAAGTTATAGATTTTTCCAGGAAAGGGAAAAAATTCAGTTGGTTTTTGAATTCGAAACCAGTGGAGCAGGTTATTAGATATAAATATCTAGGAATGTGGTTTTCACAATCCGGTAGTTGGAAACCTCATTTGGACAGTGTTAGGCGAAAAGCTGACCAAACTACAGCTGGACTCCTGAAATTTTGGAGATGGGGGCGGGAGGACAGATAGCTCCAGCACTTAAGTTGCTACGTGATAAGCTGATCCCCCAAATGTTGTATGCGGTGGAGATATGAGGGACCGTGAATAGAGATCTCCTTGAAGTTGTGCAAAATAAAGTTCTAAGAATGGTATTAGGAGTTTCCTCTAGCTCCCCAGTCATTATGTTAAGAGCAGAAACAGGTATCTCCCCCCCCAGTCTCTTCTAGAGTTAGAACTTTGTTCCTGGGCTATTGGCTCAGAGTCAGGGAAATGGAGGCCAGACGTCTTCCAGCCATCTGTCTGATCGAACAGTCTAATCTGCTTGTGAAGTACCAGAGGTATAAGATGGTAATTGGGCATCTGACTCAGCTTGGTCTTACATCAAAAAATCTGAGACATTATTCTCGACTTCAAGTGAAGCAGCTGATTAACAGCAGGTCAACTGATGTGGTCCTACAGGTAGAAAGAATTACATTAGTAGAACAGAAAATTGCATGTTGGTACCCTTTGTTTAAGACCAGTTTTGAACTTGAACTATTTTGTTGATATATCGAACTTTAAAACAAGGAGAGCATTAACCACACTTAGGTTCAATATTGGGTGAAAACAGACATGACGCTAACCACCCTTTAACCACCCTTGGTGGCCATTTATGCATGTTTCAGGGCTGCATAGGGCACCAATACCGCCCTGCAACATGCATAAATAACCACCAAGGGTGGTTAAAGGGTGGTTAGCGTCATGTCTGTTTTCACCCATGATGATCACCAACGTGCTTGAAGGGCGGTACCAAGGAGTTCCTCTAGAGCTGAGAGATTGCCTTTGTGGAGGATCTGATGTAGAGGATCTCCAACATTATTTGCTCTCCTGTCCTCTCTACAGCAGATTACGGGAAACTATTCTAGGCCAGTGGCAAGAAGGAAAGGAGTACTGGGATCTGCAACTTTTAATTTCATATCTGCTGGCTAACTCCCACAAAGATATGGCCAGAAAAGTTGCTAAATTGGCCTTAATGATGGAAGTGACAAGAAGGAATTTCAAAGAGGGTCTCAGTTTGACTGCTCAGTAGGGATAGTAGGTTAGCTTCTTTTACTGGTACTGAGGGCGTAGTTGACTTCAAAATTTAAACTCTCCTTTTGTCTGTGCCACATTGTCTGGTTTTTCTTCTAAACACCCATTTATATCATTAACTACTTTTTTGCTCACTGGTATATTTGCTAACAAATGGAATAAGGAAGTGGAGGTCGCCAAATATATGTGGGCACCGGGTCTGGGTATTAAGTTATAGTTAATAAGGCCCCGCGAACTATGACAAAGTGGGAATGAATTGGTTGTCGAGTCGATGCTCGTATTTGTACATCATAAGGGGCCAAGTGTTGTCACTACAAGCCCGATGCAGGTCAAGGCATATTTAAAGTATATTAAACATCATTAATGTTGCTGTTGTCTCTGCCTTTTGTTTAGACTGTTGAACATCTTTATTACTGCAATTTGGATTTCTATTGGATTTTGTTTTTATTATTATTGTGACTTCTCACTATTTCGAGTTGATTACATTTTATTTTGTTTCTGATGTACTTTAAGTTTGAAGCAGTAATGGAAATGTATTTTATAATATTGTTTTTTCTTTTAACGTATTTAAGTTTTAATCTGTGTTTTGATACTTTGTCATGACCTAATGGTCAAAACAATGAACTTTTGATTGAACGTACTAACAGAGAGACTGCAACAGGAGAAAGCTTTTGGTACATCAGAAGGAGCAGTGGTGCACAGGGGCACAAAATTAAGTTTTGGGGGAAGGGTGGGGCAGGAGAGCTGCTTCACCCTACCCCGTTTCTGACATGACCATTCCCTTTCGTGAGCACCATGATATCACACGTGGCCATGTCGTACAAGGTGGGGCCAAACGGAAGGCAGGGCAGTGCAACCACACCTCCTTGCACCTCGCTCCCCAGTGTCGGTAATGGAGTCTTTGTATAGCGACTCGAGAGTGAAATCCAATCTTGACTCGTGGACAGATTTTCAGAGCTTGTCCCAACAATAAGAGTTTGTCTTGCTGTTATGAACTGTTTGTATATTATTTCTCCCTCTCACAGGATCAGTACATTTTCTGCTACCAAGTTGTCCTGTACGTCCTAAAACGTCTCCAAGCTGAAGAGCAGCAAAGAAGCAATTAAAACTCTGGAGCTTGAAGTGCTTTTAAAGAAAGAAGAGGCAGAGATTCTTGTATATTTTGTCTGTTCTGCCAAAATTATTCCAGCTTTTTGCTTCCATCTCTATCCAAGCGCCAAGTACCACTAGGACGCCCCTCCTCCAAATTGTTGGGGGGTTTGTATACCAGTAAATAATATTTAATAAAGTTGCAATTTTTTTGCAACTTCCTTAATCTATGATAAATGAGAGGGGGTGATGTTTTTTTAATTAAAGAAAGTGTTAATCTGATAATGCCTCCAGCAGTTATTCAACTGCTTTTCTATGGGGGGTGGGAAATGAAGACAGTATTTTATCCCGGGGAACTTTCATACAGGGTCATTTTATTAGTCTATTTTCAAAGCTTGTTCATAGCAGAACTGTCTTTTTTTCCAGCATTTTAATACAGTAGACGTATTTTATAGGGTATACTTGAAGTCAGTATTTAAGCTTTACAGAATGCCTGTTAGCCATGGGGAAAGTAGTGAATGTTTACTGTAAGTACCACAGTTTATGATGTTTACTTTATAGACGTATATATTTATATACTTTTACATAAAAATATTGAATTATCAGGTGTCTACGCTTATAACTGATTAGGCATCACCGCCATGTAAATAAAAGTACACTTTTAAAACCTTTGGTGTAATAGATGTCTTGCAACCACATGAAGAAAGGAAGGGATTCACAGGAAGAGAAAGGGGATATTTGTGAAAAGGAGGGATGAAATGCTGACCTGAAACATGGGGCATGGTTCTTGTCAAAAGTTTGAATGGTGAATATGGGTATAGAGAGTTTTAATTACACAGTGGGCATGTTAGTTCATTCATCAAAGTGAGGAGAATTCATGGAGTAATAGGTGGCGGCTTGTCCATAAGGGGTAATGGGTTATAGCCCCACCAGAAAAATCCTGTCCACGAGAATGAGCTGCTGGGACAAACCTTCCTCTGGAGACGGAACTCTGAGAGGACTTGTCGAGAGGATGGGTCCCCAGGTTTGGGCACTAACTGCAGGTCAGTGTTCGCTAGACTGGAGGATGCCCGGGTGCCTGGCACTAGTCATGTTGTGGTGCTCTCCTGTCCAGAGGATGGCTCCCCAGTTCCAGATGTTACATGCAGGTTAGTGTTTTCATGGCTGGAGGATGCCCAGGTACCTGGTGCTAGTTGTGTTCTGGTGCTCTCCTGCCTGGAAGATGGCTCCCCGTTTGCAGGTGCTAATGCAGGTCGGTCCTTGCTTGACTTGAGGATGCCTGGGTGCTGCCTGGTGATAATGGCGTCCTGTTACCCTTCTCTCCAGAGGATGGTGTCTTTCTGCGAACAGTGGGGGTGTCTACGCTGCCAGGTGACAGTTGTCCCAGGAGGAGCTCTGACCAAGTTCCGGGCTACACGTGATCACACTTCCAGACAGAGTCGGTCCTACCCCGGAACCCACCCCTTGGGGGGACCCTGAGCACGGGGACCCCGGCCGACTCCGACTGACAGGCAGCGGAGAGGGCCAGAAGGAGTGAGGGAGAGGCAGAAGTCCTGCCTCTCCCACACTCCATGCCTCCTCCCCTCCGCTGCCTGTCACACAGTCTCGGCCAGGGGAAATAAGGGAGAGAGAGGCGGAGGCAGAGGCCTCACCTCTCCCTCATTTCCCCTGGCCAAGAGACTGATAGACGGGGGGAGGGGGGCACCCATTGAGTGAGGGAAAGACGGGGCCTCTGCTTCTCCCTCACTTCTGCCGGAAGTGAGGGAGAAGCAGGCAGAGGCCCAGCCTCTCCCTCATGCCGCTGGCCCCCTCCACTGCCTGACTGTTTCAGCCAGGGGAAATGAGGGAGAGGCAGGGCCTCTGCCTCGCCCTCATTTCCTCTGGCCGAGACTGTGACGGGGAGGGGAGGGGAGGCAGCGGAACTTCCAGTGGCGGCGGGCAGCGCAGCAGTAGATTCAGTCTGCTGCCATGGTGCCCGTCCTGCTTGAAGCTCCGAGCTTCAAGGCCCAGGTCGGAGGTAGCAGCAACAGCGGATCAGGTAAGTGATCCGATGGCCGCTCAGGCTTGAGGATGGGCAAGGGGAGTGCCCCAGGCCCGGGTAGCGTGCTGCCCCCAGACCAGGGAGCACCCCCTGTGCCAGGGAGCGCCCCTAGGCCCGCTGACGGAAGGGGCCCTGCATTTGTTCCCCGCCCTGGGCCCCAATTACACTAAGGCCGGCCCTGCTTCCAGAGCAGGCCCAGCATAGAGCTTGCTTGCAGCTGCTTGGGACCAACTTGGATTTAGCCTTTTCAGAATTCTCCAGCAGCTGCAACAGGGATTCTTCAGGTCAGAGCGAGTAGGTTTCCTTTTCAGGATGGAGGGGATGTTGGACGGGCAAAACAGAGTTGCCTGCAGGAGTCTAGGGATGAGGGAGTGTACTTGTGGGAATTGATTTAGGATATATTGTGTTTCCCATCCCACCCCGGCCTCCTCCTCTCCCGGCCCCACCAAGGATTTTAAGCCTCAGCTGCCAGTGGGAGTTAATATGCCAAATCTTGCAGTTCTTACTCAGTCTTAACCAGGTAAGTCTTCTCAATGTCAGAATTTTGCTCTGAGTTAGAACAGCACAATGAAGAAGGGAGCTGGAGGAGCCACTGTTTAATGGGAGCTCGGGCTAGATTGGTCCATCAATCTAAGGAAGGTTTAAATGATGTGGCCCGGTGGAAGAGGGTGGAAGCGGTCTCCTGGCCCCAGCTCTCTTGCCTTTCAGCGCAGACTCTGTTTGCTCCACAGTCTTATTGTGAAGGTCAATCTCTTGCAATCTTTTGGCTTCCAGCATCCTTTCAATCTCTATTGCTATAAATAACAAGGAAATTACTGAAATCTCACTCAGGAAAAAAGATAAAATATAAACCCTACGACTTTGATTCTCAATACACTATAACAGCAGAGCCCAGTTTGGGGTTCTCGCAGGTTACACAGGAAAAAGCTCTCATTCCCGCTACTGGATATTTTTAACCAGAAATTACATACTTTTAAGAGTTAATAAAAGTGCCTTAATTTTAAACTATCTTTTAAAATTTGCATTCTCTGTCTTTGTCCAGGTGGCCATTTTCGGCTGAAGGGTTTTGCCCCTCCCTCGCGTCAGGAGGCAAGATCCAGAAACATGATTGGCAGCCTCTGCTGGTGGGAGGACAAACCTTCCACAACCCCCAGTCCGGCCCTCCCTCCTGGGGTTTCAGGACGTTAGAGAGTCGTTTGAAAACATAGGTTTTTATTTTGCTTTGTTTTCCTTTCCACCTCCCCACTCCCTCTCTTTCTGGGGTTGGAGGCTTGGAGGTCCAGATCCTCTCCTCTCCCCTGTGGCGGGCTTGGGGTTTGAGTTGGGGTGCCAGAGGATCTGAGGGGGCCCTTTCCTCATCCCCCCCCTCACTTTCTTCAGTTACTCCTGGACCCGGGGTAGGGATTTGGACAGCAGGAAGCTACTCCCACCTCCCATCGGGGTTAGGCGGTGCAAATTGCGGCGCAGCAAGGAAGCCTTCGGGGCCCCTGCCTTTCCACATGGAGCAGGACACGGGCAAATGCTGACACTGGGATGACTCTTCTGCCTCAGGTGCTCCCCGTGACTCCAAGACCAATAAAACACCCAGCCAACGAGGCATGTCTGGTCAGGGAGTTGGAGACAGCAAAGATGGTAGTGGGAGAAACTCTCCACCCTGCCAAAACTGAGCTCCAACTCGCGCCTCCCGCTTCCTTCCATCTCCTCTGCTGCAAAGTCTCCCTCCCCTCAAGAAGAGATCCCAAAGCAAGTGATTTTGGGGGGAGATGGGACAAGGTAGCGGCTCAGCCAGACCTGCTCTTAGCTCTACAGGATCCCACCCCCTTGCCTAATTTATTTAGTTTAGTTTATAATTTTATACCCCGCCCCTTTTGCAAAGCAGCTCAGGGCAGCTTATAATTTAAAACAAAAATATAAAACATGTAAAATACAAATATAAAACCACTTTAGGGGGAAGCCATAAAAATATAAACATAAAACAAAAACCCTCCCACCCTAACCCTCAAACACCTCCCCCATCCCATCCCATCCTTCCCTCCCTCACCAGCCCCCTCCACCAAATGCCTGGCGGAACAGCCAGGTTTTACGAGACCGATAAAAAGCAGGTCCGTGGCTATGTGAGCCTCCTCCGGGAGGGAGTTCCACAGCCGAGGTGTGATCACCAAGAACGCCCTCTCCATAGTAGGCCCCCAATTTACTCAGGGGACCTCCAAGAAGGCACCCCCAGTGGACCGCAGGGACCGACTGAGGACCCGGGAAGTGAGGCGGTCCCGCAGATAGGTCAGGCCAAAGTCGTGTAGGGCTTTAAAGGTGAGAACCAACACCTTGAATCGGGCCTGGAAGAAAATAGACAGCCAGTGCAGAGAACTAAGCACTGGTGTAATGTGCTCCCAGCGACCCGACCCCATAAGGAACTGAGCCGCTGAATTCTGCACCAGCTACAGCCTCCAGACCGTCACCAGGGGTAGCCCCAAGTAGAGCACGTTGCAGTAGTCCAGTCTCGAGGTAACAAAAGCATGAACAATGGTGGCCAGGTCCGAGTCCAAGACATAAGGCCAAAGCTGCTGAAACAGATGTAACTAATGGAAAGCCCCCTTCGCCACCATCTCCACCTGGATATCCAAGCGGAACCAGGAATCGAAGACCAACCCTAGACTCCATACCTGGGAGACCAGCGGGGGACAAATCCCATCAATGATGGGGGAAGTCACACTCGCCGCTCTCCCCACCAACATTACCTCCGTCTTGTCAGGATTCAACTTCAGTCGGCTCTGCCTCATCCAGTCCCCCACAGCCGTCAAACCTTAGGAAAGCACAGAGACTGCGGGGCCTGGGTCCAATGAAAATGAGAGGTACAGATGAGTGTCATCAGCATATTGATGACAACTCACTCTGAACCGCCTCACGACCTTGCCTAATGGCTGCATGTTCACGTTGAACAAGCATGGGGACAGAATAGAACCTTGCGGGACACCACACAAGAGGTCACGGGGGAAAGATGACATCCCCCAGCACCACCCATTGGGTCCTACCAGCTAGGTAAGAACTGAGCCATTGTAGAACCGTCCTACCTAATCCTGCCCACAGGGCCGGCCCAAGGGTTGGAAAGGCCATGTGCCAAACCTTGCTGCGGGGCCCCAAAGGCTGGTCGGCCTGCCGGCAGAACCTTATGGCTGGCAGAGCTCTAGGGAGGGGCTTGTACATTGTAGGCCGAGCCCTAGCAGAGCTCTAGGGAGGGGCTTGTCCATTGTAGGCAGAGCCTCCAAAGATCCAGCAACAAAGAGTTTTCAGCATTAAGATGTGATGGGCAGAACATTAGTTTACACTGGGAACTCCTTGCTGCTGAGTAAAACCCTGCCACTTGAAGACTGAGAGAACCCTCCTACTAGCATCTCATCTAGTAAGTGAATGGGACTCCAGTAGGACAACTCTGTCTCCATCAGTGGTAGTGCCATAGCAGGATAAAAAAATCCTGTTCACATATTTAAAACATACAAAACCTCTGGGCCACATCAAAATAGCTGCATGCTATTAACAATACCTGATCACACAAGCACATTCATTTTAGTAAAAATAGCATGTGAGGCAGGCGCGGCTCCTCCTGCAGGGAGTTATGGGCGTTGCCCCCCAAAGCCCTGCAGGGGAACCGCTGCAGCTTTAGTTTAAAATAAAAATAAAAAAATAACCGCGCTGCCGTTTCTGACAGCTACAGCAGCCTCTGAGCTGCTGCAGAGGCTGCTGTAGCTGTCACTCAACCTGTTCTCCCTTCGGGGACCCACCCACTCCACTGGGAGAGGGAGTGGGTCCCCGAAGGGACAAAAAGGTTCAGTAGCTCAGCCGCCCAAAGCGTTTTCCTATTGGAAAACGCGATTGGGGCGGCTGAGCTCCTCTGTCCACAGCACGTATGGGACGTCCTGTGGAGGGAGGGGGCTGAGCCTTCCATTGCGCTCAATGGGCGCAATGGAAGATCTCGCCAGGGCGGTCGGACTGACCGCCCTGGCGAGATAGCGCTTGGTGGGGACTGGGTAGGGAGCAGCGCGCGTGCTCCTCCCCACTCAAAGCCCACGCGCCTTAGTTCCCTGCGCTGCTGGGGGGGAGCGGCAAGGCTGCAGCATGCTCTTCAAGGCAGCCTTGGCGGGCCGGACAGCCTTACTGCCCCTCCAAACTAAAAAGCCACCAGCTGCCCCTGATGTGAGGAGCCACTCGAAGAAGAACAGAAGGTTACTACCTTGTAAATAAGGTTCTTTGAGATGGCTCCAAACATTCTCACAACACCCACCCTTCCAGCCTGGCATGCAATGTTTTCCTTATATGTCTCTAGAAAGGGTTGGAAGGAACTGTCATTCTGAGGGGGGAGAGCACTTTTTATACTACAGGAGCTCAAGACCATCATGTGGCTATTATTTGAATAGGGTGAGCATGCAGAACACAGTTGTGAGAATGTTAGGTGCCATCTCAAAGAACCTTCTTTACAAGGCTACAACCTTCTGATCAGCACATGGGGTGGAGTTGTTTGTAAACAAACAACTTTACCAGTTCCATCGGGTTGTCCCTGCTGCTGCTGCTGCAGCGCTACAGGAGGGAGAGGCACGTGAGGATGGCGTGGGGCGGAGGGGGGGGCATGTGTCAGCCAGCAGGGGGGCCCAGGACAGGTGGGGGGACAAGATGGGACAGACGGCCAGGCGGGCTTTGCTACCAGTGGGTCCGGCCCTGGGGCAGAAAAAGGGGCAGAGGGGCCCTGGGGGGGCGGGAAAGGGGGCAGAGGACCCGGGGGGGGGGGGCAGGGATGGAGACCCTAGGGGGGCAGGAAAGGGGCAGAGGGACCCTAGGGGGGCAGGAAAGAGGCAGAGGGATCTTGGGGTGGGGGCAGCAATGGGGACCCTAGGGGGGAAGGAAGAGGACTCCTGTCCTGGGGGGAATATGGGAGACCCTAGGGGGGCAGGAATGGGGGAATAATCTGGGTGGAAGAATCCGTACCCCAGAGGGGCGGGGAAGAATGGGGGAAGCTCATGGGAGGGCCGGGCTCCGGGCGATATTTCCTCCTCCCAGCCTGACTCCTCCGGCGCTGCAGCAGCACCCGGCCCAGGCTCTGGAGTGGATGGGAGGCCATGCGGAGACGGCGATGCCCAGACCTGACTCCCCCGGCGGCTGCTGCAGGCAGCTGCAGCAGCGCTCGGCCCAGGCTCTGCAATCCCAGACGCTGCAGCAGCAGTGAGGGAGGGGAATTCGGGCCATGTGCCTGGGCGCCAGTGGCACATGCCTCGGACCGGCACTTCCTGCCCAGTTCCGCAAGCAAGTCACCAACATCCCATGATCAACCATGTCAAAAGCTCTTGGGCAGGGACCGTGTCTATCTTATTCTCTGTAAAGCGCCAGGTACATCGCTGGCGCTATATAAAAGCTTATAATAATAATAAAAGCAGCTGAGAGATCCAATAGGACCAGTAAGGTTGAACGTCCCTGGTCTATTTCCCAGTGCAGGTCATCGACCAAGGCCAAAAGCGCCGTCTCAGTGCTATACCCTGGGCGGAAGCCAGACTCAGAGGGATCTAGGAAACTGAGGCCATCTAGATGCTCCTGGAGCTGCTGAGCCATCACTCATTCAATAACCTTCCCTAAAAAGGGAAGGTTAGAGACTGGCTGATAGCTGGTGAGCAAATCAACGTCAAGCGATAGTTTCTTGAGCAGAGGCCGGACCACCGCCTCCTTCAAACATTCTGGTACTCTACCCTCTTGAAGGGAGGCATTGATCACCCCCGCCAGCAACGGCCCTAACGTCTCCCAACAGCCAGGATGGGCACAGATCCAGTTCACAACTGGTGGCCCTAACAACCCCCATAACGTCCACAGCCCCCACTGACACCTCCTGAAAAAGATCCCATGAAACCAGACCAGATGGGGCTACCGCACCCTGTGACTCTTCTCCTTCTGCAGAAACTACAGCACCAAAGTCGTGGTGAATCCAAGTGATCTTATCCGCACAGTAGTTGACAAATATGTCACAGCGGGCCCTGGAAGATTCCACGTCCAGGTGGAAGGAGGCCAAACTGACCAGCCCCCTCACCACACGCAACAGCTCCGCTGGATGAGACTTTGTGGCTGCTATGACGATTTGCAGCTGCTATGAGGGCAGCAAACAATTCCTTCTTTGCTGTCCTCCTGTTCAGGATCCGCTACTGCCGGCAGCGCTGGCAGCGCAGACCTGGTGGTGGCGGTGGCCAGTGGCTGCCCTGCCAATGGCGGAAACGCCCCCAAAAGAGTTCACCGGACCTGGGGATTCCGGCTCTGCACCCCGCGGCAGGCGTTACTGACAGTTCTCCCCAGATGCAGCCTGGAAGGGAGAGGGGCCACGCAGATAAGAGGGGTAGGCGGTGATCACCGCATTGCCGGAGATCAGTTTGCTGTGACACCGGCCCCCCTGCTGTTTGGACATCCTTGAGTATTGTGCTGTATCGTGTGGCTTGTGCGTATGCGAGTGGAGTGAGAGTCGGAGTGAAAGGTGTGTGTGTGGCGACAGAGTGGTGTGGGTACGGTGAGTACTGTTTGTCCTCCTCTGCCTGGGTCCTTCCTCCCCCTCCCCCCCCTTCCATCCCTTGCGTGCTGTTTCGTTCCCCTGCCCTGACCTTCCCTGGGGGCTTCTCCACTGACCTCACCAGACCTCACTTCTTTTCCCTTCTCTGGCACTGATTGCATAAGGGGGGTGGAGGTGTTGGGATTGTGGGGGATTGACTGTGCGGGGACTGGCTCAGGGCGCTCATGTCTCCACCCCTGTGATGATCTGTCCTCATCCCTAGTGGGCCTCGTTGTGCCACATAAGAACTTGAGCCCGGCCTCCGGGGTGCACAACAGGGGTGTGAATCCTAGTGTGTGAGGTTCTTCTCCTAGGTCCATAAACTCCCTTCCCATAGACTCCCTCTCTCTAACACCTCATGGCTACGGCATAGGCCCGTAAACTGTCGCAACCTGTCGGCTTCAGCTCGAGAGCGGTGCCATCGTCGCTGTAACCGCTGCTCTTCCTGCTTCAAGGAACCAGTGAACCAAGGTAACCTGCGGTGTCAGAGCTGGGGGAGCAAACGTCTTGGAGCCGTCCGGTCAATGGCCTCTGCCAGCAAGTTGTTCCAAGCCTGAACAAGGTCCTCGACTGAACGGCTTTTGAGATCAGAGGGTAATTCCCCTAGAGCAGCTTGGAACGGATTCGGTTCCATCAGTCTCCGGGGGCAAGCCGATCAAATAGGTTCTGCACCTCTCCAGGGGCACACATGTGCCAGGAGCCTGGCCTGGAGGAGGTAATGATCTGTACATGACAAGGGCATTGTTGTTGATACCTCCCCCACCAATGGATCCCCTGCCTCAAGGCCAGTGCAAAACACCAGGTTGGGAGTTTGCCCCCCCGCCCATGTGTTGGGCCAATGAGCATTTGGGACAGGCCTATGGTTGCCATGAACTCACACTCCGCCCCCACAAGACCAGCATCGACATGAATATTGAAGTCCCCCAGGACCAAGGTCCTTGAGGAGCGCAACACCACCTTTGACACCAGTTCAGCTAGAGCGGAGAGGGATGCTGCCAGACAGGAAGGTGCACGATAGACCAGCAACAGCCCTAATCTGTCCCCCACCAAATCGATCACCAGATGAGGGGCCTCGATCCCTGGTATTAATTGCACTGGATACCAGGGTGCAATTAATGGTGGCAGGTGTGTCCCATCTTGGAGTGGCAGTTTATACGCACCTAAGGGATGCTCCCATTTGAGCCTCTCTCCTACTGCCTCAAGGCCTTCCAGGAGGCACCATGGATCCCTCCGTAGAAGGAGAAAGATCCATTCCAGGAGGGGAGGGGAGCCTGGGATTTCTCCTTTTCTACGACCTCCTCCTCTCCCTTCTCTGGAGTGGGAATAGATGAAAGTCAAGCAGAGGATAATCCAAATGTAGGGGAGGGGAGGATTCCTCATCCTCTTCTTCCTCCCCTGTCAGGAGGGTTTCCCCTTTCAAATTTTCTCCCCCTCCTTCCAATCCCCACAGAGACAAGGAGGATGGGGAACTAACAAGTTCCAAAAAGATGGATGAGCCTTCTGGGGTCTGTTCCCTGCTGATAAGTTTGAAAGTGGCTAAGGCCAGCCATAGAACTTGAACCCATGCCTCCTGACCCGGCTGCACCTGGTCCATCTAGAGTGCTGCAGATACAGTCCGGTGGGCACATCATCAACTGTGACCTCTTCAACACTTTCTCAGACCATTTCAGGAGGACATCATGACAAAATCTCCCCACAAGGTAACAGTGCCCCTGCCTCGGCAAATTGGTAATTTGCAGATCGTCTCAAGGGATGCCCATCAGAGAACCCAATCAAGTGGTGATCACCACAGATGCCAGCAGTTGTGCCATCCCTTCTGATCCACTGAGTGGTGATCACCTTATTACTAATAAATGCTGTTACTGAAACTCCTCAATGCACTAACTTAAACAGCTCTCCTAACCTCCACAAAGCAAGGAGATCTCACAGCAAACATCTCTCTTTCTTGCAATGGAGAAGAATAAAGTCATTCTCCAAACTTTTCCCTTCACTTGTTTTTTCAGTCAGCCTCACCCGCCACCATTTCTGGGGCTGTAGTAGGTAATAGTAATTCCAGTCATGAAACGGGCTCAAGTGTTTCTTAAGTTTGCCCCTTTCAAGGCTATTGCGTGCACTCATGGGACTACGTCCATTTTTGTCCTGGTGCCTCAATTTGTCCAACAGGTCCCCACAAATATTCAGAATTGGGCAGTGGGTGTCATCTATGTAAATGAGGACCATTATACACAAACATCCACTGTTCATGTCATCTCTCGTTCTTTCCAGAAGATGGAGGTAGAGAGCATTCTTCTTTCCTCCTGTAGGCTGTCCCAATCCCCAAATAAGGCCGTTTACACACAAGACGTGAGGGGGGAGGGACTGGTAAGAGCCAAAATCATGCTGGAGGAATCATGGGCAGCTCCACTCATGTGTGCTGGGTTTTAGCCCTATTTCTGGTGCAATTTCCCTTGGCTCCCCTATGGATGAGAGAATCCTGCTCCCATGGGAAGCCATGATGTTCATGGCTTTGTGTAGGGGTACGGCAATAGCAGGGAAAGGGGGGAATGGCAATCCCCCTCTCGTCCTGAGGTCCCCGCCACAGAGCAGCATGAGGACGGGGCTATGTCAGAAAAGCAGCCACATTAAGATGTTTTCCCATCACTTTCCCAATGGGACCCGGCCCTTGCGATGTACTATGACATCACAGAACTCCATGGAGACGGGTCCTGGTGAAGTCAGGCTTGGACTGGGCTTAGGCCCGATTTTGGAGCCTATTCAGGGCTTTGAATTTGAAGTGGTAATAACTTGCGGTTTCATTTACAGTTCAGACTATTTACTGTGGTTACTTTGTATTTGGTACTGCGGTATTTTGTACGCGTCACGTTGGTATCACTTCATATTCATTTTATTTTACAACACCACCAAGGTGAACACAGTACCCGATACTGAACGTGAATTATTGAAGAAACAAATGTTCAGAACCGCAAATGAAGCAATTCTGATTCACAGTCATTTTGTTTAAATGGACATGAATACACTTAATTCTTCAAATTTGATAGTCACACCAAATTAGGTGGCCAGTGATGCAAATTTTAGAGGACCCTTATGAGAAATACAGGTTATAGGGCGGTATTGGAGTCAATTAGGATAGAGATTAAAATTTGCATCACTAGCTACCCTGTGCCAAATATTCCATCTCTATCCTAATTGGCGCCAATACAACCGTAACCCTGTAACCTGTATTTTTCATAATGCTCCAAGGATCCTCTAGAATTTACATAGCTGGCCACCCTATGCCAAATATTCATCTCTACCCTAATTTGCGATATTTGGTACTCTGTTCACATTGCCCATGCTACTTAATACTAAATACTACCACCAAATTGAATGGAGTACTAAATAACACCCTACCAAATTACTGAATAAGCAAAGTAACTGAATTAGTAGATTTTTTAATAGTGACTAATTTTGATCATTCATGGGAATGAATGTCGATTATCTTCACGAATAGGAAAGAACAAGGCCCTCCGTTCAGTCTTTTAAAAAAATACCCATTTGATTTCAGTACAATAATTCCTGGTTTGTCAGAATTGGGCCTTCCTAGCTGATTGGACTTCGTTACGGGAAATGAGGGTTGGTCTGTTGTTGTTTTGGAAATTAAACTGGTGGGTTTTATTTACATAAAAAGATATCAAACTATACCAATTTGTCTTACGAGTTATTTTTTTCTGAAAGAAAGAAACCCTGTTTCTATTTAGTATTTACCTACTGGGGAGAGAGTGGTTATATTCTATATCAATATTTTGTCTCCATTTCTTATACTTACCACAAACAGTTTCTGTTTATAAACCATTTATAATAGAATATTGAGATCAGAGGGTTAATGGACATGCTGACTGGTTTATTGCCACTAGAGGACGCTTGCTCCTCAGTGAAGCAAGCCCATAGTACTGTTAGAGGAGGAAAATGCCCTGTGCATACTGGCCCTTATTTTATTTTTATTTATTTATAACAGTATTTATATACCGCCCCCTCCTACCCAATGACAGCTCAGGGCAGTGTACAATTGATTAAAAAACATAATACAAAAATATAAATATTTATATAAAACCCCATTAAAACCAAAGAACAAATTAGGCCCAGAAAAAAATAAAAACCCTTTCCCAAAAAGAAAAAAACAACCACTACCTGTCGCCCTCACCAAATTCCTGGCCAAACAGCCAGGTCTTACAATGTCTGTGGAAGGGCGGGAGATCTGGAGAGAGGTGAATCTCCACCGGGAGGGAATTCCATAGCTGCAGCGTGGCCACTGAGGATGCCCTCTCGAACATCGCCCACTGGGAAACTTGGGGGACCTCCAAAAGGGCACTCCTAGCAGACTGCAGGGACCCAATCTAGGACACAACGGATGAAGCAGGTACGTGGGGCCCAGGCCAGGTAGGGCTTAACCAATGCTTTGAATCGGACCCAGAAGACTATAGGCAGCCAGTGCAGAGAACGGAGCACTGGTGTTTTGTGCCCCCGACGGCCCGTCCCCATAAGGAGACAAGCTGCCAAGTCGTCACCAAAGGTAGCCCCATGTAGAGTGTTTTGCAGTAGTCCAATCTTGAAGTGATGAATGCATGGATGACGGTGGCAAGATCGGAGTCCGAGTTTATGGCCAGTGGCGTCGGACCAGATGTAATTTACCAAACACACTCCTCGCCACTGCTGCCACCTGGACATCCAGGCGGAGCTGCAGATCAAGGAGAACTCCTAGACTCTGAACTTGAGGGACCAGGGAGGGGCGCACCCCATCAATGATGCGGACTTCCACTCCCTCGCCCCTGCCGACGAACATCACCTCCATCTTGTCAGGATTCAGCTTGAGACGGCTCAGCTTCATCCAGTCCCCCACAGCTGCCAGACACTGGGCAAACACCAAGACTGCCGGATATGGGTCAGATGAAAATGGGCGTCATCAGCATACTGATCTAGGACATGAGGGATGAGCATACCGACGACACCGCACTCCAAACCTCACAATCTCGCCCAATGGCTGCATGTACACGTTGAACAGGAGAGGTGACAGAATGGATCCCTGCAGGGTTCTTCATGTGAGGTCCCTGGGGGACGATGTGCAATCCCTCAGTACTCCATACTGAGATCATCCAGCCAAGAATGAGCAGAACCATTTGAGAACAGTCCCACCCACCCTGGCACGGTCCCGCAAGTGGGTCACCAACATTTCATGGTTAACCATGTCAAATGCCGCTGAAAGATCTAACAAAACCAAAAGAGTGGACCACCCTCAGTCCAACTCTTGGCGGAAATCATCAGCCAAGGCCACAAGCACAGTCTCAGTGCCATAGCCCAGACAAAAGCCAGAATGTGAGGGATCAAGAAAACTGATGCGGTCTAGATGCTCCTGGAGCTGTTGGGCCACTGCCCGTTCAATAACCTTCCTTAAAAAGGGACAGTTACAGACTGGCCAATAGCTGGCAAGGGCATCAATGTCAAGAGATGGTTTCTTGAGCAAGGGCTACATCACAGCCACCTTCAGGCATCCCTCAACCCTGCCCTCCACAAGGGAGGCACTGACTACCCCTGCCAGCAACAGCCCCGGCATCTCCCGGCTGGCCTTCATCAGCCAGGATGGACAAGGATTGAGTTCACAAGTTGTGGCTCTCACAGCCCCCAGCATTTCCATCACATCAGTGGACTATACCTGCTGAAACTGATCCCATAAAACTGGACCAGATGGGCCATTCATAACTTCAGATACATTCACTGCATTAACTGCGACATCGAGTTGTGGTGGATACGAGCAATTTTATCTGCAAAATAGTCGATAAACATGTCACAACGAGCACTGGAAAATTCTAGTTCCAGGCGGAGAGAGGACGGACTGACCAGCACCTTCACAACGCAGAAGAGCTCAGCTGGATGCAGCTTTGCAGATGATATGATGGAAGCAAAGAAACTTCACTTTGCTGCCTGCATAGCCACGACATAGGCTTTTAATATAGTTCTATGCCGCAATCGGTCAGCTTTAGTACGAGTACGGTGCCACTTTTGCGCTAACCACCCCTCTTGTTTCAGCTGATAAAGGTCTTCTGTGAACCACAGAGCCCTGTGCCATTTATACTGGGGGAGCGGACACCTGGAAGCCGTCTGGTCGATGTCCTCTCTCAACAAGGTGTTCCAAAGAGCAACGAGGTCATTGAGCGATCGGCCGTCAAGATCGGAAGGTATATTCCCCTGAGCATTCTGGAACCACTCTGGTTCCATAAGTCACTGGGGTTAAACTATACGAATGGGTTCTGCAGTCTGCCAGCGGCAGACATGTACCAGGAGACTGGCCTTCAGGAGATAGTGGTCTGTCCATGCCAAGGGCACTGATGACACCTCCCCCACTAACAGACCCCCTGCCTCAAGGCCAGTGCAAAATACATAATCTAGAGTATGCCCCCTCTCATGTGTCAGGCCAGATACCATCTGAGACAGGCCCATAGTTGCCATGGAGACCATGAACTCTTGCTCCATCCCCTTAACCCTGGTATCGATGTGAATATTGAAGTCCCCCCAAAACCAACAGCCTTGTGGATCATAATATCACCTCTGACACCAGCTTGGCTATAGCAAGCAGAGATGCTGCCATACAGTAGGCTGCACATTATACAAGCAGCTATTCCCATGAACCGATTCAACATGGCTCATCCCCCCTGTTCCTGTGCTACAGAGGCAGGACGATCCTCCACCATTAAAGTTAATGTCATGGACTTCATTGAGTGGAGGATCCATGCCCTGGGATGTATTTTAAAAATTTTTTAAATAACTTGCTGTCAGGAAAATAATAATGGGACAAAAGTCTGGATTTAGAACCTTAGTGAGTTTCTGAGGCAGACCCTTGTATTCAGGGTGTACAGGCCCAGGACCACCACTAGGAGTGTCACATGAAAAAAACAGCTGCAGTGAGTGTGTCTGCTGCTAGCTATTAGGGGTGGGAATTCAGGTTCTCCCGAGAACCGATATTGCCGGTATTTGGGTGTACCGGCTTAATCCGATAAATCCGATATTTACCTCAAGACCCACCTTTTCCTTGCTGCCTTTCCCAATGCCCGCTAGTCTTTCCCCTTACTCCTGTCGGCCCTCCTCTGCTGACTGCTGCTACCAACCTCTCTGTAAACCAAGCCAAGCATACGCACCTGAGACTGCGCATCCGCTTGAATGTTTGTTTGTCTTCTCCCCTGTCTCTCCCACTGTCCCCTCTCCCTGTCTCCCACCCCTTTGTCTTTTAGATTGTAAGCCACTGGCAGGGACTGCATCTAGTTCTATGTCTGTACAGCACCAGGTCACACGACTGGCGCTATATAAATGTCTAATAATAATAATAATACCAGATTTTTAACATTGGCCGCTTTACCGGATTTTTTACATTGCGGCCGTTGAAGTCAATAGCCGCAATAATAGCCACAATGTAAAAAATCTGGTAACACGGCCAATGTTAAAAATCCGGTATGCCGATACCAGTAAATCCAGTACCAGGGAGATTTGATACCGGTAAATCTGGTATTCGGTATTCTCCCCGGTGTCCCCTAATCAGCTTCCTCCTATCACCGGTTCCTGCTTTCAGACCAGGGAAGTAGGGGGGGGGGAGTTCCTACAAGTCCCAACATTCCCTTCTGGTCCTTTTTGAGGATGGTGCAATAGCAGGCCATTATGGAGGTAGTAGCCGCTACACCCCCTCTTCTCTGATGCAAGAAATATGTTAAACCTCCTTGTCATGGTGGATTTGCAGGCCTCAGCAATAAGCCTGCCAGATCCCAAGCAGACGCTCAGCCAGTAGGACTGTCTCCAGGCACCTCCGCTCTGTTGGTTAGTAGGTTACACCACACCCATGAAATCCGTAATTGGTTGCACTCAGCTCAAGCCCTGGTTGGATGAGGGCTGCTATATAGGGCCTGGAATCTGTCAACACAATGAGACTGCTACTCACCTTGATCACAAGGAAAACGTGGAATTAAACGTTCCGTCCGCTACGTGTTCAGGACGTGCCAATATGGACAGTCCTGAACACATACCAAGTGGTGTGCTAATGTTTAAACGTAACAGCTTGTGGGGATCCAATGGCTCGTGGGGTGGAGAGGAGCTTACTGGTCCCAGCAGGCAGCAGAAGCAGGAGATGCAGCAAGAGACCCAATACTCATTCTGACATCACTCCTCTCTGCTCCTGGGGACCCAGGGGGCAGGGACAAGCAGAGCTTCCCACCTACAAAGGCAGCAGGAGCAGCTCTGGGTCCCTTGCTGCTTTTCCTTCCACTGCTGCGCACTGCTCCTGGTAAGCGTCACTATTGGGACGTCCTATTTAGGCAAGTCCTATTTGGATGAAAATAGACATGCACCTTAACTCCGCTTTAACGTTTCTTATGCATGTTGCAAGGCTGCACAGGGCACCCATACACTCCTGTAACATGCATAAGAAATGTTAAAGGCGAGTTAGGTGCATGTCTGTTTTCACCCATTCTCTCTCAGCTTCAGTTCCCCATCTGGAAATCTTCACAGTGTTATTCTGAGGGGGAACTAGGTACAGATTGTAAAGCTGAAAGTGTTGTTCATATGTTAAAACAATATTACTGGTTGCCTTTCTTTCATCTGACCACAGTCATTTCAAAAATCCTATCAAAATCTTTTAAAATTCCTCTGAGGAGCCACGATTACCTTTCTAAAATGCCTTGGCTGAAAATTTAAATTGAAAAATTCAGAGTTGGAGCTTTCAATTATATCCTGTTTTGCCCAGTAATTTTGGCTGATAGCAGGGGTACTCAAAAATAGAGGAGATGAGGGGGTTGAGGGCAGATATAAGAATATTAGCTGGAATAGAATTTCACTGGTTTTACCACTCCAGAAAAGCAGAGCAGGAGACTTACACTCCACTGAAGGGATCAGTCCTCTTGTAACAGTTTCCACTGGCCGCAGTCGGAAAGGAGAACCCAGCACAATGTCTTCTAAGAGGGGATTTTTTACCGCTCTGACTTCCTTGCACAATTGCCTCGTGAGCAAAGCATGTTCTGCATGGTCGTGCCTGAGAGGTTCAGAATACAATGGATATGGGGCTTTAGACAGCAATAAAATAATACAATCCAGAGTGTCCAAGGGGTTATGCAGTCAGTTTGGTTCGTGAATAGCATGTTGGTTCTGAGCTGGGAAACCTGACTCAAATGCTTGCTTTAGTGGGGGGACCTTGGGCAAGTCCTGTTCTCCCAGCCTGCTAAGGAGTTCGGGTCAAACACTTGACTCCTTTAGATTAGCGGTTCTTAATGTGGGGAGCGTACAAGGTATTCTGGCAGTAGAGGCATGGGAAGGCACACAGCTGGTTCCATTCTGACTGAGATGAGGGGAATTTCCAAGATGATGTGGAAACAAGTGGAAGCAAGAGGAGGGGGAGGAATTTCAACCACGACTGACAAGAGGAAGGAGGTTTCATGGTTTAAGAATTAAAAGAACGGAGACACCCCACTGTCTTAGACCGCTGAAATGGGTGGATGCCTTCATTCCGCTCCACCATCAAAGCTGACCTAACCAAATGGGATTTGCATATGTAACATAAGCTACATCTAGGCTACCATAGTATAACATGAAGGAAATCCCTCAGCTGGGCCCAATAACAGTCTCAGTCTCCCGAGCAGCCCCAGCAATACACCAGCGTATAACATGAAAACAAACAGTGCCTGTATAGCCCCTTCGTACAAGAGATAAGAATGCAATTTAAGATGATCTTTAAAATAAGCGCTATAAGGTGCAATCTTAATCCTACTGCTGTCACCGGGGGAAAGTCCCATTGTCTTTGACTTCACTCATTGAGTTCATTGCAAGCGAACGAACACATGCAATGCAGGCAACAGGAAAGTCCATCCGATGGCTGACAATGTCTTTTATTTTATTGAGTTCATTTTTTATTCCGCCTTTCACAAATGGCAGCAGATGTTCTGTGTTAGATGGCAGCCCAGCCCTGCAGCTTGTCCAGGGATGCACCCCCATGTCCACCTGCTCCAAGCACTGCCTGCATCCTCTTTAGATGGACCCAGCAGGTTCTCCTGGCCACAGTCTGCCCAACCATGCACAATAGAATTGCAGGCTAATCGCAACTCTATGGTATTGCTAGGGCAACAACCAGCTGAGAGTGGAGCTGCAGCATCAGGCTGCTGAGCCGACAGACAGCAGCTCCACTCCAAGCCACTGTCCCAGAGAAGTGCCCTCTAGAATTCCACCCCACTGGAGTGTGGGCTCTTGTAGGCCTCTAGAACCACACAAAAGCCATGCTCCACCGCACTTTACCCTGCTGTTCTGCTACCCATTTCCAGTCTGTAATGTATCCATTTCAGTTATTTTATGAGGACCTGCAGGAGGGAGTTCCATTTTTTCAGTTTAGTTATTTTGCCATTTTTTTCTGATCCTTTTGGGATTTCGGCTACATCATTTTGCAATATTAAGCAGTATTGTGCATATTAAAGTGACATCACTGAAATGAAATGATCCAAAAGATCTAAACCAAACTAAAATGCAACAGCAGACAAATATAATCAGATATATAATTTAGATATTATTCAGATATTTGGAGGGCTGCCCAAAAATGCAAATATACCTGCAAGTAATAAATCAACTACCTGTTTCAACTCTAATCTTAATGAAGGCCTATGTATGCTAACAGGATACAGATAACAAAAAATTAACAATTGTGTTCACTTATGTATATTTCTGGGGAGGGGGGATGGGACACTTACGCTTTATAACGACTTGCTTGAAAGATGGATTTCACTGTCTTCTTTCTGTGCAAATCATACTCCATGGTGGCTAATGGTATGGGAATTCATTTACCATCAGAATCAGAGCTAGATAATCTTCCTTTACTAATCACCACCTGCAACAAAAAGAGTGTGATTGATAATTGGCCATATAATTTAGTCGTTCTCTACATTTGCTTGCACTGCGTGCATGCCAGAATTAGTCAAATTATTAAATGAAAACCCCATTCTCCTACTTTAAAATATCTTTGATTAGATTGGAGACAGAAGGAAGGGAACTCCTCAAAGTGACAGATGGAGGAATAGTAATAGGAGGGAAAAGATGGCTGGGAATGGTGAGGGGTAGGAAATATTTTATATGTATCTTAAGTGATAATACTGTTTTTAATTATTTCAAGCCACAGTCAGCCATTTTAGGGATAGATTGGGAAACAATTAAAAAATAATGAATTCAGAAGAGATCAAGCAAGAATATTGACAAAATCTCAAATTCCTGGTGCATACATAAAATGGGAACCATGCTTCTTGGATGTATTCCGAAGCCAATGGAAAGATCCCTGCTGACTTCAGCTGGCTTTGGAACAGGACCAAAGGGCATGATTTATTTATTGATTTTATTTTTATTTATTTAAAATTTATATCCTGCCCACAGGGCAACCCGGGGTGGCGAACAACAATCAATAAAACAATACAAAAAAATTTAAACAATTTAAAAATACAATATGCAGGGAACCCCCACCCCTACCTCTCGCCAAAAGTCTGACACAACAGCTAGGTCTTACATATGCACCGAAATGATAGGAGAGTGGGAGCTAGCCAAGCCTCCTCCGGGAGCGAATTCCACAGCACAGGGGCGGCCACCGAAAAAGATCTAACATCAGTGGCCACTCACCTCGCCCGGGGAACCTCCAAAAAGGCTCCCACAGACGATCTCAAGGGTCGCACGGGCACATGGGGAGTGAGGCGATCCTGCAGATAAGCAGGGCCTAGGCCATCTTTAAAGGTCAAAACCAGCACCTTGAACCTGGCCCGGTGCTTTATAGGCAGCCAGTGCAGAGCCTGGAGCACTGGTGTCATGTGCTCCCTGCGGTCCGCCCCCGTAAGGAGACGGGCCGCAGCATTCTGCACCAGCTGCAGCCTCCGGACCAGCTTCTCGGGCAGCCCCACGTAGAGCGCGTTGCAGTAATCCAGCCTCGAAGTGATGAAGGCATGGATGATAGTGGCGAGGTCAGAGTCTGAGAGATACGGCCGAAGCCGCTGGACAAGATGTAACTGCCAAAACGCACTCCCCGCCATAGCCACAACCTGAGATTCCAGGCTG
>QEPC01013073.1:488814-522732 GCA_003113815.1 Sphenodon punctatus
CCCCCCCCCCACTGCCTGTCACAGTCGGCCAAGGGAAATGAAGGCGAAAGAGACAGAGGCCCCGCCTCTCCCTCATTTCCCCTGGCCGAAACTAACAGACAGAGCCAGGCAGCGGAGGGGACCCAACTGGCCAGCGTAGTAACGTGAGGGAGAGGTGGGGCCTCTGCCTTCTTCTCTCTCACTTCCGGCGGAAGTGAGGGAGAAGCAGAGGCCCCGCCGCGCCCTCACACCGCTGGTCCAGTCCACTGCCTAGCCAGGGCCCAGGCTGCCTCAGGCTGAAGTTGGCGGCAGCAGCAGCAGGAACGAGAGCAGCGACCGACGAGAGCGGCAACAGTGGATCAGGTAGGTGATTGAATGGTCACTCGGGCTTGGGGATGGGCGGAGGAGAGTGCCCCTAGGCTTGCTGGCCGCTGGCAGCTTTGCCACCGGATGTTAAGGCCCCACCTTCTTTCCCTACCCTGGGCCCCACCCTGGGCCCCTGGTAAGGGCCAGCCCTGATGGATCTACACCCTCTTCGCAACGCTCGCTGTTCCTCCTGCTTCCTTGGTGCGTGTGACACAAAGGCTAGAAGTTCTGAACTCATAGCAAATCCCTTGCTGGCATTTCTTAGGGCTTTGGAATTTTCTCTTCTAGGATCTGGGAAATGCTGCTTCAGCTTTTGCAGCAAGCAAATGAAATGGCTACTCTTGCATTTTTGCAGTCAGGTTATCATTAATCAGTTCTCCACAAAGAGTCACAACACCACATAAATACATGCAAATTGTGGGCAAGGGACTTTTTATGATTTTTTTTAAAAAGTGGTCTGAAGTGTGTCAAATTAATTTCAAATGGTTACGGTGAGACTGCAGAAGGAATGACTGCTGATTAATCTTTAAGAATAAGGATCTTCAAGGACTACACAACTCTATAACCCACTTTTTAGTCATGCTTTCCAAGGCTATTTTTCATAGCATAATTCTGGATTTCTTCAGCGGCTAGGCAGGTGCTAAATCTTTGCTAGGTTGATAGTATGGGAGGGACAAGCATTATACATGCGGGACTGAGTATCCATTGGACACGGTAGATACCCTGTCCAGAGGAATGACCATCCGGATATCCCATGGATGAGTCCGTGAACCCTTTCCAACTTAGGTGACATTCATTGCACTGAATCTAAATACATATATTACCAAGCACATTACATCACTGATTTGGGAAGGGCCTGTGGCAGACACAAGGGGTCTAGAACCCGAGCCTTTGCCCTGTGGGGACTAAGGTGCAGCTGACATCTTACCACTCTCACCGTCACAGCCTGAAGACAGCCTACAGAATTACACCGGATAGGCTGTGTAGCAGGGAGCAGGCCTCTAGGGCTGCTGCCCCTTTAAGAGGGAGGCTGAGGTTGCTAGCCAAGAAGGCTGTGTGCATGTACAAGCCAACCCATGGTGAGAGCTCAGCCTCAGTAGGGCTGAGAGTCAAAGGGCTCATGTGGGCAGGTTGTTGGCCCTTTAAGAGCTGGGAGTTAAGGGACTGGGCCACACCCACTCTGCCTTTATAAGAGGCTACAAGCTGGGGTTTAGGGGTTGCAGTCTCTGTCTGGAGCTGAAGAGGCAACAGTCTCCTGGAGGCGCTGAGCACTACTGAAGTCCTGATGGACAGCCTGCTATGAGCCAGGGGCCAGTGAGCCTGGCTGTATGGACTTTTTGGAGGGGGGGATGGGGGTGTTGTGTACACCTCTATGTTGGAGAGACTGAACTGCGTCTGCAGTCAAGACGTATCTTGGACTGTGTTAAGTACTCTTAATAAAGACTGAGTTAACCATATGCCAAGTGAGTGGAGAGTTAATTCCTTGACAGAATGAACCACCCCCTGGAAGCCACCCCTTGCTACATCTGGTGGAGAACTTAGGCAAAATCCTGTAATTGGCTTACTAGCAGACTTACTACGCAAGGGGTTTCAGATCCTGCGCAGGGGTGGAGTGACTGAAGGGCTGTGCCCAGTCAGCAGTAGAAGTGGAGGAGTGCATCCAGGAAGGGGCTTGAGGTGGGCTGGAGCTTGGAGATTCACCCACACTCACCACGATGTGGATCCGGAATGACAGGGCAGCCAGAGGAATACGTTGTGCCTGGAAAAGTGTGCCAACAGCCATCGCCTTATGGAAGTTTGTCAAGCCAAAACCGAAGGGATAAGTCCCGAGGCCAAGGACTGTTACAAAGAGGTGCAGGGGACCCAAGGTGGGAGGTTCCCTACAGACTTGTCATAACTGCGGCCGGCCTGACCATTTCTGAAGAGCCTGCCAGAAACAGTGGAAAGGCCACCGAGATACCTGGACTCTGGGGTGTTGGAGTCAGAAGTGGAGTACTAAAGCCAAGGTGAATCCATGCTGGCTTTGTAACATATGGGATCATGTAAAGAGGGATTGTTCCCTGAGTGGGAATCCCTATCGGGTATCCCAAAGGGTTAAGCAGAAAGCTCAATGGGAACCCGGGGAATTGAGGGAATCCATGTACTATTGGAATTGTGGGGTCCAGGGACATAAGGAAAATAAATACCCCTATGGTCCGAACCCTCAGAGGGAGAACCCTAGTAACCAAAATAAATGCTGGGCTTGTAATAGCGAGGGCCATGTGAAGCAAACATGCCCTAGAAAGGCCCAGGGATTGGTTAAAGGCCCCAAGGAAGAGAAGAAATTCTGGGCTTGTAAGGAAGAGGGGTATGTGAGGCCAATGTGTCCTAGCGAGGCCCAGGAAAGAGCTGAGACTTCTAAGGAAGGTGACCCTAGGAGAGGGAGAAAAGAAACAAACAAGGGACTCTGACAGGGATGGCTGGATACATGCTGAATAAGGTGTACAGCAATACATGTGCAGAAGAATGAGGCCCTAGAGAAAGAAATGGAGACCTTGAAGGCAAGCAGGACAGCTGCGAAGCCAGAGACTCAGGAGAAAGGGAGAATGACCCAGGTCTCCGTGGATGCCGAAGCAGCCATTCTAAGTTCTGTCTATCTTCTTTGTAAGGCACCAGGTACATTGCTTGCGCTATATAAATGCTTATAATAATAATAATAATTAATTAATTAATAGAGTACTAGAGCAGAGACTCAAGCTGGTACAAGAGAACTGGGTTGTTTGCAGAGAACTGGAGAAGCTTAGGGAACCGTTAAGGGACCAAGAAGGTTCACAATCGGGAGAAGGGGAGAATGAAACCCACTCAGAGAGTGAAGATCATATTAGCGGCCTTTAGGTAAGATGAGTGCCCCAAGGTAAACGAGGCTCGGGTTGCCATATATGCACATTTCTAGAGGGCACTTATGAGAAATACAGGTTCCAGGGCTGCATTTGAGTCACTGCACCCCTGCAACCTGTATTTCTCATAAGTGCCCTCTACAAATTTGGCCCAGCTGCATCAGAGTTAGCTGAGTCCTGCAACTGGATAAGTTGATCAGAGTGAACAGAGACCTGACCAGCCTTTAGGGACTCTTGTTATGGATGAGCTGAAAGCTAGACTGAGGAAGTCCAAGGGAAACCGAGCAAGTAAAATTTGGACTTTGTGCTATGTGGGGACATAAGCCAGAAGGCTTGCCCCTTTAATAAGGAGTAATCTGAACCCCTGGGAGAGAGACTAAAGCAATGAGGTAATTGCAGTTCTCTGACCTGGTAGCTGGAAGGAACGGGTGTGCTTCTATCCCAAATCCACAAGGTGGATGATATGTCTAAGGGGCTTAAGCAGGCACAAGAGGATGGTTGAACCAATAATAATAATATACTTTATTGTTAGCCAAAGCTATTACAATATAAAATAAGCCCACATACCTATAGCACCAATGAGCAAAAAACAACACATATTAGCAGTACAGACTGCACAAAAATGCATCAAAAGTACAATCCGAAACAGCATAGCCAATACCGTCGAATCGATAAAAGTATATCAAACAACATACAACCCCTGTCCACCGCAAGAACCCAACCTGTCGGGGAAAGGAAGAATAAACCTGGAATTACAATCACCTCCTTATATAGGGGGCCCCAAAAGACCCTCTCTAGTCCGCAGATACAGCTGGCCATACCTAGCCACAGATCTAGCCATCGCGGAGTCTTTATAATCTAAGAGGGACCTTAAGAGCTTACCCAGATCACATTGACCCACACAGTACTGACCCAACAACTCCCTCCTAGGGGCCTCCAGAGCTGGGCAATGGAAGAAAATGTGGGCGCAAGTATCGGGTTCCTGGAGGTCACAAAGCTGGCATAATCTGTCCTGCTTGCGAACGCCCCTATAGTGCCCCTCTACCATTGCCGAGGGGAAGGAGTTGCATCTGAATCGGGTGTACACCCATCTGCGACCCGAGTCCAGCCAAGAAAATAAATAACTGGTACTCGGGCGCAAAGGGTCTGCCAGAGGATACTCCGGCAGGGTCCTCTCATACTGGAGTTCAGCCTCCATCTGGTTTACCCAAGAGTCGAAACCCCCCTTGGCCGCCAGCTTAACCAACAATGAACTATCCTGCAAGGGAAAGAGATATATTTTGACCCAGAATTTAAGATAAGATAACAGTGGCTAATCTCTGCCTCTTATTTATTTTATTTATTTTAAAAATGTATACCCCGCCACTGCCTGCCACAGGCAGCTCGGAGCGGCTAACAACAAAAATAAACAATAATATAATAACACATTAAAAGCATAATCCCAGCAGTATATATAATATAATAATAATAAAAGAACAAACCCACCCACCTTCACAGTCTCCCCACCCCCTACCACCCCCTCACCCCTCTCCCTCATCAAACGCCTGACGGAACAGCCAGTTCCTATGAAAGGCTGGGAGGTCCGGGGCCAGACGGGCCCCCACCAGGAGGGAATTCCAGAGGCACAGCCACCGAGAATGCCCTATCCTGCGTGGGCCCCCAGGAAACCTGGGGGACCACCAACAAGGCGCCCCTGGCCGACTGCAAGGGCCAATCCAGAACCCAGGGAGTGAGGCGATCTCGCAAGTAAGCAGGGCCCAGACCGTGTAAGGCTTTATAGGTCAAAACCAACACTTTGAATGGGGCCTGGAAGACTATTGGCAGCCAGTGCAGAGATCGGAGCACCGGTGTAATGTGCTCCCGGAGACTCAGCCCCACCAAGAGCCTGGCTGCCGCATTCTGCACCAGCTGCAGCTTCCGAGCCGTCACCATAGTTAGCCCCGTGTAAAGTGTGTTACAGTAGTCTAACCGAGTGGTAATAAAAGCATGGATGATCGTGGCCAGGTCGGGAACCGAAATCAGCGGCCGAAGCTGCCGTACCAGGTGTTGCTGGCAGAAGGCACTCCCCGCCACAGCCTCCACCTGAAGATCCAGGCAGAGCTGCGCATCGAGGAGCACCCCCAGGTTCCGCACCTGGGAAGTCAGTGGAGGACAGATCCCATCAATCGAGGGAGCCGTCACATCCACTGACTTACCCACTAACATCACCTCTGTCTTGTCAGGATTCAGTCGCAGTCGATTAGCCTTCATCCAGTCCCTCACAGCCGCCAGACTGTAAGCACCGAGACAGCTGGGCCTGGGTCAGTTGAAAATGAGAGGTACAACTGGGTGTCATCCACATACTGATGACACCTCACCCCATACCCCCTGATCACCTCGCCGAGTGGCGCATATACACATTGAACAGGAGAGGGGACAAGACAGAACCCTGTGGGACCCCACACGAGAGATCTCGGTATGATGAAAAACAGTCACCGAGTACTACCCACTGAGTTCTCCCAGTCAGGAATGAGCGGAACAATTCAAGAATGATCCCACCCACCCCCACACTGTCCCGGAGGCATGTGACCAACATCTCATGGTCAAACGGTATCAAATGCAGCCGAGAGATCTAACAGGACCAGTAGGGCCGAACGACCCCGGTCCTTTTCACGGTGGAGATCATCTACCAAAGCCACAAGTGCTATATCAGTGCCATAACCCGGACGAAAGCCAGACTGAGAGGGATCAAGACAACCGACGTGGTCAAGATGTCCTTGGAGCTGCTGAGCCACCACCCATTCAATAACCTTCCAAGCTGCGTTGCAGGAGGGGCGGGGTATAAATCTGAAAAATAAATAAAAAATAAATAAATAAAAAGGGAAGGTTAGAAACAGGCCGATAGCGTCAAGCGATGGTTTTTTGAGCAGAGGCCACACCACCACTTCCTCGAGGCAGTCCGACATTCTGCCCTCCCGCAGGGAGGTGTTGACCACCCCGGCCAGAAACGGCCTCATTGTCTCCCAGCAGCTCTTAACCAGCCAGGATGGGCACAGATCTAGTTGACCAGAAGTGGCTCGAACCGCCCCAAGCACACACACCACGTCAGCGGGTGTCACCGACTGAAAGCCTCGAGCTAACATGGTTAGGAGAGTGCATGATAGAAATAAACCTTGAAATGGAAAAAAAACAAAATTGAAAAGAGTGATCCCACAAAATAGGACAAGCCGGGGCTTCTACACCCTCTACAACTTCCACTGTATTAAGTGCGGCATCGAGGTCTTGGTGAATGCGAGCAATTTTCTCCGCAAAATAATCCGCAAAAAGGTCACAGCGGGCAGAAGATGACTCAGCTCCTTCTTTGCTACCCGCATAGCCACGGCATAGGCTAGTAAACTAGCTCTATGCCACAATCTGTCGGCTTCAGTGCGAGAATGACGCCACCGTCGCCCCTCTTGCTTCAGCACCCGCAACTCCTCGGAGAACCAAGGGGGTCTGGGGAGCCTCTGCCTGGGCAGCAGACACCTGGGAGCCATTTGATCTCTTGGGAGAAGTAGCCAACAGGTCACAATGGGCAATTCATTCCCTGTTGTTCATGAACAGTAAGAGGTTACATCCCTAAAATCTGCTTTACTAATAGCCATTAATGGACCTGCCCTTCAAGAACTTATTCAATCTCTTTTTAAAATGTTATTGGTAGGTGGGATGATGACGTTTTAAGGGATTTTCAAGTATTATTGTATTTTATATTCTGGTTTCTTAATTTTAATGTTTTGAGCCACCCTAAGTTTCTGGAGAAGGGCAGGGCAAAAATGTAAAAGTAAAATAAATAAATTAAAATTAGCTACACTGCCAGCTGTGACCACTTCCTCTGGCAGTATGTTCCACAAGTCAATTGTGCGCTGAGTGAAAAAATGCTTTCTCGTACTTGTTTTCAATCTGCAGCCAGTTAATTTAATGGAGTTTCTCCTTCTAGTACTATTAGCGAGGGTTACTAACCGCTCTCTCTTTGTGTTCCACACCACGCATGATTTTATATACTTCTATCCTATCCCCTCTCAATTGTCTCTTGTCCAAGCTGAGGAGCCCCAGTTTATCCAGCCTCTCTTCATACGGGAGTTGTTCGATACCCTTCATCATTTTTGCTGTCCTTCACTGTACCTTTTCTAGCTTGGCAAAGCTGCAGCCCAGCCTGGCCAACCCAACCCAGTCCAGCTTGCATGCCTACTGTCCCAGTCTGCCTTTTAGCCCAGCCAGCCTCTGCACCAGACCAGCCTATTGGTACTGGCCAACTCCTAGTCTTGCCCTGACCGCTATGGACTGACCTCAAACTCAACCCCTTGTCCTGGACATCAGCCTCAAGCCCCAGTAGTGTTATCCCCTCAGATTTCTCACCTGTCCAGCTCCAATCCTGCAAAAACTCAGACCACTTTTAGATGAGATACGTGAGAGAAAAACCTGCCCCGGGGGCGGGGGGAGCACAAGCGGAGTTTCACGTGATTCCCCCTTGCCGTGATTGAGACTCACGGAAGTCCCCCTCACTCCTGTCTTAGGTAAAGGTGGCCTCTGTTTCCACAAGAACTTGGATCCTAATTAGACCTGAAACTAGTAACTTCTACAACCTGGTATTCGTCTGTATTTCACTGTATTCATTATATCTCTTATCAGGTCGGATACTGATTAGAATCCAGTTTAGTATCAAGCAGATATTGGGTTAACTGGATTACCTTTTACCAAATTATGATTTGCTGACTACCGTTTACCACATTACCATTTAATTATCACTTGAAGGTGGTTTTTTGTTTTGTTTTTTTAAATTCCTCCCTCTGTCCGGACTGGTCAGGTTATTAAGTAATGCAGTAAATGGTAATTTAGTAAATGATACTTGGTAAACAGTAATATCCAATATTTCAGTTTAGTGGTTAATCTCTGTGGTTACTGGATTTTTGCCAAACCACCACCAAGCTGTTTGGAATACAAGATATTAACAGCAAGTCATTTTTTGGCTATCAATTTCAGCACTAATCCCAAACCTGCAAATTTTACAGGATCCCTGGCTGATGATGTAATACAAATGTAATTTGAATCCATCAAATGCAGTCGACTCTCCCTTCACCAGCATGCAGAATGCACACCCTAGGTTGACGATGTAGTTATTAAACTAATGCTGCATTAGGTCTAAGCATTCCTCAGTCATGGTACTCTCCCAGGAGATAATTTTCTTTGGCAGCAACATCAGAGTTATTTTATTAGGAGCTATTAAACAGGTAGGAACATATCCCTGAGTTTGTAAATTGCCTGCAAGAAATGACTGGGAAAGACCACACAATGTATTTATTTATTTTATTTTAAATTCTTATGTCGCCCTTCCCAGAGGCTCAGGCCATTTACAAATCATAAAATCATTAAAATACAAAAAACTATAGATCCCCAACCAAACTCACCCACAAACCCACCCAGTACCACCACCCCATTCCCAAACCCCAAAACCATCCTAATCCCCAATTTATCCCTGCCCACAAAATGCCTTTTCAAATAAAAAAGGTCTTATACCACCTCTGGAAGACACTCGGGCTTGGACTCAAATGAACCTCCATGAGAAGGGAGTTCCATAGCTTTGGGGCAGCAACCGAGAACACTTCTCTGTGGGCCTTAGCTGCACAAACCTGGTGCCACAATGGNCCCCCCCCCCCCCCCCCCCGCGAGCCCTTGTTGTTCAAACAAGCCTAACTGGTCCAATGATACCCACAGGAAGGCGTTTCCAGCTGATCGCAGGGGACTCAGCAGGGCATGGAAGGACAGGTGGTCTTTCAGATATGTGGAGCCCAGACCATTCAGGGATTTAAAAGTCAAAAACAGCACCTTGACTTCTACCTGGAAAGCTATAGCGAACCAGTGCAGACTTCGGAGCACTGATGCGATGTGCCCCCGGTGCCTCGCCCACAAGAGAAGATGAGCCGCTGCATTCTGCACCAGCTGCAGCTTCCGAACAGTCGTTGATGGCAACCCCACGTAGAGCGCATTGTAATAATCTAGCCTCGAGGTGATGAAAGCATGGATGATGGCGGCCAAATCTGAAAGGAAAGGCTGCAGCCTCCTCACCAGATGAGGTTGGTGAAAGTGCTCCTGGCCACCGCTGCAACCTGACAATCCAGGCACAGCAGGGGATCTGGGAGCACTCCAAGGCTGCGGGATGTAGGAAGGTTTATTTGGTAATGAGGTTGAACAAGTATGTACTTTAAGTATTTAGGGGTGACGCTTGCATTTAATGGTTCATGGTCATTGCATTTTGATAATATCAAGCAAACAATGACACCTATGGTATCAACATTATTCAGATTTTATGGAACAAAAGGAGGTTTCTTAGTTGAACCAGCTCTTAAAATATTTGAAGCTAAAGTCAAAATTATACTATGGAGCGCAACTTTGGGGCCATGATTTTGTGGGTGTTAAGAAGTTATACAAAATAGTTTTCTGAGAGAACTTTTAGGGGTTCCAAAGCCAACTTTGCCAGCAATTATAAGATTAGAAGTTCCTGACGGCTAGAATTAGTGGTTTGATGCTGGTGGGTTGTTGTTTTTTAAGATCTTGCACTCTCCGCCAGAATCCTTAGTGAAACAAGGGGTAATTTCAGACGCTACGAGATCACAGTCAACCACAGTGAATCCCAGTGGATTCCCTGTGGTGGCTGCGATCACGGTAACATCTGAATTATCCTCGCCAGATGTTCACCACAGTTAACACCTGGCGAGGATCAAATCTGACCACGGTTCTGGACCTCCAGCCAGCCTGATGGGCCAAAAGTAGCGTCTGTTACCTAACCTTGGCCCATCCTGGATCATGTCCCCGACCATGGTACGGGATCGGGCGCAGCTGCCGTATTGGCCACTACGCCCACCTGTCTCCCAAGGGCGGGCAGCCGAGGTAGCGTGGGGGGGGGCGGGGCTGTGTGGCTGCATGTCGCGCCGCGCAGCCCCGCCCCCGCCGAGATTCCCCAGCGTGATGGAGCCAGCTTCCGTGAAGGCTTCATCATGGACCAGGATCTGAATGAGATCCCGGTCTAGGATTCAGCGTGGCGGGCCAAATGGCCAGTCATGTCTAAAATTACCCAATGTTTACTAGAAAAAATGAGTGTGATCTGGCATAGGAAGAATGACTGGTGGAAGAGGGTGATCAGTAACCTAAATCAATTACACTTTTCTTTTGAATTTGTTTTTGAGTTTTCATTTAATGAGGCTGTAAAGATGATTAAGATAAGGATCAAAGATACTGACCATCAGATGCAAACATTTCAGGCAGCAATTTCCCGTATTTCTCCGTACTATACAAATTGGCTGCCAGGACTGAAGACCCCAAATTATTTAAAGAATATCTTGAATCCTAATCAAATAAAGGCTTTTACTGCCTTGAAATTGCAGACAACAGAAACTGCCATAATAACGGGAAGGTATCAAAGTATTCCCTGGCAAGAATGGTTATGTATTTGTAACTCTGGGGATACTGAAGATCTGTCGCATTATCTTTTATTCTGTACTTTATATTCAAAGCCTAGAAACAGGCTGATGAGGAAGGTCAAAATGAGGGAGCATTGGACAACTCAGCGGAAATTAATTTATCTGTTAAATGATAAGAATAATGAGGTAACTGAAGCTGTTGCGATATTTCCTGCTATAGCATCGAAATGGAGAGGCAATAGTCTAGCTGTTTGTGTAACATAGCATGATCTTTGTTATTTGGATGACCTATTATAACATCTGTGTAACATTTTGTTATTGAGTAGAAACTTTTTCAATTATGTTTCATGTTGGATACCTTCAAATGATAATGACAATAATTCTCAGTAAACCAGAGGACGTGGTGGATTTATTAGCAGCACTTTTATTTTTTATATAAAATTTAAATAATTTAAATTTATTTTATGTAAACATTTTTTATTTTATTTTTAAAATGTATTATCCTGCCCCTCCTGCCTCAGGCAGCTCGGGGTGGCTCACATCACACAAAATATAAAAACACTTAAAACAACTTAAAACAACTTTAAAAGGAGGTACCAAATACCCACCCCCGCTCACCCCACTCAAACCCAACCCCCCACCCATCACCCATCTCCCTCGCCAAACGCCTGGTGGAACAGCCAGCTCTTACAACTTCATCGAAACAAGGGGAGGTCAGGAGCCAGCCGGGACCCCACCGGCAGAGAGTTCCGCAGCCACCGAGAACGCTCTCTTCTGTGTGGCCCCCTGGAAGACTTGGGAAACCTCGAGCAAGGCACCCCCAGATGACTGCAGGGGCCGGCCCGATCCAAAGCCCAGGGTGTGAGGTGGTCCCGCAGATATGCTTTGGTAAAGTTAGATTTATGGTATTGAATCTTTTTTTGTATATTATTTGGATTGTCAGGGCCAGGTAGGCCAGCACAATAAAGGAATATGATGATATTTGGCCCTAATAATTGCTTGAAGATTTGAAAGATGGGCCCTGCCCAGTCTGAAAAATTCAGCTCAAACCCAGTCTGAGCCTGACCGCATTAGAACCAACCTGAAGTCAGTCTCAATGCTCCTGGGCTTTTCCATGTTCAGGCCTGATATAACAGGGTAGACCCACCCCTCATCTCATGGCTCCTCATCAATAAGGGGTTAGGAATGCCTTAACCCCATCCCTTTTCTGGTTATCTCCACCCCCTATGGAACGCTGTTACATAGTGCTTCAACTGGGCAGTCATGGTGCTCTATGGAGGCAGGGCTGCCCAACCTTGGGGAAGCTAGCCAGGCCCAGGTCTGAGGTACTTGGGCCAGGAAGACTCCTGAAGCCAGCTGAGCCCAGTGGGCTCAGTTTGGTCTGCAAGGGAAAGATTCAGAGTCAGCTGAGCGTGAAACAAATCTCAGCCCTCTGCCCCCATGAGAATCACCCCAGAACACACTTCTGAGGCTGTTCCCTTTGGGAGCCCTTAATCCTTCCTTAGACAGTCCACTTGAAGGCAAGGATGCTATCACGTCCCAGCCCTGCTGGTCCTCATCCTGAAAACACCCAGCCAGGGAAGTAGTACACAATAATTGCTGAGGTGTCTCTCTCTCTCTCTGTTCCAAATCATTCATATCTGATTTTGAAACTCAAACACAAGGTAAGATCTCATGGAGTGGGGGGCAGGCATAGCTCAAATGGTAACAGCATGTGTTTTGCCTGTATAAGGTCCCAGGTTCAATCCCCAGCATCCCCACCTCAGGATCCCTGGTAGCACGCCTGGGGGAGGCCTCTGCTGGGGGCTTGGAGGGGTCTCAGGTAGCACACCGGGAGAAGAGCCGGATTTGGACCCAAATTTGAACCGCCTGCTGCCATGTCAGGCTGTGACAATACAGGGCTAAGATGGACCATTGGTCTGACTCAGGCCGCTTTTAGACGAGCGGCGGTCCGTTTCGCGTCAGCGGCGCGCATATTTTGAAACTTCCGCCTGGTCTAATTAGACAAGACGGAAGTGGCTTAATATGCGCATATTACGGCGGAGGCGCATTTTTTAAGTGCGCGAATTAAATACCTCTTTTTTGAGGTATTTAATTCGCGCACTTAAAAAATGCGCCTCCGCCGTAATATGCGCATATTAAGCCACTTCCGTCTCGTCTAATTAGACCAGGCGGAAGTTTCAAAATATGCGCGCCGCCGACGCGAAACGGACCGCCGCTCGTCTAAAAGCGGCCTCAGTTAGGCAGTTTAGTTTAAGTTAGAGTTGAAATGAATGGGACTTTTTGTACTCTCTCTAATGGGAGTATTGGATTCCTTTAATGAATACTTGGATTCAAATCCTTTGTCTTTATAGGGTGAAAATCTGAATTTGGTTTGTTTGACTCATTCATTTAACTCAGGGGTTGGGAATCTTTTCCCTCCCCAGGGACACTTTGAAAATTAGTACAATATCCAAGGGTTGCATAGATTGTGAGCATGGTGCTTACAGGTGCTCTGGAAAAGGAGGGATGAACCAAGGGTCTGGGCCTTGGATCCATCCCCTATGCTTGTATGTATGTCTTCATCTCTGAGCTTTTACCCTGAGCTCAGTTTTTCAGTGCTTGGGGGGATGAAAGGGTTAGGAATTGGATCCAGGCACCACATAATAAAATCTAGCTGCGGGCCACTTTTGTCCTCTGGTTCCTTGTTTAATCCGTTTAACTTTACCTGGCTCAATTAACTTGTCTTTATTTACAGGACAATCCTGTATTATTAAAATCAGTTGGAGTTGTAACCCCTAGAGTGCAGTTTTCCACCACTGAAGTCAATGGCCGAACTCCTCATTGTCTTTATTGGTAGCAGATTGTCCTTAATGTTATAATTTGCTTTTTAAAGTGTCAACCATAAGCAATCACCCCTTTCATTATTATGTCACATGACCATGAATACCGAATTCACAAATACAAAATTAGTTCACACAAACGTAACATGCAAACATCACAAACCCAGCCCGAAATTCCCATTCCCATTGGCAAATTGACCAAATAAAATTTGCCAAAATCAGGATTCACAACAAATATGTTTCAGCTCTAATCAAAGCTACATTAATAAGGGCACAGGGAGAGTTTTAGGAATTGTGGGTAAAAAGAGAGTTTGACTCTAGCTTCACACTTAAGCAAGCCTGAATTTTAATCTTTGAAGTCTTCAAGCAACTGCTGAGCGCAAATAAATATTCCTCCCTAACTTGGTTATTTTCTGGTGATTTAATGCAGTTGATTTACAAGCTCTGTGATGTATTCCTACCTGTTTAATAGCTTCCAGTAAAATAGTTCCCTTGTTGCAAGAAAAGAAGTGTCGCTAAAGAAATGATTTATTCTTGATAGAGTAGAATGACTGAAGAATGCTAAGACCCAACATAGCATTCATTTAATAACTGATATGTCCTCACCCCAGGGATTGTATTCTGTAAATTAGGGAATGGAGGGCTGGCCACATTGGATGAACTCAAGTTATTATTTGCATTAGGTTACCAGTCAGAGACCCCTACTGACATCAGTGACTCATTGGGCATCTTCAGATGGATAGTGCCCACGCCTCTGCTCTGCCAGACCCCTGGACAGACTGTTGATTTAAAGACAGCCCACCAGATGTGGAGGCAGAGAAGAGGCAGGGCAGGCTATGCCTGCTCTGGGGCAGCCCTTCCAGCGGTGCTCCAGAACATCTGGGAGCACCGCCAGCGGAGTGGGCAGCCCAGACCAAGGGCACTGGCCGGAGATGGGGCTGCTGTCTGTCTGCTCAGAGAAGAGGCAGGGCAGGCTATGCCTGCTCTGGGGCAGCCCTTCCAGCGGTGCTCCAGAACATCTGGGAGCACCGCCAGAGGAGTGGGCAGCCCAGACCAAGGGCACTGGCCGGAGATGGGGCTGCTGTCTGTCTGCTCGGTGAACGGCCACCGCAACTCTGCCCTTGGCTGGGGGTTATTTATTTATGTAGTTTCTCTTGAGCGATACTGATTCTAAGGTCTCGATCCAGGTGGCAAAAATTTGTGCACTCGCTATTCATATTAGGAAGGCAGCCTTAGAAAATGAGTAATAAGAATTGTACTGCTCTCTGCTGGAAGTCTGGTATTGATTTTGTTTGTCATTTTTAAATTTTGATTGTATTGTTTTGTGTTGGCAACGCTATCACAATAAATTTCTTTGATTTTTATTATATTTTATTTTATTTATTTATTTAGAATTATACGCCACCCTTCCCACAGAGGCTCAGGGTAGTTTACAGTAGTTCATACAATAATAAAATCCATACAATAAAAACTCCCACCCTCATCTCAAAACACACAACCCTACCCCAAATCCCAGCCAACCCCTATTCCCGCCCACCAAATTCTTAATAAAAAATTAATTAAAAGTTTTACACAACCTTCAGAAGATGCTTAAGCTCAAGCGAACCTCCTGGGGAAGGGAGTGCCACAAAACCAGGCCAGCAACTGAGAACGCCGTACTGCACATCCCTGTCCACGGACAAGGGTAACAAACAGATGGAACCTGAAGAGGGGGCCCCTGGCCAACCATAGGGGCTGCAGTGGGAACAGACGGTCTTTCAGATATATGGAACCCAGACCATTTAGGGCATTAAAGGTCAAAACCAGCACCTTGATTTGTGCCCAGAAAGGTATAGGCAGCCAGTGCAGACTTCAAAGCACTGGTGTAATGTACGCCCGGCGACTCGTTCCCAAGAGGAGTTGAGCCGCTGCATTCTACACTAGCTGCAGCTTCCGACTAGTCATCAAGGGTAGACCCATGCAGAGCACATTGCAGTAATCTAGCCTCGAGGTGATGAAAGCATGGATGACAGTGGCCAGGTCCAAGTCAGAAAGAAAAGGCCACAGCCTTCTCACCAGATGGAGTTGGTGAAAAGTGCTCCTGGTCACCACTGCAACCTGATGTTCGAGGCACAGTAAGGAATCCAAAAGCACCCTAAGGCTGCAAACCTGATTAATCAGAAGGGGCTAGGCTCCATCAATAACAGGGGTCCCAATCCCAAGTCACAAGATCGGCCAACCATCATTACTTCAGTCTTGTCAGGATTCAGCTTCAATTGGCTCATTCTCATTATTATTATTTATTTATTTATTTATTTATTATAAGCATTTATACAGCACCAGCAATGTACCTGGTGCTTTACAGAGAACAAGATAGACATGGTCCCTGCCTGAGAGCTCACAATCTAAAGAAGACAGGGGGAGGGGAGACAGGGAAGGGGGAACAGAGGGAGAGACAAGGGATGCGACGTTCATGAGAATGCGAGAACTCAGGTACACTCTCTTGGCTTGGTTATGTACATTGGGAGTTTGCAGATAACAGGTGGGGGATACAGCAGCCAGGCATTGGGTAGGCAGGCACTGAGACTGCAGGACCTAGGAAAGGTAGAGTCAAGTATCATCAGCATATTGATGACACCTCACCCCTGTTACCAACAGGACTATTTATTAATTATTTTGGAGACACAAATTATGTTTAGAATGTTTGGGAATTTATTACTTTATTATTAATGGGTTCCCCTGTTGGAAAACAACTAATTTAATTCAGAGACATTGAATGAGTCAGATTTATTTGAAACTTCAGATGTTTTATTGAAGGCGAGCATCAAATATAGTCCCCAAGACCATTCCACAATTACATATGCAAATATGAAGATCACAGAGATACACACCAAAAGAACATACAGTCTTACCAACAATGATCTTTCAAATAACCTCTGGAAATATTTGTGTATGTTGTCTGGCACTGCTCTAAAAACTATGCTTGGCTTTCTCTGCATTTCTCATTAAGCTAAAATATATTTAATTGGTTGAGAACTAACACTACCCCCAATCTGGCTGACACAGGTTGTACTAGTTTTTAAAGTGGCTTGCAGGAGGGAAAAGGTATAAGGACGCAGACTTGAACTCATGCCCTTGGGGCCCTGAGCATGGTGGTTGGTGCCTCCACATCACTGAGGCACTGTGGCCAGAGTCCCATGGTTAGCACTGATGGCCTTCCATCTTTCCAGTCAAGCCACATCCCTCCTCAGCTTCACTGCATGCCTCCAGCTTCCTGACTGGCTGCTGGCCTGTATATAAAGCCGGCCAGTAGGCTTAGGAAGCTGGGGCAGAGGGAATAATTGGTTTCACTTTCAGGTCCACCTTCCTGGCACTGTCTGTGTTCCTCCTTGTGTCTCCATGAATTTTGGACTGGCTCTGCACCCCCTGCACCCTGTGTGTGCCCTTGGAGAGGCTGGAAGCTGGTCCTTATGTCCCTCGCTCTGTATTAGATCCTACTAAACCTGCCTGATCTGTGTCCATCTGTCTGTCCTGATCTGCATCCATCTGTTCTGATCTTCATTTGTCCAGTCGGTCTTGAACTTCATCCATCCAGTCCATCCCTCCTGATCTGTGTCCGTCTGTCCCCCTGGTCTGTGTGTCCCTGTGGTGAAGTATGGCTACTGGCCCTTTAAGGGAGCAGCTCACTCCCCTAATTAAGCAAATTAACTATTCAAAATCGAAGGTTATATTTTTTGCCAAATCCCAGCCAAAGAATATCCATAAATGGTATGTGGAGGGGACTCATATAGAGCAGGTTAAGGTATTTAAATATCTTGGTTTATTCTTCCATTCCTCAGGTTTGTGGAAGGAACATCTTACCAGGGCTGAGTCTGTAGCAAAAAGATCTGCTTTTGCAGTAAGAAAACTTTTTGAAAACGCAGGTAGGTGTGCTTTTAAGATGGCCAGTGATGTTTTTAATTGTAAAACAAGAGCTCAGTTCCTTTTTGGAGCTGAACTGTGGACTCCCCTTCTTTCATCTAATTTGGATTTGATTCCATCAAAATGTTATCGGGTCTTGATTAAGGCTCCAGGAGGCACCCCTGGGGCTATCATTAAGACTGGAACTGGGCCAACGAAGTTGGGTTTTTACAGCTTGGGCCCTGGCCCATAAATTTTGGAATAAAATTGTTAGACCTGGTGCACGGGGGCTGTTACCGCTGCTGAATGAAAATTCATTTAAGAGCTGCTGGCGCTCTAAGGTGGAGGCCCATTTGGCTGAATTGGGTCTGCCTCGTGAATATTTGCTTGCCAAGGATATATGGGTGGCACAGGCGGAAATGACAATTAGATGGCAGGGTATTGAGTGACAGTCTGAAATAGCTTCTCCCCATAAGAGTGGGTATTTAGCTTTGATCCCGGAGACGGGAACTCTGGCCTCATATTTGTCATCTCACTCCTCTTTTCGGCGGAAATGACTTTTTCTGGCTGCCAGGTTTAATGCTCTTCCTACCAAGCTGCTGGAGGGTCGCTTCGGCAAGATCCCTGGTGATCAACGTTTATGTTCTTATGATCAGCAGGAAGTTGAAACGTCAGAACATGGTTTTTTAAAATGTCATCTTTATGATAAGCCAAGGTTGGAGCTTTTAAGCTCATTTATTAGTAAATATTCAGGGGGAACAGTCGGCTCTTTTGGACTTAGCACTGGCTGATTCGGATTCTGAAGTCTCGGCCAGTGTTATTAAGTTCCTGATCACGGCTTTTTCACTCCATCAACTTTTCATGGACTTCAAGCTTCCGACTGAGAATGAGTTATGACACCCAAGTGTTTTATTTTATTATATATTGTATTATTGTACCATTGTGTTATTTATATTTTGTATATTTGTACAGACTGTATAGTCTATTTTATTTTATTTTACTTATTATTCTTGATTAGCTATGACCATTGGCCTTGCTTAACAAATAAATACCTACCTACCTACCACTAATTAAGCCACACCCAAGGAAATATAAAACCCAAGGAGCAGGCAGTCTGGGTCTGGGAGCCAGGCCAAGCAGACCTAGGCCGTTTTTAGACGAGCGTGCAACCCGCTCGCGTATGGTTTCAAAAATACCACGAGGCAGGATTACGCAAGCCGTCGCCGGGGATCACTCTCCTGGGAGGGGGACCCGCGTTCTTTCCCAGCCGCTAATTACCTACCTCGATTGCCAACCCGGTCAATTTGTGTCCAGAAAAGAATGTGCATTCCCCTTTCATGCGCGTGATCCCCAACGGCATCTCGTGTAATCCCATCTCGCAGTATTTTGAAACCATGCGCGAGCGGGTTGCATGCTCATCTAAAAACGACCCTAGGCTGAGACAGTTCCCACTGTGCGCTGGCCAGAGTACTGAAATCCTGGGGGGACCTTTGTCCTGGGATGACTCCCCTCCAGGTATACTGATCAGGGTGTGGAAGCCCCGGGCTGAGCAGCAGAGAGACCCCATGACAAGGAAGGCTTGGACCTGCAAGGCAATTGGTTGCGGGTCTCAGAAAGGAGGAGCTGCAGAACCAGTCAACTGGTGTGATGGAACAGCGTGGGGCAAAGGTAGGGGACTGGAGCAGCCTATAAGCACTATACAAAGGAACCGGGTTTGGGGCCTAAGGAAATAGCCCCAGAGACTCAGCAGGACTTAGGCCACTTTCAGACCTCCACCCCCCCCCACCCCCCCACGCATATTCTGGCTGCGGGAGGGAATGTGCAGCCAGGAAATGCGAGGGGATCGGCCGGTCTGAAAGCCGCCCCCCCCGTGCGGTTTTGCTGGCAGACACGCTCAGGGATGCAGAGCTGGATTTCCTTCTCTGCATCCCTGCATGTGTCAGCCAGAAAAGCTGCACCGGGGAGAGGGAGGGCTCTCAGACCAGTGGCACCCCGTGCATATCCTGGCTGCGCATTCCCTCCCGCAGCCAGAATATGCGCGGGGAGGGGGGAGAAGATCTAAAAGTAGTCCCAGCTCTGCGTCCCTGCGTGTGTCTGCTGGCAAAGTTGGGCGTGTGTGTGCTTTCAGACCGCTGATCCCCGTGCATATCCTGGCTGTGCATTCCTTCCCACAGCCAGAATATGTGCGGGGTGGGAGGGGAGATCTAAAAGCGGCCTAAGACAGAGGGCCCTGTACATGATTGTACATAGCAGGGCAGTCAATAAAACACTGTCACAATTGTTGATCCCGACATACTGATCTTGGGGGAAACTCCACGGGACCTGGATCTGGAGCAACTTACCTCTGCGGGAGCCTCCTTCTGTCACCGGAGGCCTGGATCCTGGGCAACTTACTGCTGCAGAAACTACCTGAGGTCACAGTCCACCACCCCCCACCCCCCCTATCTGCACTGTGATTCTGCACTGATTCTTTGGATCCTGGCCTTGCACTGACGCACCTGGACCTGAGACCTGGACCTGAACCTGCACTGACTCACTTGGACCTGATCCTGTTCCTACTCTTCCTTTGGCACCCGAAAAAGGGTTCCCCGCCCCTGTTTTAAATAGATGAGGCAAAGGACAAAGAGAAAGGGGTAGAGCGTACAACTACAATTTGGGGAACTGAGGCTCAGAGATATTAGGTAATTTGCTCAATATCGCCATGAATCACAGTTCAGTGCTTCTGTCACAGCTATGAGAACATCTTTCCTCCGTACTAATGATTATAGCTATTTTCTATTTGTTGCTTCTATTTAGCTTGTACTCGGCTATGCCTGAGGAAGGAACTGGTCATTTTATTTTTCCATCTACTGCCATACACACACCTGGCATTGCAAAAATAACAACAAAAGACTTTTCAACCTCGAGGAACAGTATGTTCAGCAGAAGGCTTGGTTCTCATTTTGGCAGCTAAACTATAAGACAGCGAAGGGGTGTGTGTGTGTGTGCGTGTGTTTATTTTCAGTATGTCTTCAGCAAAGGGAATATCGTTTTCCAAAGCTGTGCCTCTTCCCAGCTAGGCAGAAGGGTGAAATTCCTAAGGGGAGAGATATTTGAGTAACTTTGTTTGGATGAGCATGCACACATTATTTAATTATGCATTCCACTGTTGAAACTTGCAAAAAATATTGCTGCCCTCAGCGTCTCTCGTAACTGGAACAGAGTAAAGAAATCTGTAAAAACAGAAGATCAACTGGGAAACAGAAGTAAAACAGCAACAGGATAGGATAGCCTCTTGTGAGCTCTCAGGATACAAAGCATGTACATTCAGTCAGAGAGATACTAATATACTCCTAGGACAGGCAGGACTTTAAATCACGTTTCTCAATTTGTTTGAGCAGCAGATCATAATCAGATTGCTGATAGTTTCATCCATAAATCCCATAGGTCAGGCTCGAAAAGAAGAGACCTCTGGTAACAGGGTATGAAACCCACATTTATTTGAGTAATATATTGCTAATCTAAATGCTTTGCTTTGAACTAACTCACACAAACAGCAGCAACCATAAGAATAATCTTTCTTAAATTGTCTCATTTATCTTTTCCATCTGTGAGGACTTGCTATTTTGTCTGGGAAATCTTATGATAGGATATTGAAATGATGTGGATTTTATAAGTATTTAGAGCTAGTATTTGTGGGAGAGGGTATAAACTTAATTTGCTGCTAGAATAAAACAAAGTTGGAGAGGAAGGAACTTGAGCCACTGAAGACACTGCTCTTTGTTTTTGAGGAGGCAGTGAGTATTTTTATTTATTGTTTTATTTATTTAAATTTATAGTTCCCCTTTTTTGAAGGCTAAAAATAAAAAATACACTGAAAGATGTAAAAGTCCCCTACAAAAACACTCACTCAACCTCTATCCTCACCTGCCAAACATTTGGTCAAATGCAAAGGTCTTTCGTTGCCACGAGAAAATGCTCAGACTCGGGCTGTGAAGAACCTCCAGGGGAAGGGAGTTCCATAGTAGAGGAACAGTCACCAAGAACCCATCTCTTCTCATCCTTTCCATATGAATCTCGCAGGCAGATGGTACCTACAAGAGCCTGCTCCCAGTTGACTGCAGGGATTATGATGGAGCCACTGGCATAGCAAGGCTGTTGCAGGCCTGGCCCTGGGCTTATGTCCCAACTATGCCCCCCTATGGGCAACGGAGCAGGGTCTTCCTAAGTGGAGGCTCTCTCTCAGCTCCTGGCAAGCCTCAGCCTTCTCCTACAAAGGTTGTGGTGCTGCCCTGGCTCCAAGAAAGGTCCCCTGGAGTTGGCAGCAACCCCACCAGGAAGGAGGTTTTAAGTGTTGGGGAGGGCTGCACTCTACCTCCAACCACTGAAATCTACCTTCTTGGCAGGGCCCTTTGTAAGAGGCCTGAGCATCATTAGAAAATGTTCAGAGTGGGTGGGAGCAAACAGTTGGCCCTGCCCCTTCCCCGACCCACTCCGGGTGTTTTTAAATGAGACACTACCACACGTCACCACCCAGGAGCCATGCGTCCGACTGCCTGTCTGAAGGTGGAGTAGGGGGATGTGCATTCCCATGAGCCACGCAGCACCCCCGCATGGCCACACATGGACGCTCATGGCACACTACCAAGAAATCAGGAGTGCGCCATGTGGGGCAAGTCAAAAAAGGGTGTGGCAACGGGTGCCCACACATCCCCTGCTCATAGGAACTGGAGCAGCAGCCATGCCAGCAGACTGATGTGCCATTCCTAGGCACTGTGGGCAGGGGACACGGCATTTGCAAATCACAGGAACTGACCGTGAGTGCTGGGGAACCTGGGTTCCCGAGCACTCACGTCAGGACATGTCAATTTCAAGGCCAGCCTGGCATGCATCCCCCTCCCCCACGGTCCATGGCAGGGGAGTGTGAGGTGGCTGTCATGGTAGCCATGCTGCAAGCTGCCTGTTAGAATCCCTCCCCATGCACTCCATGGCTCCACAGCTGTGAAACTTAACAGCCACGGACACCTCCTCTCCCCCCCCGGCTTTCTTCATTTTAAAAACACTCTCTGAAGTGGTCAGGCCACTTGCAGAGGAGCCCCTGAGAGTCCAGGGCCTGGTAACTAGTCCCCTGGATGGAGCACATGTGATAGAGTATGCTGAGGCAGAGAGGCTCTGAAATTTTTGGACCGCAGCTCCCCTCTGGCTGTCCATTCGGAATCTCAGACGTGGAACTGAAAAGAAAAGACTGAACTGAAAGTTGGAAGGAAAGAAGGGGCTCTTGGAAGGGGATGGGTTAGGATCGCAGACTGGAGCTGAAAGTTATATATGGTGATAGGAGGGTGGGCCCCCTACCAGTGGCTCTCAGAAGACTTGACCTGCTCTTCTAGGGTAGGAATTGGGAACTTGTTACTGGGCAGCTCCTAATATGCAGTCCCTTCTTGGAGGTCAAGCCGTAAGTGTAACCAGTGTGAAAGGCATTGCTATGTGCTCATTGGGTGTCTTAAGGCACAATCACACACACAGAGCATGGCACTGCCTGCAGCATCATCTTCAGACATGAAGGATGTTGGGTTGGAGCAGGTGTGGAGACCTACGCATGGGTGTGCGTCTGCGATGGAAGTAAAGGAGACGCAAATAAAAGCAACCACCAGGTTTTACCTGACCCCCCAGCATTTAAAATATGGGACTAGGCCTGATAAAGGACTCTGTTGGAAGGGCTGTGGGCAGAGGGGCACCCTAAAACACTGCTTATGGGATTGTTGCTATGTGATGAGTTTTTGGAACAAGATTTGGACCTTTCTAAAAAGGGTAAACGGGATGGTGGTACCCTTTAAATTCAAAACAGCCATCCTGGGTATATACCCAGACAACAAAACTTTAAGGCTACACCAAGATGCAACCAAAATTATGTGTTTGGCGGCTGTCAACATAATAGCGAGACACTGGAAAACGCAAGGTCACCTACCACTTCAGGAATGGATTGCTCGCATTTGGTACTTGTTTACAATGGACAAATTGATGGCTATCTTGAAAGGGAAGAAAAAGAACTTTGAGGCGACTTGGTTCAGCATTATTGCGGCAATTGAAAATGAAGAATTCACACAAAATGATAGAACAATTTTATTTGATAGATATCTTTAAACATATGTAATACCTAGTAAATTGAAGAGTGTTGTAGGTTGGGATATTTTAAGTGATATATAACCACTTTTGTATAATGTGTTAAAGAATTTAATAAAATAAAAAGTAAAAAAAAAAAAAAAAAGAAGGATGTTGGGCAAAAATAAACCAAGATGGCAATGAAGCGGCCCCCTGCCCCGCCACAGGAGGACCACTGCAGTCACCTCTCCTCGGATCGGCAGGGAGGGCTGTTCACACAAGCAGCCCTCTCCCCGCCCCATAACCCAGATGTGGGAGCTGCGATCACAGGTCCATCCATGCCATAGGTTTGCCTGAGGAGCTTTCCACACAGGACAGGACTCCTACACCACTGCTGCTCAGCAGGATCATTCCTCCCCTCCCCCAGGAGAGCTGCCAGAAAACAGCGGATTGGGGGTGCTCCTCAGGGGCCCCTCCATCAGCTGTTTGGTGTGTGCACCTGGCCCTGTTTGACGGGCTGGCTGAGCACATTCTTCCAGTTCCCGCCCCCCCCTCCCAATCAGCTGTTCAGCAGGTTGGGTAAGCATGCTCCTCCAGGCCCCCCCATATCAACTGTTCGGCGGGCCAGGTGAGTGCGCTCCTCCAGGCTGATCCTGGAACCTTGCTTCGAACCGGGCTGGGCGGGGCTGAACAAATGGGAGGCCACATATTAGCTCCCGACAATGCATCCCATAGCAGCTGACCACCTGCCCCAGGGCCATAGTGGGCAAACATCTGGCGAGGACGTAATTGCTGAGCAGGTGAGTCGCAGGCTAATGTGGGGCTACTTCTCGTTTGTTTTCACCCACTGTGCTTTATTCAGTTAAATAAATTTGTCGTGGTTTTAAAACCCAGAAGACGTGGACACCTGTAGGTTGATACAGAATCTACAGATGCTCAGAGGCAAATTCAGCAGCGATGCCCCGATCCCATCGCTGCACATGAAACACCAGGTAGCGGTGGTGGCCAGAAGCTCTTTTCACCAACTCCACCTGGTGAGAAGGCTTTTGGCTTCGAACATGGCAGCCCTAATCCAGTGCACTCTACACGGTGACTGTTTGGAAGCTGTAGGTGAGGCAGAGCATGGCATCCCACCTTCTGCTGGACATTATTATTATTATTGATTATTTTATTTAATTATACGCATTTATATAGCGCCAGCGATGTACTTGGCACTTTACAAAAAATAAGATAGACACAGTCCCTGCCCGAGAGCTTAAGGCAGCTCCAGTGGGGGAGAGAGGCAGCCTGACCAAGCAGGCCAGGGGCACAGGTTGCCTCTCCCCCACTGGCTCGTACATAGAGAGACACACACTGTGCCTATGATCACTAGGTGCCCCTCTTTAGATGAGATTGTCATACTTATAGCTACTCTGTCACACAGCCCCCAGGAGCTGGGGTGGGGAGCCATCTAAACGTCCCACCTTTGGGCCACGTGATAAGTTGCAGGTAGCGAGGCCAGGTGGTGGCACAAGACCCAAGGTCTCTGCCTGCCTGCAGCCAACTCCACCTGCCACTACACTGCTAGTGAGTGTGTGTGTGAGAGAGTGTGATTGTGTGAGAGAGTGTGACCAATACCATAGAGGGTTTTTTTTTGGGGGGGGGGTGTCACCGGGGGGATGGGTTTGGGGCCCTCTCTTCATTAGAGACTGCCCCCCGTTTGCCCACCAGGCCAGCCACAACCCTGTTGCCTGTGCCTGCGTGGGTCCCCGAGACAAAACAAATATATAAATACATTAAAAAATTTACAACATAGATAAAATTGAGATAACAATCAATAAAAAGAAGTAAAAAGCAGAATAGAAAAAAGGAAAAACAATACCCAAAATGGCACAGCACCATTTCCCAGATATTAAGCTGACTGGGAGGTCCTCTGAATTTCCAACAAGTGATATTTTTTTGCTCTAGCCGCAAAAATGGCCACTGCTCGTGTTACTTCTGGGGAGCTATCCCCAAGCAAAAAAATAAGCCTTTGCAAATCCGATTTCCCTTCTAGGGACCTCATTGACGACCGCATTTGGACTCTACGCTCACTATACAATGGACAATACGAAAGATAGTGCGGGAGATCCTCAACAGCCTTCACCTTACATATACAGAGACGGTCGGAATATCTCCGGGCAGAATATCTCCCCTTGAGGACTTCCATCACCTGGTTATAAGCCTTAATTGGGGTGTGTGTGGCTTGCCAGGGCTTAGCCTGGGTAATTCAATTCAAGGAGGAGGCTGAGCCCTTGGAATATTCCCAGCAGAAGTGTGCACCCCAAAGTGTGAAATACCTGGAAAAGTTCACTAGTGGCCATTTCAGGATTGGAACTGAAAGCCAGAAAAAAACAGGATGGTGTATTTTGTTTTCATTAATGATTTTCCTGCCCCCCCCCCTGCGCTAGCCATCATACAGACTCAATCACAATCACTTCTGTCTGCCTGCGGAGAGGCAGGTTAGTCCAGTGGTTGCGTTGCTAGCTGGAGACAGGCACTATGCCTGTCTCTCAGCTCTGACAAACTGCGGACTGGGGTGGTGGTGGTGGCTTCTGGGACAAGGGGTGTGGCAGCTGGGAAAGGTTTGGGTCCTGGCAATTCATTTAAAAAAATTATTTTATTATTATTATTATTTTATTTTACAAATTGAGCACCGGGGAAATGGGTGCATTTCTACACTTCTTCTGGACAAGGATGTTTGCTTTGCTATGGTAATGTTTGCCTTTTTTTGACCCTTACGACTGTATAATAAAAGGAAATAATTCAGGCAATAAGAACATGCACTTGGCCCTGGTGTGTGTGTGTGTGTGGGGGGAAAGTATTGCATTTAAAGGAGGACTCTAGGCAAAAAACTATGATTGGAAGAAAGAATTTCCTTCCATCTCCTGCCCCATCATCCATATGACATGACCTTTGGACAATTCCTTACCAAGCACACTTAAGTACCTCCCATTGACTTCAAATGACTTTACATTCATCTGGAATTGAGATGAAACAAATCTCAGCAATTTGTGTAAAACTGGTGAAAATGGGGTTGAGCTGATAACTTACTAATGTTTTATCAGTTAAGTTAAATCTCAGGTAACTAGTGTTTTTTGGCACAAGACAGAAACTCAGGCATCTGTAACTAGATTCTACTTTTATCACTGTCACGACACACAGACCACTTTGGATCCTGCACATATTGAATATCTGCATTGTCTTTTTATGTCCAAGGTGGTTTCCACTGTTACATTTGGCTGGTAACTGTTGTTACACAGGTACACGCAGATATTAACATATGTTGATGTCGTGCTGACTAGCTATTCCCTGCCTGACACTCTGGTTGTGTGGTTCTTCGACTGCTTTCTTGCTGTGATTAATTTGCACTTCTTATCTTTCCCTCTTCCTGGCTCCCATCTGAAGCTTGCAACACTTCCTGAGCTCTGTTGATTGCAAGTTTGATTTTCCACAAAAACATGCTTTGCAGTTGCGCTGCCCTTTGTTTGAGTGGGAGATGTAACACAATCTTGTCTGGATATACTGCCTCTTTGGAAAACACCAGATTAATGGTCTTTCTACCAAGGTCAGTTTATTTTGGGTTTCTGATAAAGTTATAAAAGGGTGTCCTTGAGAAGAAGGACCCTTGCTTCTCTTGGGTTGCTACAATTACAATTTATTCACTCACATCTCTGAACCTGTCCATAGAACAAACGACTGGCAATATGACTGGTGCCAAGCTAATCCATGTCTGATGTTTTTAGCTAACTATTTCTACCAAAAAAATTATTTTTTATTTTAATTTATTTTATTTGTTATTAAAAGCCTCTTGGATATTATTACTAGAGACCCATGTTCACTTGGCAGCATTACCGTTGCTGATTTCATTTGCACCAGGACTTAATCCTGTGTCAGGCCCTCATGGCCCATGAGCTGCTAGCGCCCTCACAAGATAATAAGTAGAGCTAGAGTCAAAGGGTGATTTCAGATGTTACGGCCGGGTGCAATGATCACGGGCCGTGGGGTGGTTCGGACCACGGGCGGGGGTGAAGGGGTGAGCCAACAGACATTCACCCCTTTGCCCCCGGCCGTGGGGACCGCCGAACCACGGCCCGTGGTCAACGCGCCCGTCCGTAACGTCTGTAGGTGAACCCCCCCTCCCGGCGGGGGCGGGGCCATGTGATGCAGCGTGCGGCCGCACAGCCCCGCCCCCTGTGCTCCCCACCCGCCCTCCCTCCCTCCCCGAGACAGGCAGCCGCAGCGGCCTATCTGGTCGCTGCCGCCACCCACCACCCACCGTCCGGGACCCTGGAACGCGGTGGAGGTAAGGTAACAGACGTACTTTTCCTTCACCACGTTCCGGATTCCCCCTAACCACGCTTCGTTCACCGCCATGGTGCGGGAGAACAAAGCGTGGTTAGATTCACCACGGGGGGTAGTTGACTGAGGTGAACATCTGGATGCGCGCAAACAGACATTCACCTCCGTTCACACACACACACACACACACACACCGCGGTTGACTGTGGTAATTTCAGACAAACGTAATGTCTGAAATCACCCAAAGTCTGCTTCATGTTGAAATTTTAAATAGTGAAATTCTGAATTTCACAGCGTCATAGAGTTGGAAGGCAACTCTAAGGGCATCTAGTCCTGCTTGGATGCAGGATGACTACAGTAGGATGCTTACATTTGTATTTTGAATTCAGAATGTTAATTTCCATTTTCTATCAGATTTAATTAAAAACATCTGACTTCATATCTCACTTAGCACCATCATGAGGCATGTTCTTGGTGAGATATATCACTGAATCAATGAAATTCTTGATCCTTGGTACAAAATGAAAAATATGATTAGTTACTTTTTCCCCTTGTATGCTGAAAAAAATACTGAAAATTGAGAATTGTAAGAATTTTGCTCCTGAAAAATGTCAGTGTTTCAGCATCAAAACCCAATAATCAACAACAAAATTATATATTTTTTAGAAATTTTCAATGACTTAAAATTGCTACTATTCATTAAATTTAACTTTCATTTGGAGAGAAAAAAAAATCAAAGCAGCTCACATCATTATTGCAGCATGAAGTATTTTTCAAGCTGTGTTGACACTGCATGCAAGTCAACACAGTCAATAAGAGTTTAGCCATCCAACTACATGTGATCAAGTTTGGAAAAAAAGGACTTTAGGGTCTTTTGCAAGGGCCTCTTTCCTGCCACTGCTTGCTCACGGGTAGGAATTCTGAATGAGCTGAAACAATGTTGAAAATTTCAATATTCTTTCCTGCACCATTCACCATGGCTGATGGTAACTGTTGATGGGGGCAGCGGGAGGGGGGAAGGAGACACAGAAGTGGGTGCTGGGGCTGGGCAGTATAAGGTTCTATAGATCTTCCGAAAATCTGGAGAAGCTCGTGCTCCCCTCTCCGCCCCACACCGCCCCATGAGTCGCCTATGCCATTCACTATTTCAACTTGAAATCTGTTTCAAGCTTGAATAGCAATGATAAACCATGGATATTTTTAATGCGGACAGCTACAAAATCAAAATATCAGTGTTGACAATTCCTCCCTACTCCCTTTAACAATTTAAGTTAAAATGTAGTGAATTTAACAATTTAAGTGAAAATACTGTTTATGATTTTGAAATTTCAAAAATAATTTGGAAAAAGTTTCTGAAAACAATATAAGCTTCTTCCTCACTAACCGTTTGCCCGGGATGGGATGGGAGGATGCGTGAGGGTGTGGATTTAGCAAAGGGGGAGCCCCACCACTTTAAACAGCAGCAAACGTGCCTTGCATTTTGCCATACAATTCTGCAATCCTCCCGAGGCAGCTGCTGCCCACACTGGGTGTTTTTACACGAGACAGGGGGAGGGGGGTCCTGCGATCGCTGCGTGGGGCGGGTGCATGGGCACTCTGCATGAGGGGCGGGAGGAGGCATGGACTGCCCACCCAGTCCATGCATGCAGCACTCTGGTTTTCTCCTAAGCACCCTGTGCATGAACTGGGGGGTGGTGTGTGGGTCATGGGAGCGTGCACCCCCATGCACCGTATTCAAACGAGACATCCCCCACATGGACGATGAGTGTCCATGAGTGGGGGTGTCTTGTGTAAAAACACCCACTATTTGCTTACAATGGAATGTGTGATTCTGGGCTAGAGAGAGGGTTGAATTCCCACTCTCCCATCCTGCCTAGTGTGAACAAAGCCTTAGTGATTTCCAATTACAGTATTTCCCTTTTTATCAGGGAGGTCTTTAATGCGCATGCTGGCAGTTAGCACATGCATGTATGAGTCCCTTTCGCTTAAATGGAGCTTGTGTGCATTTGAACTGTCAGCATGCAGGTTATTTATTGGGGAATCACACTGAGATGCTGGATAACACTGCCTGTGAAACAGGCTAGAAAGATACAAATGAAAAGCTACGGGTGGGTGGGTGGGGAAGGATTAGGGATGGGCGAACAGAACTGAGTTCGGAAATTTGGTTCGGTTCGGTTCAGTTCGGAAATTTGGTTCAGTTTGGAAGTTCGGTTCGGTCGACTGAACTATTTGAGTTCGGTCCGAACTCCGAACTTCTGAACAAAGTTCGGAAATTCAAACCCCATTGAACTAAATGGAATATTATCTTTTAGGGATGGGTGAACAGAGCCGAGTTCAGAAATTTGGTTCGGTTCGAAAATTGAGTTCGGTTCGGTTGACCGAACTGGTCGAGTTTGGTCCGAACTCCGAACCACGTTCGCCCATCCCTAGGGAGGATGCTTGAGGAGGTGGTCTTAAAATCAGCTCTTTCAGTGTTCAAAGTGCTTCACGATCCCTATCTCATTTACCCTCACAATGAGCCTGTGGCATGGGTCACTATTATTCCCATTTTTCAGATGAGGAACCGAGGCTGAGAGTGAGGGTGATTTCAGACGTTACGACGGGCCCCAATCACCACGGGCCATGGGGTGGTTCAGACCACAGCCCGGGGTGAAGGGGTGCACCAAGAGACATGCGCCGCCTCACCCCAGGCCGCGGGGACCGGCGAACCATGGCCTGTGGTGAATGGGGCCCGCCGTAACGTCTGTCGGCGCACCGTGGATCGCGGTGGGGGTGGGGCCGGGCAGTTCAGCATGCTGCCGCACGGCCCCACCCCCTGCATTCCACAAAGCCCCCCACCCCTGCCGGACGGGCAGCGTGAGCGGCCAATCCGGCCACTCCCGACACCGCGTTCGGGGGTGAATGGCTTCCACCACTGGCAGGGGTAAGTGAACAGACGAGACGTTTCGTTCCCCCCTGCCGTGGTGGCCACTCACCACACTTTGGGACCCGCTCGCGTTCTCGGTTCCAGAAGTGTGGTGAATGCAAACGTGACCTGCGTTTGACCGTGGTGAACATCTGGCGGGTAGCAAACAGACGTGCACCACAGTCAAACACGGGCCGCGTTTGAGTGTGGGTCAGGCGTGGTGAATCATGGATTCGTCATGTCTGAAATCACCCTGACTTGTCCAAAGCTGATGAAAGAGTTCTTGCCTAAGAAAGGGTTTGACCTCTGGTCTCCCAGGTCCAAATCTTGGGTGTCTTTAGACACAACAAAGATTGGGTGTCAAAACCCCTAAGCATGTGTTTGGCCGTTGTGCGTAAGCACCATAACAATCCCAACACCAATTTGGCCACCCATTGAACATGTGATGTGAATACCATTGCATCACAAGGACAATTTGCGTGTTCTGGCTGAACATGTGGCCAGCACTGTGTCTAATGATATTGTGTGGTGTGTTAGCAGGCACAACATGGGGAACAAGGCGGCAGCACTTGCATGCTGAGATTGGGTGGTGAGCAAAACATTGATTTGCCCCCAGGTGAGCTGTGTGTCCAAGCAGTGCCTTGTGGTGAACACCGGGCCAAACCGGTGTTCATATCAAGGTCAAAACACACATTCAGACACCCATTGACACCTGATATCTAGAGGCTACCCTGGCTCAAAAGGGGTGGGTGTAACTGTGGGTGTTTTTAGACAAGTGCCTCCCCACCCATCACGTACGTTGCAGGCAGGGCTGTGCAGGGCGCCAATAATGCGGCCCTGCAACATGCATGATGGGTGGGTAGGGGATTGTCTAAAAACAGTCTGTGCGGTTTGCATGTATTTTGCTTTCCCATTTGGCCTGGCAACAGTGCCTCCTCCATCCTTTCTGCCTGCAGGATGCTACTGGAAACGTGGACAGGATTTACCCCTGAGCCGGAGTCGAACCTGTGATATCCACACTGAGCAGCAACCTTGCGCCCCTGTCGCTCACCGATGGCTGCAGAGCTCAGCCCTTCGGCTGTTTCCGGAGCCGCTTCGGGTCCTGGACGGGGGTGTGTGTGTCCGGAGCGACGTGGGCGGGGCTGCAGCCTCCCCGAGCTGTTTGGGAAGCTCCCCTTGCAATTCAGCTTGTGGTGCGCGCGTGCCCGCTGCGTGCTCCATCGTAATCGCCCCCTTCCCGGCCATCGAGGCTGCAGCAGCTGTGACTGCAACAGGTCTCCGGCAGGCAGCAGAAGCTGAGCCCGAGCCCACCCACAAGCACAGCCCTTGCCACCTCCCGAGGGCGAGGTCTTTGCACTCTTCCCCACCTCGGGGAGTTTGCAAGGATTTGGCAGAGGTGAGCGACCTTGTATAGTGGGGACACTGGGAGGGGGGGCTTTGCACTGAAGGGGAGAGAGCTGGGGAGGGGGGGTTTGCAACTGCCTGTGTGCGGAGGAAGGCAGGCAATGAATTACCTACCCGGTGGGACTGGTGCAAAAAAGTTTTGTACCCTGGCTCTGTCTGCTGTCAGGGGTAGCTGCTCTATTGAACCCTTCCACTTGCCTGGTGCCACAGAGTCTCGCAAGTGTCATGGTGGCTGGGACTTTGAAAACAAGCAGAAACCCTGTAAGAATGAGATTGGAGTGTAGCAAGTGCTGTGTGGTGGTGGTTTTAAGTCGCCAGATGACTTGTAGGAGGGAATCGGACCTAGATGTCTTTTAAAGCAGCTTTCTTGTCTGCGTGAGGAAATCAGCAAGTAGAAATGCATATAAACTGGGGGGGCTGTAGGAAAACCTGGTGGGGAGAACGGTTTGTGGATGTTGACTGAAAAATGTGCATTACAAAACTGCCCCCCTGTATAGTTCCAGTTTTATCCAATAATGCACACTGGCTCATAAAGACTCTTCATGACAGAGCAATCAAGAGTTACGTATATTTCACTGGGATGATTATTTTGTAATCTCAGTAAGTGCCTCTGGGTTAGTGTGACTCATTTCCCAGTAATTGGCTTTTTTCCTTTTTACAGCTAGTGAGTTTTCTCTTGTTTGTTGTTGCACTAACACATCAAACATAGCACAGAGCTATGCATTTGTAAATCATTTCTCTTAAACCAGATGAAGCGGTTTACTGTTTTTGCTGGGGGGAGTGTCATCTGTATGAGTTTCAAGAACCTTGTTGGTGTGTTTACTGCTCATGACCTCTAAATAATCTGGTTGATTTATGATATTAATGTTATAATTATTGTAATGTATTTACTTCAGATATTGCTTAATAGTGTTGGACTTACCTTGGCTAATAGAGAAGATGTAGTTTTGCGGATTTTTTTATTTTTATTTGCAGTGGTGAACAGCTCTTGAAACTGAAAGTGTTTTTGCCCACCAGGGGTCACTCTGTCAAATTTGGGGACAAGCTTCAGTCTCCACTAGGGCGTCACTATATTTACACAAAATGTTGTTTAATGGGGGTGGGGGATGTGAGTATAGCACTGAATTGGTTCAAAAAGACTGGGGGAGGAGAGGCTGGAGCCATACATACTGGGGCAGGGCCCAGGGAAGGGTTGGGAGTATGAGAAGCTACCCAAGAGTGGTCCACTGTTGTGATTGCTGCCTCTTGTGCTTTCACCCAGAGACTCCATTAGGCCCTGAAAAGTGGCAACCCAGTATCCACCCCTGCTACCTCAGCTGGGCTCCTTGTGCTGCCTGACCAGGTTGTTGTGCTTCCTCTTGCACAAAAGTGTTGCTGACTGTGAGGTTTGAGGAAAGCTCTCCTGTACCCCTGGTAGGGTAATGTGTGGTAATTTACCCCTGGAGTAAGTTACCCCTTGATAATGGCTCACAGGGCAGCTCCTTTGAAGTAACAGTTAGTAAGTGGGACTTCCACCCGTGGACAGGAGTGGTCACACAAGCTGCTGTATTGGAGCAAACTATTTATTATTATTATTATTAACAAGCATTTATATAGCACCAGCAACGTACCTGGCCCTACAAAGTAATGGAATAGACACAGTCCCTGCCCTAGGGCTTACAATCTGAAGGTCAGGGGTGGGGGGAGACGGAAGGGGAACAGAGACAAGGGGTGTTTTTAGACGTGCACTGGGATCAGGCGCGGGAGCGGCGAAACAGCCGCGGCGCTGTTTTAGACAAACCGAAAGCGGAAGTTGTGCGCGTGATTGGCGGCCGCACATTCTTTTCCGGCCGCGTATGTCCCCCCCAGAGAAATCA
>QEPC01013073.1:523216-556033 GCA_003113815.1 Sphenodon punctatus
GAAGACTAGGAGCTTGTGCAGGATTCATTCAGGAAGGGGGAGCCAATGAGGAGAGGAGAGGCTGCACGTGGTTGAAGCGAGATGGATGACTCTGGCAGCAGAGCTTTGGACAGAGATAAGGGGAGAGCTGGGGAGGCCAGTGAGAACGAGATTACAGTAAGTAAGGTGAGAGATGACCAGGGCGTGAACAAGGGTTTTGGCAGAGGAGACAGAGAGAAAAGGGTGAATCTTAGCAATGTTATGGAGGGAGAAGCAACAGGATTTGCCAACAGTCGATGTAGGGTTTAAAAGAAAAGGGTGAGTCAAAAATGAAGGCTAAACTGTGGGCTCGGGGTACGGGAAGGATGGTGACCCCGGCAATAAGGATCGACAGGGAAGAGGGAGAGGAAGGATTGGGGTGGGGGGGGGGGGAGAGATAAGGAGTTCAGTTTTAGCCATGTGGAGTTTGAGTTGACGTTGAGACATCCAGGTAGATATATCAGAGAGACAGCTGGTGAGGAGAGCTTGAACAGATGGAGAGAAGGAGTAGAGAGAGAGAGTTGAGTGTCATGAGCATAGAGGTGATATTGGAAGCCATGGGAGGCAATGAGTTTGCCTAGGGACAGGCTGTAGATAGAGAAGAGGAGAGGGCCAAGGACAGAGACTTGGGGAACCCCAACCGAGAGGGGAAAGGAGAAGGAGTAGTAGTTGTCAAGAGGCACATTGAAGGAGCAGCCAGAGAGGTAGGAGGAGAACCCGTAGAGGACTGAGCCACAGAAGCCAAGGGAGTGAAGTGAGTCCAGCGAGAGTGAGTGGTCAACCGTATCGAAGGCAGCAGAGAAGTCAAGGAGGACAAGAGTGTAGTAGAGGCGGAGAGGAAGAAAGTGAGCCAGGACTCGAATTCAGAGAGTAAGGAAGAGAGAGCCAATTTGGCCCCTTTGAGTGTATACTAATTTCCAAGATGGCCCCAAAGAAGGAAAACCTCTTCTCTCTTCCTGTCCCCCCCTCCCCCATCCAGACCTTTACAAAATTTTACACAGTTGAGTAATTTTATGCCCTTTGAGAGACTCCTCTTTAGCCATGTTTTTGTGACTTATGGCATAAAGTGCTGAAAGGGAGGAAGGTCTCTCCAGCAGCTAAAACAATGTGCTTCCTGGCAAAACGCTTAAGGAGCATTTATACAAAAGTTCCATAAAGGGGGAAGTTGGGATAGAACCCGGTTCCATTTTGTGCAGATGTGCCATTAAAGACAAATCGGAAGAAGGAGAATGTATAAGAGGAGTACTGTAACTCCTCGGAGCAAGGGAAGAGGTTTTACTCCTATTAAATCAGAATAGTAATATAGAGGCAAAACTATTCTGGCACAGTTTTGCCTGAAGCCGGCGGCCATGAATTTGCTGGGTGGCCTTGGGCAAGTCACTATCTCTCGATCTCAGTTCCCCATCTGTAAAATGGGACTAATAATGACCTACCGCACACAGGGTTGTTAGAAAAAACTACCAAGACATCGTAATGCTTTGATCAAACAAAGACTGACAGATATCACTCACCAAGAAGATATGACCCCTTAGTACTCTAAAGTATCATTTCAAGTTTGAAAAATACTGGCAGATATTGTCAAATCCCTCCCTTTGTAGAATTTATACTATTTTTAAAATTCCAATTGTTTGACTCTGCAGTGACACAAGGAAGATGCAATCAAATTCCTTACCCACAGCGTAAATGTCCTTGTGAATCAGGTGACACTGAAGACTTGGAACATGTTGTTTTCCATTGCTGGTATGAGGAGTTAAGACTTCAATGGCTTACTCTGATTCTAGAGGGCAAAATATTGCCTGCTATGGAACGTAAACTTGAATTACTGCTGGCTTCTGAATCTGAGTTCAGTGTTTAAATCTATGGCTACTTTTGCCTTTCTGGCTGGATGACTACGCTGTACAAAAATTCAAACATAATTCCATTTTATGTATTGTGTTCTGTTTTAAAGCTTTTATTTATTTTATTTTACTCTTACAACTTTTGATGTGTTTAAATTTATGGCTGATTACTGAATAAACGTTGATTGGGTTGTTAGTGAACTTAATTTAAGGATTGTGAAATATTTTGAACACTGAATGATAAATGATAACTAAATGATAAACAATAATAAGCAGTTGCATCCTGGTGTTCATACTATCATTTTAGAAAGCAAAACATCTTCCCCTATTAGTCATGCTTGTTCACTAGTGTGTGCTACTCCAGGATGATTTGCTTTAGCTTATATTATTAAAAACTGACACATCTGTTGCTCGGAGTAACTTTAAAAATGGCCTTGGGTGTTATGTTGGTTCACATTGTTAAAGTGATATTTACTTTAAACATAGTCGTTCACGAAAAACTGAGTTCTACTTGTAGTCCTCTCCGGACCTGTGCACATGAACAAACTGGGAAGCTGTTAGCTTGCTGGTATTGGTTGTCTCTTAAGCGTAGAGAAAGTAAGGCTGTCATGTTGGTCCCAAATATAGGCAATAGAGCCAATAGGTGGTAAGGTAACTTATGCTGGTTAACACGCTTTAACCCTTGTACTGTTGATATTATTAATTGTATTAGTTGTGATTGAAGACAGGTCTCTGCTACAAGGTACTTGGAGCAGGGCACAAAATTTGCAGGCGCCTGGGAGCCATTGGTGCCCAGAAAGCTGAGGCTAGCGACTGAGGTGCAGTGGGGCAAGAATGGTTTAATATCAGGATAAAGTTTGGTGACTGAATTTTTTATTTTTACTTTTTGACTCCTGGAGTTCGATCTGAAATTTCATGCCCGGAACTTAGAACCTTGAATGCTCTTATTGCAAATTGAAAGTGTCATCTTTGAGCTAAACCTAGTAAAGCCGGACGTTTGTAAGAAGGTTTTTTAAATCTAATCCTTGATAATATTCAGCGTTTTTAAAACTCCCATGTATATAAAATTAGGTTAACTCTAGGCACAATCTTTCCAACAACTTACAAAGGAAACAAGTAACTTTACTCAGGTGAGTAATCTTGTCTTTCTTTGACAGAGTAAAGCTACCCACTAACTCTGCATTTAAAGAATTTAATTTAAGCAGACTGGTATATAGGAGAAATGACAACACCTGATTTGATGGGGGAAACCCTGTCGTCTACTCCATATGTTAAAATAAAGACAAACTTTCTAATTTTTAGTGAATGAATACAAGTGTAATAATTTTAAAAGAGGCACTCAGTTTTTGAAACATAGGAAAAAAGGCTTGTTCATTTTAAATGAGTTCTCATTGATTTCAGTGCAGCCACGTGTGAGTAGGATTTGGCCTGTAATCTTAGCAATTTTTCATGTTGGTGGAAAGACAAATCTTGTATGTCTGTAACGCATATGTCAGCAAGAGGGTAACAAGGGTTTCGAGTCAATCTAGGAGTCAGTGCCCTGGCCAGACCCCAAGTAAAGATGAAGAGGGATGGGATGAAGAAGGGGAACGTGTTCACTTTAGCAAGGCCTAGCAAACCAGAGAGGCCCATAACACTATCACTAATGTGACCACATGCCATATTTTTGATGGGACATTCCAACTTTGGTCACTGTCTGCACTGATGTATGTGTGTGAGAGAGACTTCCTTGCTGAGGGTCTATTGTTTTGTGCTGGGGAATGGCTTTTAAATTTTTTTTTTAGGAGTTTGGTTTAGGAACCAAGTAAGAGAAAATAGTTTGCTAGATTAACTATGCCAAGAGGATTATGTATTGAGCCCTTCACTAATTAACCTTGAGATGATTGAAAAATGCCTTGTATTAATCTGATATTGGGGGAAAACAGACCCCAATTAAGTCACAGTTGAAAAAAAATAAATGTGATTTTATTTGAAAATGACTCTAGTTAACAAAAATTTTATCGAGTTATTGTTCGTGGTACAGAAACAATACTAACACAAAAGGTAATTAGTGTTGAATTATTATTATTATTATTATTATTATTATTAACAAACATTTATATAGCGCCAGCGGTGTACCTGGCACTTTACAAAGTAATAAAATAGACACGGTCCCTGCCCCTAGGGCTTACAATCTGAGAGACAGGAGCTGGGGGAGAGACTTAGGAAGGGGAACAGAGGGAGAGACAAGGGGTCTAACATTCATGAAGATGCGAGGTCTCAAGTGCACGTGCTTGGCTTGGTTACAATTGAATGTTTGGGGTGAATATGAGCCCCAGTACCTTAGGTGTGTAGTGCTTTCATTTTCCCATTCATTACCATTGGGATCAAATATACCCACAATACCATTGTAGTGAAATTCTCAATTTAAAAAAATTTAAACTGTGGGGAGGAATGAACCAACACAGGACAGTCGACCCCGTTACTGTTGAGGAATACCTGGAGTATGAAGTGGTATAGGTTTGTTTAAAAAGCTACTCACGTGGCCTAAACAGACATCTGGGCCCAACATACGAAGCTAACAACGCTGTGTTAACCAGAGCTTTGCTGCCATAACCTAATAACTTAATCTTTTGGCTTAATTGTTGGGTTCAAGCTGATGATCCCTGGTTAAACTATGAACTACACCCTGAAGAGACATGACAACGCCTGAGCATGAGAGTTATTTTTCTTTATTAAAAGATATATTCCCCATGGAATATCCACACATGCATAAACAGTCATACTAAGTATGGCCAAACGTGCAAGTAAACGGATTAGTTTTAAAAGAGGATTGCAATTAAGTGAATATGGAGAGTATGCAACAAGATAATCAAATCTAGGTTCAGTTCTAAAGGAATTACTACCTTTTATTTTAATTAGTTACCAGAGAGTCCAGGTCCCTCAGTGTCTGGGCTTAGGAAAACAGAAGGAAGATGGCATTCAAGAACATCTTTTTCTGGATTACATGGGTTTTTAAGGCCTAAACTCCACCTCCCATGAAAGTCCACAGAGATGTCAAAGTTGCTTATGTTTTCCAGTCAAAATATAAAATCAATCATCTATCCTTACAAAGGTGACCAATGAACATGGACTAGGGTCCAGTCACGTATACAGGTGATCTCACCAAATGTGATTGAAACCACTAGTCATTGGGTGTTTTCGGATGGATGCAGGACTGCTCACCTCCAGACCTGTTCTGGGGGTGCAGCCCTGCCTGAGTACAGTTTAAATGGACCTGGTACCGGTGGATCTGGCTGCGCGGTGCCCTCTTTCTGCATACCATAGAGTTGCAGGCGGATCACATGACACTCTAAGCTGTCGCCCGCAACTCTATGATGTTGCTTGGGGCAGCCACTGGTTGAGAGCGGAGCTGTGGCATCTGTCTGCCGAGCAGACGGACAACAGCTCTGCCTCAGGCAGTACCCCAGGTTTGGGTGGACTGTTCTGCTGGCGGTGCTCCTGGATGTTCTGGAGCACCGCAATCAGGGCTGGAGCGGAGCAGGGATTTGCCTGCTCAGCCTGCACATCTGGCAACCCGTCTTTAGAGAGGCCAGGGCTACTGTTTGTCTGAAAAAAACAATGTGGTGAAACTGGCATCCTGAGAATAGGAGCTCTTGTGGTCCCTGGGGTGCCTTTATCTCCTCAACTTGATAACACCTTTTCATTGATATCCTAGCAACTCTCTTCATTATATCCCATTACTTCATATCAGACCAAAGACACCTTTTCTAACTTCCCTATTCTGAACTGAACCTAACATTGCATTATATTCTTCATCAAGCTGCCTGTATTCTGCATTTTATAAAAGTTTCTCTTGATATGACTTTTGGCCTAGCAAAAGCCATGGCCCCTCTACTTATGTTACCCCATTAATTCCCCACTAGTTTCCCAACCACGCTAATACTTTATTTCACACCAACGTGTAAAAGCAAGGGGTCTCCCTATGGCTTTGCCTTATGTCAAAGCGAGATAAGACCTTATAGTGTTATCCAACTTTTACTTTCCCACCCAGCATAAATTCCCTCCCAGCATAAGCTCAGGTGGAATCAGTTTGCAGCAGTCAAACTCTATTGATCCCCAAAGAATTAAGTTACTTACAATAAACAGATTAAAAATAAAAAGGATACATTTAAATATCTATATACAAATGCTAGAAGTCTAAAAGGTAAGATGGGAGAATTAGAGTGTATTGCGTTAAATGAGGATATAGACATAATAGGAATCTCGGCGATCTAGAGGAATGAGGACAACCAATGGGACACGGTATTACCAGGATAAAAAATATATCAAAATGACGGAGTAGATTGAGCTGGTGGTGGGGTGGCTATATGCTATATGTAAGAGACAACATTGAGTCAAGCAGGATTAGTATTGTAAAGAAAGCAAACTACTCTGGAATCTCTGTGGATAGACGTTCCATGTATAATGGGGAAGTGTATAGCGGTTGGCCTATATTATCCTCCTCCTAACCAGGACCGTGAGACTGACTGTGAAATGCTAAGGGAGATTAGATAGGCTACTAAAGTCAGAAACGCAGTAATAATGGGCCATTTCAGTTGCCCTCGTATTGACCGGGTGAACGTCTCCTCGGGGTGGGATGCAGAGATACAATTTGTAGATGTACTAAATGACTGCTTCCTGGAGCAGCTCCTCCTGGAACCAACAAGAGAAGGAGCCACTCTGGATCTAGTCCTAAGTGGAGTGCAGGATCTAGTGGGAGGGGTAACGTGCTGGAGCCGCTGGACAATAGTGATCATAATATAATCAAATTTGACATACCCACAGGAGGGAAAATGCCAAATAAAACCACTGCGGTAACATATAACTTTAGAAAGGAGAACTATGTAAAAATGAGAGAACTAGTTAGAGGGAAGCTTAAGCAGTTGCAAGAATTAAATGACTACAGGCAGCGTGGAGACTATTTAAAAACACCTTCTTGAAAGCTCAGATTAAATTTATTCCACAAATTAAAAAAAGTAGGAAGAGGACCAAACGTCTGCCTATGTGGCTAAATGGTGATGTGAAGGAGGCTATTGGAGCCAAAAAGGCATCCTTTAAAAAATGGAAAGAGTCCCAATGAGGTAAATAGGGAAGAGCATAAGCACTACCAAAGTAGATGTAAAAAGTTAATAAGGCAGGAGGCCAGAAAGGAATTTGAGGAGCAACTTGCTAAAGATGCTAAAACTAATAATAAAAACTTTTTCAAGTACATCAGAAGCAGGAAGCCTGCTAGAGAGTCAGTTGGGTTGGTAGATGACCAGAAGGTGAAAGGGGTGTTGTGGAAGGAAAAGGCCATTACAGAGAAGCTGAATAAGTTCTTTGCTTCAGTCTTCACTGCTGATAACGTTGGGGAGAAACCCACACCAGAACGTTGCTTTGTAGGTGATGAATTGGAAGAGCTGTCACAAATCAACGCGACTCTGGAGGAGGTTCTAGAGCAAACTGACAAACTAAATACTAACAAATCACCAGGACCAGATAGTATTCACCCCAGAGTTCTGAAGGAATTCAAATATGAAATTACAGATCTACTGTTAGTAATTTGTAACCTATCGCTAAAATGTGCCACTGTACCTGAGGACTGGAGGGTGGCAAATGTAACCCTGATACTTTAAAAGGGATCCAGAGGTGATCCTGGAAACTACAGACCAGTAAGCTTGACATCTGTGCCTGGCAAAATGGTGGAAACTATCATTAAGAACAGAATTGCTTAGCAAAAGCAAGTCATGCCTCACTAATCTGTTGGAATTCTTTGAGGGTGTAAATAATCATGTGGAAAAGGGGGACCCGGTAGATGTAGTGTACCAGGATTTCCAGAAAGCATTTGATAAAGGTCCCTCATGAGAGACTCATGAGAAGAAGTCATGGGATAGGAGGTAGTGTCTAACTATGGATCGGTAACTTGTTGAAAGATAGGAAGCAAAGAGTAGGACTGAATGGTCAGTTTTTACAATGGAGAGATGTAAAAAGTGATATGCCCCAGGGATCTGTATTGGGACCAGTGCTGTTTACTGTATTCATTAATTATCTGGAAAAGGGTGTTAAGAGTGAGGTGATCAGTTTTGCAGATGACATGAAATTATTCAAGGTAGTTAAAACATGAGCAGACTGTGAAGAACTACAACAGGATCTTATGAGACTGGGTGCCTGGGCATCTAAATGGCAGATGAGATTTAATGTGGACAAGTGCAAAGTGATGCACATAGGGAAAAATAATCCAAACTATGAGTTCACAATGCTGGGTACGAAGCTAAGAGTTACCACTCCGGAAAAGGATCTGGGAGTGATTGTGGACAATACACTGAAATCCTCAGGCCAGTGTGCAGCAGCAGTCAAAAAAGCAAACAGAATGTTAGGAGTTATTCACAAAGGAATAGAGAATAAAACTGAGGATGTCATAACGTCTCTATACAAATCGATAGTGTGACCACACCTGGAATATTGTGTGCAGTTCTGGTCTCCCCATCTCAAAAAAGACATAGCTGAACTAGAAAAGGTGCAGAGAAGGGCAACGAGAATGATCAAGGGTATGGAACGGCTTCCATACGAAGAGAGGCATGACAAGCTGGGTCTCTTCAGCTTAGAGAAGAGAAGTCTAACACCGCTTTTAAACGAGGCTCTGAAAAGCGCCGCCTGAGCCCCGCGTTGAGAGAAAAGCCGTGCGGGGAGTGTTTACATGCTCCCCGCGCTGCCGGAAGTAACGTGCTTCCTGTTGCCGGCGGCGGCTGGAGACGTGGTGCTTTGAAGAGGCGCATTCCGAAAGCCTGAAACGTGAGGCTTTCAGAACGCGTCTCTTCAAAGCACAGCATCTCCAGCCACCGCCGGCAACGGGGAGTATGTCACTTCCAGCAGCGCGGGGAGCGTGTAAACACTCCCCGCGCGGCTTTTCTCTCAATGTGAGGCTCAGGAGGCACTTTTCAGCGCCTCGTTTAAAAGCGGTGTGAGAGGGGAGATGATGGAGGTTTATAAAATCTTGAGTGGTGTGGAACGAGTAGATAGGGAATGGTTATTTACCCTCCCAAATAGTACTAGAACTAGGAGACACTCCATGAAACTAGCTGCTGGCAGCTTTAAAACAAATAAAAGGAAGTACTTTTTCACTCAACGCATAATTAACTTATGGAATTTGTTGCCAGAAGATGTTGGGTGATTTCAGAGATTATGCGGTCCCGATTCACCACAGTAGATTCCCAGTGGGGGTGAACAGATTAACCACCCCCCGTGGTCAAGGAAAGCCCCGAACAGACATGACGGGACCGGGACCACGGCAGGAAATCGGACTACCGGACCACGGCCTGGGGCAGTGCAACAGACATTACGTTGATCCTGGGCCGGGCTGTGGTCAAAGCACCCGGAAGGCGCCGGGGCGGCTTGTCCCGGCTGCTGTCATGTGCCCTTTAAATCTCCCTCCCCGGTCTGTGTTGTTGCTGGTTGCTTGGCAGCGATGCTGCATGCTTTGTCCCCGGCTGGGAATCATTGTCTTTGGTTCCGGACGGTGGTTGCCGTTCAGACATTACTTTTTTTTTGTTTCCCGTTGGGAATCTCTTTGACCACGCTTTCGGAGATGGTCTGGGCCGGAGTTCCGGAAGCATGGTTGATTTTGACCCCATGTGGGTATTGACTGTGGTGAACATCTGGCGGCCGCCGAACAGACATGCAGGGTGCTTTGGCTCCACTGCGGAATTGACCATGGTTCACTGTGGTTGAGCGTGATCTCGTAATGTCTGAAATCACCCGTTGTCAAGACCAGTAGTATAGCTAGGTTTAAAAAAGGCCTGGATAAGTTCTTAGAGAGTAGGTCCATTAATGGCTATTAACCAAGTAGCTTATGGGATAAACGTCTTACTGTCGGGAGCTGGGAGTGAACAACGGGGAATGGATTGTCCATTGTGACTGTTGGTTCTTCTCCCATGCAGTTGAGATTGGCCACTGTCTGAGGACAGGATGCTGGGCATGATGGACCATTGGTCTGACTCAGTATGGCCTTACTTATGTGCTTATGTACCCCAGGTATTTAAGTAAATGTGTATATAGCATGAGTATTTGAGTAAGTTACAGGTGGTAGGCCTATGCCGTAGGCAAGCGCGGCATAGCTGATGTCTCTAAACAGGGGCAAGCTGGGAAAGCATGGTAGCAGTGGAGAATTCTGCCAAAATTTCACACTCTCTAGGGCTGACCCTAGTGCTGCTTTTGTTGCTACTGCTCCTTCTGTTGCACAGTGAGATTGTAGCCCTTCTCCCCTAGCCAAACCGCTTGTGGGTAGTGGGTGAGTAGCCACAGGCTACCTGCAAGCTATTGTTTGTGCATGACCCATATGGTACAGGTGGGGATGCTTGCGCCTGGCGGCCAGATTTGATTTGTGGCTAGTTCTTTATTTGGTCCCTTTCCCATTCCTGGATCCAGTTCTGACTCCAGTTCTGACTGTACGACTGCTTAGGGTAAGGGAGTGGAGATGAGTGCGTGTACTGCAGGATAGGGGATGGATCGATAGCACAAATCCATGATGTGGACATTCATTTTCCTGAGTGCATCCCTTAAGCAGCCCCATCCCCCAACTTCTATGTGGCTCTTGGAGCTTGTATTAATTTTCGAAGTGGTTTCTGGGAGGGAAAAGGTTCCTCACCGCTGCAGCATATTAATGTCTTATGTATATCTCTGGCTAATCAAAGAGCAGAGTTAAGGTGGTGTGTGAGGTGTTGCCTAACCTTTTCATTTCCCTGGTTTGTAGTTCTTAGGTTTGTGGCATTTGAATGTCATGTCAAATGTCCATGTACGTCACACAGTGTTCTAGAAAAGGTGCAGATTAATGTAGTCCCAACATTAACTATTTTTTAAAACCAAAGGTGTGTTTTTCCTCCATTAGAACACATATATATTCTCATGAGATATGTAAGTACCTACATAGGCTCCTAATCACCCTCCTTTACTGTTTTTAACACCCTAACTCAAAAGAAAATCTCCAGAAGAGCTATATGTAAGAACTGAGTGTTCATTTGTCACATAAAAATCCACTGCTAACTGGGTTAAAAGTTTGCAACTCTGGTTAATATACAAAATAACTGCCTGGGTGGAGTGAAGCAAATACCATTTGCACTTGCTAAGATAAACCGAGCCAGTAAAGCTAAAAGGGTGTCTGTACGAGTGGGAAATGCATTTCCACATCTGCTTCATTGTAAGGGAATGTTCAGTCCTGACTGGATTTTGCTAGCTTAGAAGACACTCTGGTTACAATAGCAGCAGCTGCCTACAGCATTGTGTGGCTCACGGGGCTTGCTGGGGTACAGCTGGTGGAACTGAGCCAGCAATATCGATGGTGGGAAATTCTTGGCAAAAGAGCTCATTGTAGCATGCCCATGGCAACACTGCATGCATGCCCAGTCGCCCTGCAACAACAGGGCTAGACCATCATTCTTCCACCTCGGCCTGGCGTACACAGATTTTTAACTACGTCATGAAACCATGAAATTCAGTGGCAAAAACATACTGGCTAGGCCCAAGCTTTAAAAACCTGTCCTATGAGGATGCAGAGCAACTTAATTGCTTTCCAAATGCCTGTTTTCTTTTGAGATCACTAAGAGTCTGGTTACAAACCAAGCAGGGAATCTTCAGCTCCCTTTACAGTCTTATCCCTCCCTTCTTCAGGATGCCATGAAAAACCTCCCTAGCAATTAGTGTGTGTGCCCAGGCTGTCTGAATTTCCTTTTGGGGACTTAGGGAAGTTCAACGTTCCCATTCAAACTTCTGCTTTTCCGGTGGCTTTTAAGGCCCTATCCACATAACACATGTGTGAAGTAGCCACACCACCCGCTAGCAAAGTGGCTGGGCTACTGCTCCCCCTTGTGTGTGGCCAAGCACACTGGGTGGGGTTAGATATAATGATAAATACATGCAAAGCCAGTGGGTGCTGAATTCAACCTCCTCCTTGGCTCGTAGCTGCATGCACAGATGTTTATGCTGTTGTGTGTTTGTGGCACCAAATAGTCCCTTCCCACCAGCTGTTTCCTGGCTGGTATCCCTTGGGGGACGAAGGGGGGGGGGGGGTGAGATGGGATGATGTGGGGATTTTATATTATATTATTGTTTTGTTTTTATTATTGTAAGCCGCCCCGAGCTGCCTGTGGTCGGAGAGGGAGGGGTATAAGAATTTTAAATAAATAAATAAACCTTTTCCCTTCCAGAGGCCACTTTGAAAATTAATACTAGCTCCAAGAGCCACATAGAAGTTGGGGGATGGGGCTGCTTAAGGGGTACGCTCAGAAAAAGGAGTATCCAGATCATGGACCTGTGCCATTGATCCATCCTCCCATCCTGCAGTGCATGCACTCATCTCTGAAAATTAATAAATCTGAAAATGAACGCAAGCTTTCTGAAATGCGGTGGGGGTTGGGTGAGATACTTGCATCGCTCAAAACGAGCGGGGAAGGAACTGTCCAACGTCTGTGTACTATTAAAAAAAAATACTCTTGAGGGTACATGCTGCTCTGTATATCTTTCCTCTTTAGAACAAAATCAGGAATTTTAGCTGGGATTTCAGGAGAAGGTTCATCATATATTTATGGGGTGGGAAACCGAGGTTGGCAATGGACTGACAGCCCCTGAATGGAGACAGCTGGGACTGCGTGAGCAAAGCACCCTGCCCTCCCCTCCCCCCCCTTCCCTGACTGTTCCTTCTTCTGCTGCTCTTGCCTCAAACACCGCAGTGCTATGCAGGAACAAGGCTCACTCTTACCGAAATTCTATATCCCTGAGGCCCCTGTGCACCCGGTAGCAGGCCACTGCACATCTCTAGGAGACATAACCGCAGGTCCGTGCTATCTGCAAATGTGTATTGCCCATGAGCATGATTTTTGTAGATCTCAAACCATGTTCCACGTATGTTTGTATAAATGGATATAAGGACTTAATGTGTGTCGAAAGCCAAGGCAAGGAGCTAGTATAACATCTGGCCACTGTGCCTATTGTATGGCGCAATTTCACTCCTGTTTAAAGAGGAGGCAGTCACCCTGCACTAAACCTGTAGTGTGCTTGCCCACGTGCCGGCGGAGGGGGGGGGAGCGGCGCAGACATCAGCGTGACGGTAAATGTGGCTTCTTCACATGCAGGCAGGCAATTGTCATGTGGATGGGGCCTTAGTGGAAGCATAATTGAGAGGTTTCGAATCAATTCAATTGCCGGAGTGTAAAACATACGGAAGCGTTTTGAACTTATATTAAGGTGGTGGTTGAGGTGTGTGTTCTTTTTGAAAAAGAAACTTGCAAAGTTGAGAGTTATTCTTTGTAAACAACTGGAATTTACTGTTGAAAATCTGTTTATAAAGTGCGTTGCAGTAAAACCACTTCAAAAATGCAAACCCCTTGTATCACTGTATTTCTGAAACGCAGTGGAGGTTGGGTAAGATACTTGCGTTGCTCAGAATCAGTGGGGGAAGGAACTGTTAACTTCTGTGTACCATAGCAAAATAAAATACTCTTGAGGGTACATGCCATGCTGCGTATTTTATTCCCCCCCTCCCTTTAACAGCGAAATCAGGAATTTTATCTGGAATTTCAGGAGAAGGTCTATCATAAATTATCGCTGGAAACGAGAGAGAGGCAGAAAGTGTGTAAAAGTAGCTGCAATTCATTCATTTTATTTAATCCAATTTTATGCCACCTTTCCCATAGGCTCACAAACTATCAAAACAGTAAAATACAAAAACAACCCCCCAAGCCCCCTAAACCTGACAGTAGTAATATGTAAAACATATAGAATTACTGCTAATTTAGGGCTGGTTGGGGAAAACCCAGCAAAAGTTTCCCATGAGGGAAAAGCTCTGAGGATTTTTTCTTTTTCTGTCTATATGAAATTTCCTATTGGTTGGGAAGGACTTCATTTAAGTCACAAAGTGAGAGGCTTTCCCATTTGACTGGCTTTTATGCATGCAGGGTATGATGAGATATATCATTTTCCTGATGAGCTCAGTATTGGGTCTGATGCACTCCACATGCATTGATGCATTTGGAATGAAGGTTTTGCATGTTGGTCTCCTCTGAGCAGGAATGAAAACGTAGGAATTTCCGGAAAGGAAGTTCTGAAGTATTAACTTCTCCCATGCTAGTTCTGGAGGAAAATTTTCCTAGGGTTTCCAGGTGTCTTTCTGCATGGGAAAGAAAGCCCTTTTCTTCGTGACAAGCCCTTCTTCATATCAACACAGTGTTGAAGTAACATGTAGTTCGGTTTTTTAAAAAATTTAAAAGCAGGATAATTCCTGCTGATCTCTGTCTAAAAATGTTAAGTATAACAAACGTTGCATGCCAAAAATCATGGAAATGAATTGTTAAAGCTTCATTTTCAAAATAAACTCGCAAAAAATCAGAATTCATCCACCTCCTTAATTGTTGGCGCATCCGGAATGAGACAAGGACAACGTTATTGGATTTGACTGGCCACGCTCTTTATTCAAATTGGAATTAGGCTGGTGGGGGTAATTGCCATTCAGCAATTTGGGTTCAGTACTAACGAACATAACTGATTAGCCATAACAAACGGGGGGGGCGGAGGGTGGATTGGATGTGCCCTCCAATGCCATCCCTGATTACTCACCTCGAATGTCTCCCTTCTGGCCTTTGGCTGACGGCCACCACCAGAGGGGACAGTGTCCTTTCGGGACAGATGTAAGGATTTGAGGTGCCGCCAGCTTGAGGACCATGCATGTCCCTGCCCGCCTTTGCCGGGCACCCCTCCCAGGGAGGCTGACCTTGGCGCTGGCTGTGCCCTGCCTCTGCACCAGGTGTTGCTTCCCCATCTCTTAAGGAGATGACTCCTCCGACTAGTTATTTCTTACCAAAACCTCATAACAGTACTGGACCCCTGCCACTAAGGGGCCGCCGCTGGTTACAATGGACGGGCCTGAGCCCCACCCACACCCAACACGCGCTTCCAAAATTTCGACCAACCTGGCCTTCAATGTGGCCAAATAACTATAATTTCCTGCTGGGGATAGCTGTACTCCATCAGGACGATAATATTCAGGCTGTGATCCCGCAATGGGATATCTTGTGACTGCCTTTCTGTATCATCCACTTGCCCACCTCCTGGTTAATCTTACGTCGGGTTCTATCCGCTTTCCTGGGGTGTATGGCTTTATCCCATTTCACCCGGCCCACTAAGTCGGTCCAGACTATGGCCGTTCCTGGGAAACGTTTCTTGACTTCTAAGAGGTCAGATTTGATTTGTACAATCAATCTAACCCCTTTTTTCTGCGGCAAGTCGTTCTTGCCGAGGTGGATTACCACTACATCCGGTGGGGACCCCACCGCTTCCACCCTGAGAGTAGGAAGCAGCTGGTGCCACCTCATCCCACTGTGCCCCATCCAACGTCTAATGGCTCGGGCTGAGAGTCCCAACTGAGATCCCCAGGCCCACTGCCCAGCTGCTTTTCCTGCCCACCATACAAGGCTGTGGCCGGTGATCCAAATTATGCTTCTACGGGGTAATCGCGCTGGACCTGGGAGCACAGACAAAATATAAGGTTATTGCGGGAGAATCCATACATAGGTTTGGTAGGCCTGAGATCGCCATTGCCCCACAGCCCCAACGCCGTGCTCCGAAAAACCAGCTGTGGCCGCAAAAGTGGCTGCTCCTATTCTGAACGAATGTGATCCGTACTCATAAGGAGGCCAGGGCCTGCCAGAGAACAGTGGTGAATTGGTGCCTTGTCAGGGGGGAGCCATTTGCGTGCCAGAATAAAGCCCCCCCCCCTACCGGCGGGTGGGCTTTCAGGTATTCTTCGAGGGCCTGGACCAGGCACAGGTCAGGGGCACCCGCCCGGGAGTGGGTGACTGTTTGGCCCCATCTCCTTTGGTCCGTCTTGGACTGCCTCAACCTAAGGGGGGGGTCCTGGTGTTCTATAAGGACATCCTCAATCGGTAGGGCTCGGTTTGTGCTGTCCCGGGCTGACTCGGCCACAACTTCGCTAACATGAAATGCCCCAAAGAAGGCAACTTTGAATGCTGCAGAGAAAAGTGTTGACTAAAACGGTCAAACCAAAGTCTCGGCAGGGAATTACAGAGTCTAATGAGAAGGGAGGGGGTGATGGGGGCCCCGAAGTCCCATTCCCTGGGTCTTTCCTGGGACCAACTTTCTAACATTCGACGGGCAAACCCCCTCCCGTAAGGTGGTGTGTGTTCAACTAGCTGACTCATGAAACCTAGTGCCGATAACTTGCTGGCAGTGCTTCCCACCACTGCCCCTGCCCGCCTTAGTGACATGGTGAATTGGAGCATTTGTGCTTCGGGTATTGGGAAATCCACTGCCCAGCCTTGCAGGGCCTGAAATTCTTGGAATTCCTTGAAAGCCCGTTTGTAAGCCGCGCGGGTTCGCACGGCTAAGGATCCTTGTATAATGGTGTATAACTCTATGATCCAAGGCTCCACACAGCTGGAGGGAGGTGGTTTGGTGTCATTCTTGCTCCAGGGACCAAGGAGCGAAAGCGCTCCATTTGGAAGCGAGAGAGGGCATCGGCTGCGCTGTTACTAACCCCTGGGATGTGCTTAGCAACAAATAAGATGTTGTGGCGCAAGCATGTTAATACGAAAACCCTGACCAACTTCATTACTTTAGGAGACCTGGAGGACATTGAGTTGACCACATGTACCACTGCCATGTTGTCATACCAGAAAACAATGGAATGGTTCGCCATGTCCGCAGCCCGGAGGCACATGGCCACTATTTATTTATTTATTTATTTAATTTATATTTATTGGCCGCCCCCTCATGCCTACGGCATCTCGGGGCGACTCACAACAGTTAAAACAACAATAAAATACATAAAAACAACAATAAGTAATTAAAACTACCCCCCCCAAACGTTCCCCTCCAACCCCCGCCCCTCTACCCCACCCCCCCAGCCTCCCCTCCGAAGTCCTGGGCGAACAGCCAAGTCTTACAGACATGTGGAACGGCCAACAGGCCCGGGGTCAGGTGTGCTTCCTCCGGGAGGGAATTCCATACACACGGCCTGGCCACCAAGAACGCCCTCTCCATTGTGGCCCCCCATCTTACACGGGGGACCTCCAGAAACGTGCCCCCGGTGTACTGAAGGGATCGCTCTGAGGCGCGGAGGGCGAGGCGGTCCCGGAGATATGAGGGGCCCAGACCATGCAGGGCTTTGTAAATCAATACTAACACCTTGAATCTGGCTCGGTACGCTATAGGCAGCCAGTGCAGAGCACGGAGCACCGGTGTTATGTGCTCACGCTGCCCTGTCCCCGTCAGGAGACAGGCTGCCGCATTCTGCACTAGCTGCAGTCTCCGAACCAGAAACAAGGGAAGCCCCATGTAGAGCGCATTGCAGTAGTCTAGCCTCGAGGTGATGAAGGCATGGATGAGAGTGGCCAGATCGGGCCCGTAGAGGTAAGGTCAAAGCCTCCGTACCAGATACAGCTGGCGAAAGGCGGCTTTAGCCACCACCTCCACCTGCCGATCCAGACGGAGGCCTGAATCCAAAACCACTCCCAGACTCCAAACCTGAAGAGGTTCGAATTATTGGGAAAAGTTCCAGGAAAGTAAGGTCCCTAGTTATCCCTTGTTCCTGCCATTCGGGCGGCTATGCGGCGGCACACCACCTCTGGCGAAAATACACCCCAAATCCCATGCCCCCTGCTGTGTCTGAGTGGACCTGTAGCTTAGCCTCTAGCAGGAGATCCTCCCGTCAGAAACTGGTCCCGTTGTACCCTGCTAGGAATGTTGCCTGTGTCTGGAGGTCCTCTTTCATCTCCCGTGTGAGATGTGATAGTGAGGTGGAGGGTCACCCCGTAGCTTATTGTAAAGTTGTGACAAGAAGGCCTGCCCTGGGGCGACCACCCTGCATGCGAAGTTCAGACTCCCTGTCAAAGATTGCAATTCCTTGACAGTGACCTTGACTGCCGCCAAGCAGGCATCTACTTTGGCCTTCAGGGCAATAAGCTTGTCACTCGGGAGGCGGGATACTCCCTGACTGTATCCATTTTGTTGCCTAAATAGGTGAGTGTGGTGTCTGGCCCTTCCTTTTTTTCTGAGGCCAATGGAATTCCTAAGTCATCTGCCACCCTCTGGAAGGTCTCCATCAGTCCAATACACTTGCGGGTCCCCACCCGGCCGATAAAGAGAAAATCATCCAGATATTTCTTGACTTCCCCTCCCTTTGCCTGCTGCTGGACCACACACTCCACCAGGAAGCTGAAATGCTCGAAGGCTGAACAAGAAATAGAGCAACCCATGATCATAGCGCAGTCAAAATAAAGCTGGCCCTGAAAGTGGAAGCCCAGAAGGTGAAAGCTGTCAGGGTGACGGGCAGCAGGTGAAAGGTGAATTTAATGTCACACTTGGCTAAGAGTGCGTACTTGCCGGCCCTCTTTACCGCTTGGACTGCGGCATTGAAAGGAACATATTGGACTGAGGTGAGCTCCCCGGGGATGGCATCGTTGACTGACCTGCCATGTGGGTAGGATAGGTGATGTATCATGCGGAATTCACCAGGCGTTTTCTTTGGAACAAGCTCTAAGGAGAAAACCATCAAGTCCGCCATAGGCGGGGCTGTAAAAGGACCGACCACCCTCCCGTCGGTAATCTCCTTATCCACCTTAGCCCGTACCACATGCTCTAGTCCCACTATGGATTTCAAGTTGTGGGGGGATCTTGCCCGGCTTAACATTCTGAGCAGGGATCCTAAAGCCGTCTCGGAACCCTTCAACTATATACAAAACTTCACCTCTACCCCAAAGGGTTGGGGCCCTTTGCATTGTTGCCGCCCTGGGGACCTCCCTGGCCACCCCTCCCCTGGGGAGCCAGGTTACTCCTGCCCTTATTCCAAGGCTGCCGCCCCCCTGGTGCATGCCGTCGTGGCATGGTTCCCACCAGAGATGGTGCACACGTGCCTGTATCTACAACCCGAACGCCCACACCTGCCTGTACGGGCGAACTCCCAGCATTGAGCGGCTCCCGGACTCTGGGCCTTACGACCCTCGCTCCAAAAGGGGTCATTGGATGGTGCAGCCCCACCTCATGTCAGGACATGTCCACTATCTGTCCTGGGGGCGTTGGCCGCATCATTCATGCTGTCGAGCCACAGGTCCAGGGCATGTGTGTTCCATCGTAGGCCAGAGGTGTATGAAGCCCTATGTCGGAAAGCCTCGTTGTACCTCAACCCCGTGTCGTAGTCACGGCGGATTATATCCGCATACTTCATTCATGCATATGCCCAGTCCTGATAGGCCTGGACCATGACTCCCTGGTAGATGGAGTAAGCTATTGTCCAATTGACCCAATTGCGGTCTGCTTTCAGGTGCTGAAAGTGTTCCTTGTCTTTTCTCCCATCCATATCATTTGCGTCCGGGACAGGATCCATAAATAATAGGGTGAAAATATCAATGTATTCTCTTCTCCAAATCCTTTCTCTTGTGGGCTGGAGGAGGTGGACCCTTATAAGAGCAGAGACATCCGCGTATCCACCCCCAAGTGTGTGTGTGGTGTGTGTGTGTGGGGGGGGGCAGCCTCGTCACCCCTGTAGGGGTCCCGCTAACACTCTGTGGCTGTGCACATACCTGCAGGGCCTGGACCCCATATGGGCCAGGCCCACCTATTGCTGCAGGAGGACTGCCAAAAAGGCCCGGTGAGGGCACCCAGGCCTTATTTCACCACAGGCGTGGAGTCTCGCTCCTCCCTGCCCCAAACAGATCGATCCCAGTTGTCAAGGGGGTGGGTCCCGCTGGTGCGGTGCCCACTGCCGTCCAGGGGGCGGTATACCCGAATATCTGCCCCTGAAGCCCGCCGTATGTGAACTTGCCCCCAAGTGCCCGGCCCGGGTCGTAGTACTGGGGTGCTTGGTGGTACCCCGCTGGGCATCTGCCCAACACTGGGTCCCTCATACCTCTGTATGGTTGGTGTCCTGGGTCAGGTATACGCTCCGGTGGCGACTGATATCCCTGCGCCATGGCCTGCAATCCTCTCTTGAGGGTAGCAGTCCTCTGGAATGCCTCCTGTACTCCCGGGGCCATCAGGTCTTCGTCCTTGTCGGAGTCGCCTTGTTCGAACTGGTTGACTCTGCTGGGAGAGGCAGGGACCTCACCCTGGCCCACACACCCCTGCTGTGGGGACTGTGGGTGGGAGAGGCTGGGGGCAAGGTGCCCTGGTGAGGGAGGGGGCTCCCACCCGGGGGGACCCTCGCCTGGCGCAGGCAAGACCCTGGTCCTCCACAAAGAGGGGTGGGCTCCTCTTGATATCTGGTAGGGGGGATGACCACCCCTCACGTCTTCGGGGGGTGGAGCCTCCTCAGGTTCGGGGGCAACCGTGGCACAAGTCTCCTGCCCCAGGGCCAAAGCCTGCCTCTGCTATCGCCCCAGGGAGGACCCGGCCAACGAGCTGAGCAGCCTCCGGGCCCGGGGGTGGCTACACCAGTTCTGACTGCCACGGCATCGTGGGCAGCCCCCCAAGACTGGAGCTGTCCCCCCCCCCCCATAAGGCGCCCACGAGAGCTCCAGTTCCTGTCCCCGTTGCTGCGGGGAGTCCACCCTGTGGGAGGCCCCATGCGGCACCCAGGGCAACAGACCCGCCTGACAAGGCGGGAAGAGTCCCGGGTCAGGTCCCAGGAGGGAGCGGCCCTGGTGGAAAACTGAGCCCACCCACCTGAACCGTGCCAGCAAGGGACACAATTGCAGGTGGGGGGCTCCTGGCCTGTGGTGCTGCCATGTGCAGGCCTTGCACCCTGAGAGCCTATCCTGCATGGCCCCTAACACCGCTGGGGCAGAGTCCCCTGCTGGGGGGAGGAACCTGGCCCATGACTGGACCCTGAGTTTGAACCCCTACCTGAGGCGGGGGTGGTCCCTCCATTAAATCGGAGACCTCCGTTGTTGTCCCTTGTGGCGGCTCAATGCGCCGCAGGCATTTCTTTGTCCTTGCCTTCCCCATCTCTGCCCTCTTTGCTCTTGGAGGGAAGTTGGGAGGCAAGTAACGCTGGCTTGCTCGATCACTCTGAGCTCAGAATGAAGCTGGAGGGGGTGCAGCAGGCGGAAATGCCCCCCCCCCTTGGGAGGGGGAGAGCCCGCACCTGCCCATTGGCTGTAGCCCCGTTGCTGGGCAACCCATCGTTCTTCCCGCCACGGCCTGGCTATGCGCCCAGCTATTTCCTGCTGCAGCCAGTTTGCTGCAGCAGGGAGCCCGGCCATCATCCTTCTGGCCCTATCTCCCAAGGGAGCGCAACAAGAGGCCCTAGTGGCCGCCGTTAAGGTTGGCCAAGGGCCTTTCTGCTGTTTTATTTAACGTTATGTATTGTGTGAAATTATACAATTAATGTGTTGTATTACTGATAAATAGAACAAAAGAATTAATAAAATGGGAAGAGTAGGGTGTTCTTGCGAGGTGCTTGAAAGTCTGCATACGCACTCGGTGGTGGTAGTAGTAGGATGTTGTATCATACGTTTAAGGGAGCATGAGGTAACGCTATCGTATGCAGACTTTCAGCCACCTCTGAACACATCCTACTTTCCCCTTTTTGTTCTTTTTTTCACTTAGTAATATAACTTCTATTAATCTCAAACATGGAATGTTAAACAATAGGGCAGAGTCAAGGGGTGGATGAATTCTGACTTTATGCGTGTCTATTTTGAAAGCAAAGCTTTAACGATTAATTTCTATGCTTTTTGGCATGTTCTGTTATACTGGATGTTTTTAGATAGAGGTCAGCAGGAATTATCCCGCCTCTAAACATTTTTTTAAAAACTGAAAGGTTTTCTGGTTTAAGTACATTTTTGTAGTTTTTGTGATGTAAACAGTAATTTTATATTTTCTTGTAAATAAGAAAAGATGAACGATAGAGACAAACTACCCTCATCCTGCCCAACCTGGCTATGATGACAAAATAACCGCTTTCTTGGGCGTGTGGAAGAGTGAGTTTGAGGGAACAGAGCATGAGAGAGAAACGGTGAAAAAGAGGCATGAGTGGATGAGGTGAGATGGGAGGTGAGATGAAAGGTAGAATGGGAAAGAATGGCTGTGGGTGAGTTTCAGTAAGCGTAAAAAAGAGAAGAGTGTGTATAGGTGAGAGAAGGGAGCGTGTTTATGAGACTGACAGAGAAAAAGAGAGGGAACCTCGGGGAGGGGTGTTAGGGGACTGTGTGAGAGTGAGGGGGTGAGTGTTTGTGAGAGGGGGATGTGAGAGAGTGGTGCAGGGATGCAAGGGCGGGTGGGTGAGCAAGGGGTGCATGAAACACTAGGCACTTTTACACACACTCCCGATTTTTCAGTATTCTGGGTTTACAAGTCCACAAGTTCTGGATGCATTTTTCACACACACACTGCCCTGAGGCAGTTCCTGGATGCCTTCTTCACACAAACACTGCCCTGAGGCAACCTAAAGTAGCCGCAGCTGTAGATGTGACAGGCTGCCATGGAAACCAAGTGACCACAGCTGCCTGGAGTAAAGCAGTTTACCAGGAGAACCTTTTACACACAAAAGTTCTGGGAGAAGTTCTACACAGAAGTTCAAAGATCCAGATGTTTAAGATCTGGGTGAGTGATTTAGACACACAGAAAGTTCAGGATGTAACCGCAAACATCCAGGAGAAATGTGTGTGTAAAAACACCCAGAGTGACAGAATTCCCTGGGGCTGCTGCAGACAGTCCCAGCTCTCTTTAATCTGCAGGTGAGACTTTGATGTCTGGAGCTTTGCTAAGGCAGTGAGTGAATTAACTTCTGTTCAAACCATGGTTTGATGGTTGCTGCTGCTGCGGAGCTGGGACGGTGCGTCTTTCTCTGTTTATCCCAGCGAGAGATGACAGCCCGATTCCTCTCTCTCAGCTTTGACTGATAGGGCAGAGCTTTAGGCAGGTGTGTAATAAGAAGTGAGGTGACCCTCTCCATGCCCTCCAAATCCCAAGGGTGCACACTTCTTGTCCCTCTCTCACAATGGACCAAGAAAAAAATTCCCCTTCCTGTTCTTGTTCTGCCCCGTTCCTCCCCTCTGCCAGCCCACCGGAGACTCAAGAGGGGGCCAAAACTCAACTGCATCTGCTCAGGCAGCTGTTGTCTGCGCTAGGCCCTGCTGTCAGTGGCTCAATATCTGCGTGCTGCGCCCTCCCTGGAGGCGGCAGCACCTGCAGCAATTTGGGTTGCTTCTCCTCCAGGCATGCAGCTTGCTGCCACATTAGTGGGGAAGAGCCGCGAGGTGCCTCCTGCCAGAGAAGGACACCAAAGTGTTCCTGCAAATAAAACAAAATCTGATTTTCACTGAAGGGGAGTCTTTTTATTGCAATACATGGGAGCACAATTTAACTCTGGTGATGCAGACATATCTGGAATTACAAACTATCTATCTATCCATCCATTCAATCACAAAGATTCCCAGCACACGGACAAGACCTAATGAAGTTGGGCAAATTGGATTAAGCTATTTCAGACCCTGTTTTTAAAGCCAGCTCCCGTGCAAATAAATTAATCTAAACAATGCAGCTGATTTGAATTCTGGTGTAGTGCAAAACATTTTCATTTTGCAGACAGGGGAATAGGGGAAGGGGAGAGCTAAATGAAACCAGGTAGCTTGTAACAAGGGCCTGATCCTGTTTCTCTTGAAATCAATATAATTAGCAAATTAGGAGAGTATGTATACCTTGGCCACACCTCTTTTCCCTGCCCACTTCCCTGTCTTTTTAAATGCAGATGTGGGGAAGTGGAGATGGGGTAGACACTAAAGTGTAGGAGTATTGGTATCGGATTAAACTGATAATACCGATAATTGTCGGTATTGGCAATATTGAATTTTTAACATTGCTGGTTTTATTGGATTTTTAACATTACCCATTGAAGTCAGTGACTGCAAGGTTAAAAAAACGATAACATCGGCAATGTTAAAAATCTGATATTCTGATAATGATAAATCTGATATCAGGAGATTTGGTACTGGTAAATCCGTTAATCGGTGATCTCCCTGGAGTCCCACGCCTGTTAAAGCATGACTTATAAACTCTTTGCTTGCTGCTGCTTGGATGGAAATCAATGCATGTACACACTGAAGTGGAAGTAGTAGCTGATCACCCCCCATCTCCATTTCTGCTGACACCCACCTGCTCTCCCCAGCAATTTGCATATGTCAATTTGCAATATGCATATGCAGGTGAAAGGCGGGGGAGGAGGGACTGTTTGATTTAGCCATATTGTAAATCCAGTTTCTTTTAAACCCTGCTAATGGAATGCATCCAGGCAAAGCCTTGGCTCCCTAGTGCTCCCTCTAGGAAACCTTGGTCCCCAGCTGATTGTTCTTAGCTTGTCTCTTGGATGCTAGGAGCAGCCTGTGGACAGGACCTGGGCAGACGCACACTTTTGTGTTTGTTTTCCAACTGGCCTCCCCTCATCCCAGCTGATTCCCCCATCCCCCCCATGAAGCAATAATCAGAAACTGCAGCAAGAGTAAATAAACGGAGGGGAGGGGGGATTTCCAATAGCCGCACAGCTGAGATTTAGGCTGCATTCTCACCTGTGGCAGCGGCAGGGGTGAGGGAGACGCGGCAGTGCGGAGGAGCCAGCGGCCGGGAAAAGAGCTGGTGCGAATGGGGATCTGCCGCGACTTTTCTCGCGCATGTCAGGGCAGGATTTTGCACCCTGAGATGCGTGAGAGAAACTGCGGCAGATCCCCATTCACACTGGCTCTTTTTCCGGCCACCAGCTCCTCCGCGCTCCCGCATCTCCCTCGCCCCTCCCGCTGCTGCCATCGCCGCCGCAGGTGAGAATGCAGCTTTATTAATCCCTTTGGTGGTGCAGGATGCTTGCTTGCCAAAGGCTAAGGGTGGAAGAGGAGGAAGGGGCGTGATTGTCAGAAGATCTTGTTGGGACAGTGCAGGGAGCACCTTCACTGGAGAGCAGAGGTGGAAGCTAGGGGTGGCCTTTCTATCTAGTCCCCGGCAGACTAAGGGCTCCGAGGTGTTACATTGTTGGAGTTCGTTAGCTCCCCTGTAAGCACAAACACTCCTTCCAGTTCTCCAGAGCAAGAGAGACCCCAAGACAGACTGACAAACTGTAAGGATAAAGAAGAGAGTAGGAGAGGGAGTTTAAACCCCCACTAGCAGTTCCCAGTTCCAGTGCATCCTGGGCCGCGGTACGTTGGGGCAGGGAGGGGCTTTTAAAGTTTCCCCAGGTGGGGAGTTTAAACTCTCGCTGATGGTACGCTCTCCTCCCCTGTGTCCTACCCTGCCTCCTTCTGCCTCTTGCCCTCTTCCACCCCCTCCCCTGCCTCCTTCCCCCCCGCCCACAAGTCCCAATCAGCTAATGCCCTTTTCCCCACCCTTCAGACCTCTGATGATCCCTGACTGAAGTCTCTCCACTGCCCGGCTATCTCCCCTCACCTCCTTCAGTTCCCTGGTACCCAGCTCTTCTGCTTCTTCGTTCGAGACTCCTCCTTTAGAGAGAGATCCTCCCTACAGTGTGGCTCCCCTAGTCATACTGCACATGTGCAAGATTTTTAAACTTTGAAAACTCTCTTTAATAGTTCACTAAGCACGACCAGTCCATCCAGAGCAACTGAAGGACTGCTCAGGCTACATGCATGTGAATTTGAGAGTCGCAACTCAAAAAAATGAAATGGGGAAAAACAGTGCCCCGGGTTAAATTGATCACTAGTAATTAACCTTGAAATTGATATAACTTTAAAACGGCTTAACTGATATGCTTCAAATGTTGCGTGTTTCACCCTATCCTCTAAAAGAACACAGTGTGATATTTTCAGAAAGAAGGCTCAAGCTGTTCATCCATAAAAGCATTTTAAAGCTTCAGTGTTTATAATGGGCCAGCGTCCTGTCTTTAACTATAGGGCCCCCTTCTGGGGCTCTATAATGAGATACTAGTAGTGTCTCTCTCCATAAATGATGTAGTAAAGGCAGAAGCAGTGCATGGTTTCCTCATACAGCCTAGTTAGTATGGGATGAATCAGTGTCCTTTTATGAGTCCTGATACAGCACCTATGAGATCCATAATACTTGAAGCTGAAATTTGAGAACTCCTGTTTAGGAATGGATAGTGAGTTAGGAATTTGAGATCAGCTGGGTAGCAGCAGCTCGGAGCTTCTTGTGGCCACCTCTCTGCTTAGAACCTTCCCTAACTTATTATTTGTTCACACTTTTTATTCTGAACCCAAGCGGACAGTGTGATCCTACACCTGTTTTGTGCTGACGCTAGCTCGTAGTTCTGACAGTGCTGGCACACTGCACATACAGCTGTATAGCACACAAGACTGGTGGACTGCGCTGTGAGATTTTTATACCACATTGCTGCTTTTTGGACAACTGCATTGTCTGTCTTTTTTTTAATTTTTTTAAGATGCCGTTCACTGAGGAATGAGTGTCGCAGATGTCTTTGCTCTGGTAGCGTATGCTGCTGAGGTCTTGCCTACATGCAGATTATATCCCTCTCACTCTGCTTTGGTTGTGAAACCAATTGGTATAACTCCTGGGTGTGAATGTGACTGCATTGTATTGATAGAAATAGTAAATAGGCTGAAACATGCTATACAGCTGTAATTGCAATGGGTTTTTACTAGGGCTGAAATGAGATTTCATCAAAATGGAAAATCTCAGTTACTGATACCATCTCAGTTGAATCGTGAACCACTCAGTAATGTCTTAACCGATTTCTCGACTGACTGACTTTCCATTTACCAGGTTTCCACTTACCGCTTTGCCATCCACTTCAAATCCCGAGAGGTAATACCGATGCAACACCGCATTTCTTGCACGCCATTTTCCCTTGTACTTCCTTGGCGCTCATTGCCTGGTATGCAGATTTCTTAACTAATTTGCAGTCTAGTTGCAGATTGGTCAAACCAAAGGGAACAAACATAGAACGATGACTCTGATTGGAGGCACTGGAGTGGAAGTTAAGGAGCACTGGGGGGAGTTTAAGAGGTGGGCTGTTTGCACAGTGATTGGCTCAGAAATGTGGAAACAATAAATCAGGAAGTAAAATGGTATCCTCAGCAATGCAGTAAGCAGTAAATGAATGGTACGTGGTAAACAGTAAGTGGGAAGTTGGTACTGTGAGAATCGAGAAATTGCATCAGTGTCAGGAAATAGATCCCAGTTCCCAATATGGTGAAATTTAACTGCTCATTTCAGCCCTATATTTTACCAATTGGAGTCCGAGTTTCTGTACCCAGGTTTAGCTAGTTACTTTATCCCTGTTAAAATGGCTTAGAAATGCTCTTTCAGAAATCTGCGTGGGGTTTAGCATGGATTAACGGTGTTGTATTACATCCCACCCCTAAATACGTGTGTCTTTATCTTCATTACAAACCTGATGGTGGTTTCTAAACTAATGCAGTTAACTCATTACAAAAATTGTGCATAAATGGGTCCAAAAGGTGAGAAGAGAATACTGTCTCCATGGAGGGTCCCACTGAAGTGCTTTTCTGCATGCTCTCCTTATGCCAGTATGCTTCCATTGATAGAGAAACAGAGCTAATCGTTATAGCTGCCTAGTGTAGAGACAGTTGTATTGGTAGAAGCCCTTATATTATTGTAGCTGATTTCCAGGATGTCGGCTACTGTTCCTAGCAGATCTCTGCATGGAGCAGCAATAGCCATCCACACTATATGCCCTAGTCGGGGGCTTGCAGTGTGGGTGGGTGCAGTGCTTCTGGTCCCTGATCAGCAGCTGAGTAGCAGGGCATGGGAGTTCCTCCCCTCCCAAGCTGCATTGCAAAGGGATATGCATGGGCTGCAATGTTTTGCCCAAAGCAGCAAACCTCAAACTGGCCCCGCTTACCCTAAAGCAACAACTGTTCCTCCAGGATTGCCAATCAGTCTGTACTGAGTAGTCCGACATACTTTCCGTGCGGCAAAATCCCAAACCACAACAGCGTGTCAATGAGAAACGATATCCTGTACAATAAGAAATGCTATAGATTTTAAAAATGTTAATCATACAAATATGAAAAGAACATACATATTTCCTTGTCCTAAATATACTACAAAAGTAATAAACAACAAAGCGTATGGAGGCAATGAATAATGTGAATTGCAGCATGGAAACATTGCATTGGTAGCACATTTTAACCATGAAATAAATATCTAAACACAGCCCCAATATCTATTGTACAGTAAGTTCTTTTCTTTTTGGAGTAGCATGTAAGCATGCTTTTAAATATCCTACATAGAGGAGCCTATTCAGTTGGAATCATCAATTACTGCTAACATGCTTGTTCATTATCTTCATCAGTGCTAGTGAAACAAACAAGGATCTGAAATAAACAAATTAACATCAATGCATTTTAATCTAATTACAATAAAATGGCCTTTGTAGTAATGCTATTAAAATGATGGTTGTCTTGAAGTACAAAAAAATCTTTCAGAAGTAAAATGCCTTCTCAAAAAATTGGAGAATGGACCCAACTTTCTGTTCTGCAATAATTGTCGATTGTCTTATCTCTCCACTGTGTGTGTGTGTGTGTGTGTGTGTGTGTGTGTGTATGCATGCGGGGGAGCAACCACTTTCAGTATTTAATGTGTACACGGGGCCTTTGAAACTAGAAACGCTCTCTGAACGGGGCTTTGAGACAACCACAATTTATTTGTATCCGCTTCTGTTTAACAGCAATTGGATGGTAAGTCCCTTTGGCTCAAATTAAACTGATGACCTGGAGGCCATTCTGTATCTGGTTACCAAACCAACTATGCCTTTTAATGATTGCTGTTTAAGCTACACTCCCACTTCTTCACATTAATTCTGCTGCAGTCTGTCCTCCAGTCATAAATCTGTTTTGCGCTCTTGGTAGGGAAGGGTTGTACAAACGAATGGGCTGTGCTGTAACTGAGCTATTTCTGAGCTGCATTTTTTTCGCTCACGGGTTTTCTGTTATTTCTTCCTTCTCAAATTCTCCATGTCTTGTACTGGGGATTTGTATCAATCCAGGCCCACTTACATTTGCTGTGATTCACTCAGAAAGTATTTTCTTGTATAGCGTATTGGGGAAGCAGTTGGTTAGACTCTCTTGACACTGTTTTTTTCCCCCCTTAAGTATATTATATTGTAAAAATCTTGAATCATTCTTCTGCTGAGAAAGTGAAAGAGAAAAGACAAGAGGGCCCTGCGAAGGGGCCCGGTGTGGCCTGAAAGCTTACTTATTTCCACCATTAAAGGATATCATTCAAACCACTTTCTCTCTGTCACTTGGAACCAACACGGTGACCACACTCTACCTCTGGATCTGCTTGGAAACTCCGCATATTGCACACAAGGGCGGCATATAAATTCAAATAAATAAATAAATAAATAAATACAATTCAGCCAGTCCTGTCTCCTCGTATATGACGACGACATCAACAATCTTCAACCTTTTGAAGGCCTAGCTCCCCACCCTACTCTGTCCCCATTGGGGTGGTGCACTGGTTTGGATGGTCTGCCCCCAGAGACAAATGGATCCAGTAGGATTCCAGAGCTCTGTGGGAGATTTACCCACCGACTTTGACCTCCCTGTCGATGCCTTGGTTGATCTGGGGTATGACAATTTGACCCTGAGCTATTCACCTAGGCGTCCACTTCCTCTGTGGCGGCAGCACAGGTGTCCCTGCTATACAGAGGACCTGTGGTTGTTAAAGCGGGAGGGTAGGCAGTTAGAGCTTAGGTGGCACTCTTGCCAAAGGTGACAAAAGACTGTTTTTGAAGGACTATGCCGTGGCTGTGGTGGTGAAAGCTTTCTTTGCAGCCGCCATAGCATCTGCAAAGTACTGTCCAGCGGAGCTTTTCTGGGTGGTGAATAGTTAATTAAATCCTGACTGTCTCCGCCTGGAGTTAGTCATTGACTGCCTGCTGTGACAAGCTTGCCACCTACTTTGGAGGCAAGTCGCTTGTATTTGGCTCGACTTGGGTGCTGCTAGTTTGAGGGCAGAGTCAGAGTTTGGGGTTGAGGAGGCCCGGTCTTGTCTGGTTTATTTGTATCTGCTTTGATTAATCTTGCCCACTGATGCAGAGGATGTGCTTGGAGAGGTGCAGGTGACCAGTTGTGAATTAGATCCATGCTCATCGTGGCTGGTAAAAGCCAGTCGGGAGACATTGAGGGCATTGGTGGCTGGGGTTGTCAATGCCTCCCTTAGGGAGGACAGGGTTCCTAATGGCCTCATGACTATGGCCGTCTCCTTGCTCACGAAACCATCTCTTGATCTTGAGCCCCCCCCCCCCGGCCAGCTATCACCCTCTCTCTAACCTTCCCTTTTTAGGGAAGGTTATTGAGCAGGTGGTTTCCCAGCCGCTTCAGCCGCATCTCGATGCTATTTGTTTCCTGGACCCATGTCAACAAGGCTTTTGTCCTGGGCATGGCACTGAGACTGCGTTTGTGGCCTTGGTTGACTATCTCTGCTTGGAAATCAACAGGGAGAATTGTACCTTGTTGATTTTTGTTGGATCTTTTGGTGGCCTTTGATATGGTTGACCACATTGGGTGGTGGTGACATGGCTGTGGGACCGCTCTTGAGTGCTTCCACTCATTCCTGGCCAGAAGAACCCAGAGGGTGGTGATGGATGGTGTCTTGTCGTCCCCTCAGGAGCTCCCTTGTGGGGTCCTACAGCGTTGCATCTTGTCCCTACTCCTGTTCAATGTGTATCTTCGGCCCCTGGGCAAGATCGTTCAGTAATTTGGAGTGAGGTGCCATCAATACGCAGATGTCGCCCAGCTTTATCTCTCCTTTTCATCCAGCCTAGGTCCTGCGGTCTCGGTGCTTACTTGGTGCCTGACTGCTGATGGGGACTGGATGCAGGCGAGTTGATTTGAAGCCAAACCCAGACAAGACCAAGGTGGTGATGGTTGGCCAATCTTGTGGCTTGAGGAGGTGGAACCCCTGTCATTGATGGGGTCCAGCCTCCCTTGGTCACTCAGGTTCGCAACCTCGTGGTGCTCCTGGATTCATTGCTGCACCTGGACTGTCAGGTTGCGGCGATGACTAGGAGCGCTTTTTACCAACTTCATCTGATGAGAAGGCTGTAACCTTTTCTATCCGGTTTGGATCTGGCCACTGTCACCCATGCCTTCATAACCTCGAGACTAGACTACTGCGGTGGACTTTACGTGGGCCTGCCCTTGAAGACAGTTTGGAAGCTGTAGTTGGTGCAGAACACGGTGGCCCTCCTTCTGTTGGGAATAAGTCACCAGAAGCACATCACTGCAGTGCCCTAGAGTCTTTACTGGCTGCTGATAGCTTTCCGGGCACAATTCAAGGTGCTGGTTTTAACCTATAAAGCCCTAAACAGTTTGGGCCCCAGGTATCTGAAATACAGCCTCTTCCCCTATGTTCCAATGCAGCCTCTGAAGTCAGCCTAGGGTGCCCTCTTCATGGGCAGTTGGCACTCGCAAATTGTTACAACAAGGGCACGCAGGGGGGCATTCTCATTTGCTGCCCCATAATTATGGAACTCCCTCCCCTTGGAGGTCCGCCTAAGCTCGAACCTGTTCGTCTTCTGGAGGAGATGCAAGACCTTTTTGTTTGGCCAAAGCTGGGCTGTAGCAGGTGAGCGTCTTGTTAGTCAACACCCATGTTGGTGGATCTTTACCTGGCTCCCTAGGACAACTTGCAAGAGAGAAAGTTTGTCACAGCCACCTGATTGCTTCAGTTTTATTTATTTATTTGTTATATTTATATGCCGCCCCCTCATGCCAATGTCATCTCGGGTCGGCTTCCAATAAATACTAAAAACACTTTAAATTCACTTTTTAAAATTACAATAATTCAACTAATAAAAAATCCCACCCTTTACCCTAATTTAACCCACCCCTCCCTCCCCACCCCCGAAGGCCTGGGAGAACAGCCACGTCTTGCAGGCCCGCCGAAAGGCCAGCAGACTTGGGGCCAGGCGGGCTTCCTCCAGGAGGGAGTTCCACAACCGTGGCCCCACCACCGAGAACGCCCTCTCCATTGTGGCCTCCCGCCTTACTTGGGAGGCTGGCGCTCTGCCTCTTGTCCTATGTAGTCACCTAGCTTATGCAACAATAAATTGAGAAAAGTATCCCCATTGATCTTATTGCTTGCACAAAGGTTGAATAGCAGCTAGTGAGGCTGGATATTATGTGCTATCCTTTTATACAAAGGGATCTCTTAAATTTATAGACCTATCACTTTTTTTTTTCCTTTCCAGATGAGCTGATTCTTCCACTGACGTGTTGCGATGGCGTCCACAAGCACAACAAGCAACAGCAATGGGTAGGAATTAATCAGCTGTAAGGCTGGGTTACACCTCTGTTTGTTCTTTTTAAACTGATCTTCAACTAGATTCTGACAATCTACCCTCTTCACCAGTTTTGAGGCATACAGAGAGGTAAACAAAAAGGTTTCCAGCTTGAAATTTCCAGTGATGTGGGGTGGAAATTTTTCTATGGAAATTATATTTTTCTGGAAAATTTTCTGGTTCTAAAAATGCATTGTTACATTAAATTAATTAGGAACATAATTATAACAACATTTTTCCCCTAACTGAAAACATAGTGTACTTTTTTAGTTTTGTTTACCACGTACACATCAAATAAGCATGCTAAATCAAATCCCAATTGATTTAGGGCATTGAAAAATTTTCCAAATTCAAATTTTTCCAGAAAACTCACATTACTGGAAATTTCTAAAACAAGGGATGATATGAAGCTGAAGACAGGAGGTGGGGTGGGGGAGTTGTAAAATTGGGGTAATCCATTATGATCTATGGTGCTGGTGGGTTCCAAAATAAATGTTCCTTCCTTAGAATAGGTGACTTCTGGGAACGATAAAATAATCCTTGTGAAAATTGTCCCTTGGCCTCTGAAAAAGTAAGAAACTATGGCCCCTTTCACACCGACCCTCTAACACTGATAAAATGGGTGTTACATTTTATTATACATGTTGCAGGTGTGCTCTATGGGTGCCCTGCAACATGTATAATAAAATGTAACACCCATTTTATCAGTGTTAGAGGGTCGGTGTGAAA
>QEPC01013073.1:558280-574848 GCA_003113815.1 Sphenodon punctatus
AGAGGGGGGAGGGGGTGGTGAGGGAGCGGGGAGAGGAGATGGGTGGGAAGCAATGTCCTGGCGGATCTTGTCAATCATTGAGGTGAAGAATGACGTGAGATCCTGAGCAGAAAGGGAAGAAGGTGGAGGGGGGCAGGGGGGCTTGAGAAGGGAGTCCAAGGTGGAGAATATTTAGAACAAAATATATTTTGTTATAAATACACTCTGTAGAATATCTAGCTGTACATAGCTAGACAAGATATACATAAGCTATACAACATATTTTCAAGGGTTTCACAATGCTGAGTATTGTTTTTATAGATTCTAGGATTCTTATTACAAGTAGTAGTGTTTTAATCCTGTTTGCTTCTTAATAAAAGTAAACCACAAACAGCTGACAAGCTGTTCTGTTATGTGACCATTTTATAGGTGGGTGTGCGTCGGGAGTGCGCATGCACAAACATCCAGTGCATGTGGTGTTTACACAGGTGCACGACTGGTGCGCACCCATATACCTCCCCCCCCCCCCACCGTCGGCCATTTACATGGATGCCCTCCCCCCAACACCTGCCTGAAAACCAAGCGGTGGCGGGGTGGTGGTCCGTGTCAAAACGGCCTATTTGTAAATATTATTATTATTAGTAACTATTTACATAGAGCCAGCGATGTACCTGACACTTTACAAAGAATAAGACAGACACGGTCCCTGCCCGAGAGCTTACAATCTAGAGACAGGGAAGGGGATATAATGTAAAACACATTTGCCATCATCTGTTCTCAGAAGGGGTGGGGGGATTTCTAGACACAGCACACAACCACCACCCCCCTTCATCTGGCAGGTTTACGGGCGGTGTGGGTTGCTATTTTGAAACCTACACATGCTGTAGCCATTTCTCTTTGCTTACTGAGGGGCCCACCCCGCATGTGTTGCTTTTACAGTCTTGCAATAGCAAAAAATGGTCGTGTAACCCAGTCATTGGGAAGACATTAATTGTGCCCTAAAAATGCCTTATGTGATGCTGGGTAAAAGGCTGGCGTTAGAAGTGTGCCTATTGTGAAGGGATTATTTGGCTATGGATTCTTATATGTATTAACTGCGCTCTCTATGGATAGAAATGGTATCTACGGGAGGAGGCTTTTCCCCTGTACAAATTAATTCACCGAGGAAAGTGGATTAACTATGAATGAAGCAAGTATGGGCTATGTTGTATGGGTCCCTAATTAATAGAAGCCTGTGCATCTCATCTGGTCCTCCCACAGTGCACTGATGCACAAACATGTGAAGTGATTTGTCTAGCTACAAGAGCAGCTTCTTCCTCACTGGGATCAGTGGGGCTTGCTATAGGGTGTTACTAAATGTAATGGTAAACAAATGCAACTCGGACGCGTTGAATCCACTGATGATGTCATCGGGTAGACCAAACAATGGGCATTTATGCTGCTGTGTGTTGTCCCCTCCCGCAACAGCCGTGCTATCCCCAATGAGGAGTCTCCTCCACGCTTTAAGTGGTTATTGAAAGCCACAGCACAAGCCAGCTCTAGGAGGGGCAGGCATTTATCTAGAGCTCCAAAACGGCCATATTCTACATGTAGAATACATAGTGGGATGTCTTTTTGCACACGGGGACATAACAGTGAAATAGATGTTTAGCACTAAGAACTAGTAACTTGCATTATGTCCGACACCTGTACTTTTTTTCTGTTTAAAAGCTACTGGCACATGCCCATGTATTGCAAGTACATAAAAAAATGGCCGAGCCAGGCCCTGTGCCTCACCCTGGTTCTCTTTGGTATTTTCTTTCCATAATGCATTGTTGTTTTGCTCTTATGCATTGCACCTTGGGATAAGGCATCTTTAAATACTACTGTTTTGGTGGCTGGACTATGTTAATGAGTTTCCTTTCCCAGCACGTCCGGTGTTGAATGGGCACTTGGAAAAATGTTGTACAGCCAAACCACGTGTTCTACAGTTTAGATGGACCATTTAGTCCTAATATGGTGGTTCTTGTATTCTTTTTCTTCATGTATTTAATGTATATTCAGTAAAGATTGATTTGTGTTTATATATTTTGGTTTTGTATATATTTTTATGCTTCTCTCATAGTAGCTAATGATTTTGCATTATTTTTTTTTTTGCTGTTTGCGTCAGCCACAATATTTTCTCAGCCTGACAGGGTTAAAAGTTGTGTAAATTGGGGAGTAAGAGCTTGGGTGCACGTCCCAGGAAGTGACAGCAATGTGTTAATTTGTTATATGTGAAGCACTCAGAGTGCCATGTCAGGGGGGTGCTATATAAAAATAAAGATGGTGATGATGATGATTATTATAATCATCATCTTCCCCTCTTGTTTCCTTTGAATGGGCATTTGGAGACAAGTTAGTTAATATGGCCCAAACTCAATACACATAAATTCATCCATGTAATTAAAGTTCTCTGTCAGGGAAGTTGTGCCCTAAAGAGTGGATTCTGCAGGCTGTGAGTGTGGGAGATCCCCACTGCCTCGCAATGGCTTTTCAAAGGAAATTAGTGTAGCACTTTAAAAAAAAAAAAAAAAAAAAAAAGCTGTTGTATGCAAGAGCGAACAGCGGTGGGAAACCTCAGGCCCAGAGTGGAAATGTGGCCCGTGACTAGTTCTTATGTGCCTGCTTTTTACTTCCTGGGTCTGACCCCTGGATCCAGTTCCTATTGCCAACCACAGAACAACTGAGCGTCTGTGTACAGGAGCCGAAAGGAGGTCTTGCACATGAGGATAGGGGACAGATCCATGGCATAGATCCAGGATCTTGACCCTCTTCTTTCTGAGCACACCCCATAAGCACCCACTCCCCCAACTTCTATGTGGCCCTCGGAGCACATACTAATTTTTGAAGTGACCCCATAGAGGAAAAAGATCCCCCATCCCTGATATAGAGCCTGGCTTTACTCTGTATTCAGGTCTGTGGATGTAATGTACTGCAGCACGTACACATTTTTAAAAAAACAAAACGTAGCTCCAGATTCCCAAACATCGATTGGATCATGGTCCAAGTGCCTTTCAGCTTCATCCTCGGATCAGATATCACACCGATGTGAATCCGACAGCTGGAGTGAATCTGAAGGGCACATTGTGTTCTGCATGTGGATGTTATATTCAGTTGGAATAATAAATCAGGATACTCAACACGTTTTATAGCACAGTGTCTGGCAACACAACTGCCAAAGCCAACAAGGAATAAAAACTCCCCTTTTTAATGTTAACCATTTGAGAAAGTGTGCACGCAGCTCTGCTGTGGGAACTTCTTTAAGACATTAAGTGTCTGGGAGTGATAACGAGGTGATGTCAGAGAGGATCCTAGCATTTCCTAGGGAAAGACAGTGGGATGCAGTCTGCAAGATAGTCATAACTTGGTTGCTTATTTAAAATACTCCCATGAAAGGAAAAGATTTATCAAATATTGATGGGCTTTTTCGCCTTCTCTTTTTTTCAGGAATGTATTTTGAAATAACAGAATAACTCTATTCTTCCACCAGGCTCCCATGATAAGTCAAGATAAATTTTCCCACATTAGTATGATTTTCAGTTTCTACTTCCAAATCTGAGCCCATCTCCAGCTGCAAGGGACAGACAAGGAGAAATGACTGAACCATATAGCAGGGGTGGCGAATCCTTTTTGCCTTGTGGGTCAGTTTGAGAATCCAAGGCTGGATAGGAGTTGGGGACAATGATGCTTAAGGAATGTGCTCAGAATGGGAGGAGAAAGAGGAGTCCAGCTCCTCATGGATCCATCCCTTGTTACTACTTATCATTTCTATAGCACTACTAGGCGTACGTAGCACTTCACAGTCACAGATTTTTGAAGACCGGTTCCTGCCCAGTGGGCTTACAATCTAAGGGGGGATTCAGACGTTCTGATTTGTGCGATTTTTTAAAAAAAACGAATGTTTCATGCCTGTCTGAACACTTAAATTCGATTAAATGGAGTCAATATCGCACTAAAGCAATGCGTGTTGAAAAGCTACTCAAACCTACCTTTTTGCTGTCCGTTTTCAATAAATCCGCACTTAACAGCAGTGTGAAAGCAACATCGTACTGGTTTTAACTAGTGTGTAATCTTTTCTGATGTGAATGCAACCGTGCTTCCAAGTGCGCTGTTTTACTCCTGCCCCTACCGGAAGCAGTGAGACCAGCTGGAGCCCTGTAGTTGCCTCGCTGGGTGCAGGCTGCAGCCAGCTTCTCCCCAAAAAAGTTCTTCCCCTCCATGTTTCCCCTCCATGCTTCTCCCCAAAAAAGTTCTTCCCTCCAAGGGACTTTCAATCATCTGCCTCTGCCTCTACCGTAGTGCTGCAGCAGTAGCAGCAGCGGGATACCGGAAAGAAACCAGGGAGAGAAGCAGCGCGCCTCACTATGCGAGGGGCTTCTTTCCAGCAGCCTCAGGCTCTCCCTCTTTACTCCCTGATTCTACAAAGTAGCAACCTTTGCTACAAAGGTTGTAGCAAAGGTTGTTGCAAAGTTTGCAAAGTTGCAGCAAAGGTTGTTGCAAAGTTGTAGCAAAGGTTGTAGCAAAGTTGTACTTTGCTACAAAGTAGCAACCTTCTGGCTCCCCACAGGCCACTTCCTGTAACTGAACCGTACTGAGCAGCCGGGTAAGCACGCACTACAAGAAGGTCTGAATGCATTATTTCGCTGTACTTAAAATCGGTATGGCATGCATGTGAATGCAACAGGACTTGTTAACAGCGAACTATTGAGAACCAGTTTTTAAAAATCCAGATAATTGCTGCACGTGTGAATTCTCCCTAAGATAGACGAGGGTGAGGGGAACACAGGGGGACACACATTCCCATTTTACAGATGGGGAACTGAGGCTGAGAGGTTGTGACTTACCCAAGGCCACCCAATGAGTTCATGGCTAGGGGGATTTGAATGCTGACTTCCTAGGGCCAAGTCCAGCACCTCACCCACTACACCACACTGGTTCTTAATCCTTGAGTGGGTGACCTCCTCTTTGCTTCTTTCCCCTGAACTCACTCTTTCAGTGCTTGAAGGTGGGGACTGTATCAACAGGCCAGATCCAGGATTGGAAAGGAGCCGAATATAAGAAGTGTCCTACTGGGTCAGAGCAATAGTACACTGAGCCCAGCATCCTGTCTTCAACAGTGGCCATTCTCAGTCGCTTCAGTAAAGTACCCAACAGGCCATATTGGAGTGATCCATTCCCTGCCATTCACTCCCAACAGTATATAAAAAAACAGTTGTGGGCTGGTTATGGTCCATGGGCCAGAGGTTCCCTACCAGTGGTGCATATGGTGCCACTCATGGTTTGCCTGCCAAAGGGTTCTCTGAGTTTTATTTATTTTATTTATTATTTATATCCTTCCATTTATATCCTGCCCCTCTTGCACAAAGCAACTCGGCAGCTCACATATATAAAAATACAAAATATAAATATACATACAAACAAATATAAATATAAAAGCAACTATGATACAGAACTCTTGATCTGAATACAAAAGCCCCTTCCCTCTGTTAACCCATCCCACCCTCCTCCTTGCCAAATGCCTGACGGAAGAGCCAGGTCCTCCAGCTTTGTCTGAAAGCTAGGAGATCTGGGCTGAGGCGAACCTCCACCGGGCAGGCACTCCACAGCAACGGTGCGACTGCCAAGAACGCCCTCCTGGTTGTACGGACCCGCCGATAGCGTGGGACCTCCAGAAGGGTGCTCCCAGACAACCACAGGGGCCGCCCAGGGGGCAAGGCGATCCTTCAAGTAAGCAGGGCCCAGGCCGTGTAGGGCTTTAGAGGTCAAAACCAGCCCCTTAATTGGGTCCTGAAGACAATAGACAGTCCAGTTTCGAGGTGACGGATGCATGGATGATGGTGGCGAGATCGGAGTCTGAGGCATATGGGTGGAGCCTCCTCACCAGATGTAATTGGCAAAAGGCATCCTTGGCCACAGCTGACACCTGGAGATCCAGGCGCAGCTGTGAGTTCAGGAGCACCCCCAGGCTCCGCAGATGGAACCAATGGTGGGCGAACACCCCCGATAACAGGGGTGTTCCCCTCCCCCAGATTACTGCCCCTCCAGTATCACCCCCATCTTGTTGGGATTGAGCTTCAATCGACTTGACCTCATCCAATCCCCCACAACGGTCAAACACCGGGACAACAAGGAGACAGCACGGTCTAGGTTAGTTGAAAACAATAAATACAGTTGGGTGAAGTACAGTTCCTTAGGACCACCCGCTGTGATCTTATCTCCGAGGTAAGAACGGAACCATTGCAACATAGTTCTGTCCACCACGGCGTGGTCCCACAGGCAGTTCACCAACATCTTATGGTTCACGGTATTAAAAGTTGCTGATAGATCCAGTAGAACCAGCAGGCTCCTATGACCCGTATCCAGTTCTAATAGGAGGTTGTCGACCAAGACCACTAATGCCGTCTCCGTACCGTACTCCAGACGAAAGCCCGACACTGTCGAATGAAGAAAACCGGTGCTGTCCAGATGCGCCTGAAGCTGACGGTCCACCACCCGTTCAATAACCTGTCCTAAAAAGGGAAGGTTAGAGACAGGACAATAACGATAACTCACCGGGGCAGAGTTTTAAAGCATATGCCCGCATTTAAAGGTGTGCGCTTTAGTTCTTTGCGGAACTGGGGTTATAAATACCGTCTCCTGCTTGCCATGGGTTTGTGTACATGAAGCAGTTCAGTATAACTGTTAAAGCACTTACACAATGTTCTGTTCGCCCTGGGGTCTCCCTTTTTCAAAGGTGGGAGACAGCTATCCTGGGAGCTATATGGACGCTCTGACACATGGACATATGATGATTGCCACTGTTCCAGCCTCTGAGCACAGTGGCAAGTGTTATGTTTGTCCACTAAAGCCCTGGAGCAACCCACGGACTGAACACAGGCTTGCTGAGGTTTATTCCCTGGTAGAGATTTGGGGAACTCCTTTAGCAGACTTGCAGGAAAGCTGAAAACGCACCACAGAATCGGTGTCTGTTCTCCTCAGCAGCGGGGCTTTAAGCTTGTCAGTTTTATGAGCAGGGAATTTGTCTTGCAGAAAGGGCTTTGCCTTATCAGCTCCACCAGTGGGGAATTTTCCCTTGCAGCCCGGAACTTTACTATGTCAATTTCACTCGTGGACAACTCAGGATCAGCCTTAGAATTTGCTGGGCTCATGGCGAAGATAAATGTGGGGCTCTTGATGACCCCCTCGTTCTTCCTCTGTGGGGCCCTAGATGTGCCCAAGCTTGAGGCCCTGCTTGAAGGGAGTGGGGGTCCTGCATCCTGACCTGGCAGGGCTCCCAGAGGTAGAGAAAATAATGGTGGCCTGCTTGAGGTGGATACCCTGGGTTACTTGTGGTAAGGCCAGCCCAGGGAGAACTTTGCTTTGCAGAAACCTTGTGTATTTATGCTGCCGCTCAGTGAGCTCCCTTTGTCGGTCAGAGTCCTTGGGGTAGTAGCATAAGCAGAGAGCAGCGTGAACAAACGTCGCCATGCCACCACAGGATGGTGTTGCGGGGTTACAATGGGGTTGATTTTTCCCTGCGGTTAACTGTAAGGTGTAGAGTAAAGGTGAAACGAGAAGCAGAATAACTGCTTGTGGGATGTTGGTTTTCTTTTCAATTTCAGACAGAATGTAGTCCTCCTAAAGGACATTCACCAAAATGTTGGCGCAACCAATTTCTCATAATTTTAGTTTGTTTACTTTGTCCGTTTTCAGTTTGTTTTCAGCAGGAACAATGAAAATGACTGGTTAAAAACTGGACATGTCTCAAATGACCAAACAAACTGAAATTGTGAACACGGGGAACTGAAGCTAGAACGGGTAGTGTTCGTTACTTGATTCGTTGGTTTTGTGTTGGGCCGTCGGGATTCAGCGGGTATGCTCTTCTTGGTGGGTGCTTGTTTCATCTCTATATTGCAGAGCTACCCTGAGGAGAGGCAACCCCTGGAGACTTTCTTCTGTAATGAGTAATTATCACTGTTCACAGCACGCAGTGTTAATTACTTAAAAATAAATAAATAAAAAACCCTCACTGTGTTTGTAAGTGTTGCTTGTTTTGAAGTATTGCCTTGAGTTCTTGGGTTCTTGTTAGATAATTGGTTTTTCGACTTTGAAGGCAATGCAGGGTTAGTCTTGCATTAGGCTTTTTTTACCAACCAGTTTACTACTAATCCTTTCTATAGGAAGGTGGAAATGTTTAGACATAACTTTCTCTTGCACTATTTAACTCCTCTTTGTAAATCATTTTAGTGAGAGTGGTTCTGCTACTGGCTTCCACCTGAAGTTGTGCAGCCTAAACTGTTCAGGTGCATTATGTGGATGCTTGACGACTTGTACCTATTTAAGAGGGCTGCCTTGACTGGACATTAGGATATTTGCCCATAATCCTCTTGCCTTGCCTATGAGCAATAACGTGGACGATAAGAAGTACAGTTGTTGTGAGTGACTGCTGGCTCTTTAAGTAATTTTGAACTTTCATGTGGTTTAAGGATAAGCTGGCACAAACCATGGTAGAGGCCCTAGGTTCTCAGATGGGGGTGGGGGCATGTGAAGGGTGTTCTTGGGAGAGGGAGAGTGTAAGAAGGACCCCAGCTGGCAAATGTCTAGCTCCACACTCTCACTAAGGTAGGGGGATCTCCAAAATAATGGGGCGGTGAGGGAGAGTAGGTCCATTAATGTCTATTAACCAAGTAGCTTATGGGATGAACTTCTTACGGTCAGGATCTGGGAGTGAACAGCGGGGAATGGATTGCCCATTGTGACTGTTGGTTCTTCTCCCATGCAATTGAGATTGGCCGCTGTCGGAGGACAGGGTGCTGGGCTTGATGGACCATTGGTTTGACTCAGTATGGCACTTCTTATATTCTTCCTTTCCCCCCTATTCTTTGACTCTCTTCTCCTCCTCTCCCCCCCCCCCCATTATTTTGTAGATTCTCCCTAACTCAGAAAGGAGCTAGGTGGGGTAATTTCCTGAGGTAATCACTTCCCTTCAGGGCTTTTCCTCACCAAATGTTAGCCTGGGCTAAGAGGTTTTTACCTACGTTTTACTTGGGAGAGTACATGTACTTTCAGGAGAAATCATGAGATACGTAGTTCTTTAGTTGTGCCAGTTGTAAAGACTTGACATGTGAGGGAAGATAAATATCTTTTGCCACATCAAGCTTGCCTACAGCGGAATCTGCTGCTTGGCTTACCATGAGAATTTAAACCTGTGTAAATACCTCTGTGACATTCTAGTCTTTAACTTCAGCGTGGCTTATTTTGGATTAGTTTTAAATTACTTAAGGACAAGTTTGAAGTAGGGGTGGAAATCTACTTAAAGTGAAATGAGTGTTCATGCAGGACTTCCCACTGGCTCAGCTCAATCAGTTTAAAAAATCAATTTAAGTTGGAGACATGGTTCAGACTAATTTGGAAGAGGCAGATTCAGTCCTTGTCTACATAGGGGGTTAATATGGTCTAACTAACATGTATTAGCGAAGCTGAGGAAAGGTTAATGAAATCTCTCCATGAACAAGCTCAACACTATGGTTCTGTATTAACTGACCTACATTATTGAAGGCAAGGCCGTTCTAGCTTTAACCTACGTTAGTCTAGGTAAGCTGTAGGTTTCCTCAGAGGACAACTGAACACTAGCTTGAAATCAGGCTGTTTTTCTCCATTATTGTTGGTGAAGCCTTTGTACAGATTTTGCTGTCTTATGTAGGCAGGCCTATGTTAATGTATAATTTAGTTTCTTTGTTGATCAGAAGAAAAACTCACTGAGCGGGACTCTGGAAAGATTGAATTTTTCATTTAATTTTCCCCCCTAAAGGCTCAGGGTGGTTTACAACAGAAAAATGCAATACAATCCCCATCTTTCCATAATAGAAATAAATAATAAATATAAATTAACCAACACGTCATAAAACAGTAACCCGTCCACCCCACTCAGTACTGACTGTGAGGACTGGGGAGGCCATGTTGGATGACAGTTCTGCTGTGGTTATACCACAGAAAAGGTTCTAGACTAATTTCCTTTGGAAAGAGTGGAGAAAGTAAGGTTGCCATGTTGGTCCCAAATATAGCTGATAGAGACAAAGTCGTACAGTTATATCTTTTTATTGGATCAACTACAATTGGTGGCGGTATGCAAGCTGTGAGGTCCAAAAGCTTGCATACCTTCACCAATTGCAGTCGATCCATTAAAAGATATCCCTGTACAACTTTGTCTCTGCTGCCTTTGAAAAAGAGATAACACAACTCTCTCAAGAGATAACACAATTTTCTCTCATGAGGACAGAGTGAGTAAGACAAAAGTAAATTAAATAAGCAAATAGTGATGCAGCGTTGAGATCCTAATGCTCAGTTGGGAAATGAGAAAATTAGAGCAACGCTTTTCAAAAAATGTTTTTGTTAATTTTGCCCCCTTTACGCTTATGTCATAGATGATGCCCCTCCCCACACCACACATACATGTATCTTGCTCTCCTTCTCTCTCTGTTGGTAGCTCATTATTTTGGGGCTTCCCTAGCTTGGTGAGAGTGTGGAGCTAGGAGGTGAGCTGGGTTCCTTCTTGTGTATGCCCTCCCCTCTGTTCAATAACCTAGGAATGTGGGGAGAGATCCTTATTTGCCGAGTACTGTATTTTTCCATTGACTGTTTTGAGAATGCAGCATTGAGCATATGGAAGTCTATCTATTAATTCTATTGAACGGGTTCACTCATGGCCTGGTGCCAGGGATCGCTTTGCAAATGAAAAGGCTCCTGCATGTCCGCTTGAGACACTTTGGAATCACAATACACATCTGACCCTTTTCACCTCTTAGTGTAAAGGAATCTCCAGTGGTGGTAATGGTGGCTTTTAGACTCGTTACTTGTAAACAAAGCTGAGGGAAGACCTTTAATTAAGAAAACTCCAGGTCCTAAATGATGATTGTCCGGGTGTGTGCGCAATTTACACATGTTACAGAGACAGTGGTATTGCCATGTAATTAATTGCTTAGTAGGTCTATGTGTGTGACCTACATTTCTGTCCTCAAATTAACAAACACATTGCTTTACTGTGAGTGTGTTAGGCTCCTGGAAAATTCTCTTGAGCCTGTGGAGTGATGGATTGAGTTTAAGATCGCACTGCTGGTTTTTAGGTTTAGGCCCTGGCTATATCCGAGACCTACTCCTGGAACCTTGCACTGATGGGTATCTGCGTTCAGAAACCACCTGCTGTTTGGGGGCTCTGCCATCGCTTCTGAAGTCGGCAGGCAATCAGGCCTTTGCTGTGGCGGGCCCCTCGGTATGGAGCTTGCTCCCTCCGGATGTCTGTCTCAGTTCTTCCCTCCATATCTTTAAAAAGCACCTGAAAACATTTGTTTTCTAGCTGCCTTTAGGAGCCGCTGGTGGTGCCCTCATTGTACTTTGCCCTCCCTTTTTGCCTGCCCCATTTAATTTTTTTTTTAAAGATTGTTATAATTTATATTGTTTTATAGTGTTTATATGGTTTTACCATTTTTGTGCAGCACTCTGAGTGCTGTGTAAGGCAGGGGGCTGCTATAAAAATAAAATAATAATAATAATAATTTATTACTAAAGTGGAAGCATTTAATACAGTTGTACTAAAAAGCCATTGAGGAAGTATCTTTCTCGCACTTCCTCATATTTGGAGTGGAGGAGGAAGCGACTTTAGAGATGGGAAACTGAGTCGAAGAGATACTGGATGACCTTGGACAAGCCAATGAGTTAATGGTTGAGATAGGGTGCAGCCATGGTTCAAATCCTATCAACTAGATTACATTGACTCACTATTTCACAGGGGAGTAGTGAGCCTCAACTGAGTTATAAAGCAGGTTTCCAAACTGGGTTGTGACCCCAAATGGAGTCGTCCTCATCAGTGGTGGAGTCCAGTTTATATTGCATATACTTTACATGTCTTTGTGTGGACTGGAGTTAATTTTGTCTCAAAATGGGGGTCTTGCTGCCAAAAAATAATAATCGGGGAACCGCTGTTCTCCAGCTTTTCAGATGTGTAAATAAAGTGCAGTGCCGAAGAGTGTAATAAAGTGTTCTTTACCGAGCGTTATGGCCAGCAGGCAAGAAGTGTGCTTGCACTGAATGAGTATTAGCAGAAATCCTATGCCAGCTAGTTGAAGTCTAATTTATAGCTAGACAGCTGTATCTTATACTTAAATCATCCCAGATGTGAAATGATTTTTACAGCATGGAAGATGGAGCCTGAAACAACACACACAGGCCTGAGGTTAACAGCTCATTGCTTCTTAGTGGGATGTGATCATCTTAAAAGTGGGGTCTAAAATGCTTTTCAAATGAAATGTAAAGAACTGCTCAAGATTCTAAATTTCTACAAGAACATCCATTTGAAATCTTCTTCTGTGAATAACTGGAACAAAACAAAAAATGGTTTCCCTCAGTTTGTAGAAGACGCACACAGAGGGGAAAGTTATTTACTACTAAGTGGAAATGGCAACATTTGAACGTTAGCAAACTGGAAAAGAATATTTAATGTCTTTAGACTGCAGAAATCTTGGATGTTACCAGCGTTGCAATAAAAAATAATTGAAGAAAAAACCCCTCTGTGGGCCAGGAATTATCTCTGGGTTTGGGAAGCCCTAATGCAATTTTTGAGTGGGGTGGGGTGGGGCAATTTGGAGAACAAGCTGTCATTTAACAATGGTGGTGGCATAATAAATACCTAATTTTCTTTCTTTCTTTCTTTCTTTCTTTCTTTCTTTCTTTCTTTCAATAACTCTTCTATAGCTCTCAAACTGTTTGTTTTCCAAGGACTTTTTCTGGGGAAGAGAGATGAGTGAAAATGTGCAGATTTGGGTGTGGGGTGGGTGGGTGAGTTTATATATCTGTCCAGCACAAAAATAGGAACAGATACTTTTGTATCTGACAGTGAGGGCTGTTTTCAGATGAAACTTTAATATATTTTTTTCTGGCTCTGCCGTTTGTGTATTTAAATAAGCCACTTTTGAAAACTAGCCCAGTGATTCTCCCTCCATCTTTTGGCAACCATCTTGTGACACTTAAGTGAGCCCAATTTTAGAAACTATGAAAAGACCCCCTGAAACATTCCCCTCCTACTTCTGTCTCAATTTCTATTGAGGAAGTCGCCATCCAGCTGGTCCCTCAGGTGCGAAGTCTGGGATTCATCTTTGACTCGCTCTGTACAATATTGCTAAAATCCAGCCCTGCCTTACTGTTGCCACGGCAAAAACCCTAGTCCATGCTTTAATCATCTCTTGACATGACTACTGCAGCTTCCTCCTTACTGGCCTTCCTTGCTCTGATCTGGCCCCCTCAACTCCGTTTAGCGCTCCGCAGCCAAAATCATCCACCTTGCCCATCGCTTTGATGTTTAGCCCCTTTCCTCCAAACTTAACTGGCTCCCTCTAAGTGAATGCATTCAGCACAAGCTCCTGGTCTTCACCTTCAAGGCTCTTCATGGCCTTGCTCCCCCATATCTCTGCTCTTATATCCCACCATATTCCTACCTGTGAACTTTGCTCCCCCTCTGCCCCCATCCTCGCCTGCTCGCGAACCCCTTGCTCCTCTAAATGTCTTTGCCCCTTTCCCCTTGCTTCCCCATATGCCTGGAACTCCCTCCCTGGATACATTCGCTCTGCTCCTTCCCTCCCAACTTCCAAATCCCTCCTGAAAACCCACCTTTTCCGTCAGGCCTTCCCTAGCTTCTCGTGAGTGAAACTGCGTCCCTTTCCCCCTCACTCAGAATTTAATTCCCTGTAACTAAGTGAAGCATGTGAGCCTGAAACTTCTCAAACTCATTGTCTCTTCTGATATTTACCTCGTCTCCCCCTCCCTTGTCTCTTAGATTCTAAGCCCTTTAGGGGTAGGGACCTGTCGCTATCTAGAGATTGTACGATGCCAGGTACATTGCTGGTGTTACATAAATAATTATAAAAAGCAACCAAGAACAGAAAAAAATCTGCATGAAAAATTCATAAGCAACTAAAAGTGGTGGTATTTTTCCTATAACATATTAAATCATCTATTTCAAATCCATATCCAGCTCCAAATATTTGTGTTTAATGATAGTTGTATAAACCTTTGTAAAAGTGATTTTTGCTATTTTCAAATAATGTTGTATAAATAGCTTAGCAAAGTGTGCTTTCAAATGCTTTAATAGTGGAAATGCATATATTTAAAAAAATAAAACCTCAGTGTGGTCCTTTGAGTGGATAGTGTCAGTCACCATTACAAAGGTAGTCTTCTAAATGTGAGCCAATCATTGCTGACTCGTTGAAGCATTCACTTCAATGAGACTCATTCGAGGGCTAATGCTAGTGCTATTAGCTCACAGGATTGTGCCCTTAGGGCTCTTTTACATGAATGTTTGCTTAGAGATAGTTGCCTCCTAACTTGCTCTGACCCTCCTGCCTTCTAGGGAAAAAAGGGGTTAAAGTAAGGATAAAGAGGAGGGAAGAAGGAATTAACCCTGCAAGTAAGTGTAGTTAAACTGGAAAGGAAGGCTCTTATTATTTATGGGAGGCATGCTCGGGTGTCCATTTTAGGAGAATATCTCTGTTTACATATCTCTGCGCAGTCCTCTGCTGTACCAGCAAAACTTAGCACTCTTTATTTAAACTGCTATCCCACCCTTCTGCTAAGGTTCAGGGTGGCTTACAATATAAAAACCATATAAAAGGTAAATAAAAATTCCCTAGAAACTCGTTCCCTATCCCTGGCTGCCAAATGTTTGGCCTAAAAGAAAGAAGTTTTACATTGCTTCTGCAAAATGCTTGAGTTCTGATGAACCTCCAGGGGGAAGGAGTTCTATAATACTAGGGCAGCAACTGAGAATGTCTCTCTGCGTGGACTTGGTGGGTGATGGGATGGGTGGCAGCGCCACTTCCATTCTCATACACGCCCCGACCACCCTCACCCCCCCCCATGCACCTGTCTCTTATACACATCTAGATGTGTATAAGAGACAGCACATACACATGCGCCATCCAGACATTAGGGGGAACCAGCTGTGTCGCCCCGCATGGCAAGAGGTAGAAGAATCTGCTTATTGGGGGGGGGAGGGGGGGAGAGCTCCATCCTCATTCTGGCATACACAGAGTTAAGTAATCCCGCTCACTTGACTCCATGGACCTAGGAGAGAACAGTCAGGTTCCTTAACATCACGCATGCCAGAGTGAGGGAGCAAGACCAAAAAACCCGCTGAGTTAAAGAACAAACCAACCAATCTGGCTCTTTCCGTGCCTGCCGTCTCTAGGCCCCACATGCTCTCCTTGGCCCCATGGAGCCCATCACACCCCCTCACCTGCATGGTTGGACTGGAGCCCATGCTTCTGCAGCTGCTTCCTTCTCCACCTGCTTTCCTCTGGAATCTGAGGGGCAAGATAGGAACGGCACTTGACTGTCCCTGCTCCTGCCCCTTCTTCTTCCCTGTTGGCCTTGGGGGGCCAGGGTCACCTCCCAGAGACCAACTGCAGTAGCTGGCTTCCTCAGCAGAAGTCCAGCCACTGATTTCTCAGCTACACCCATTGCCCCTCCTCTCCTCTCTACAGTGCAGCTCAGCTGGAGGGCGTAGGAAATTCCCGCCCAGAACATGGGCACAGTCAGAACTCCAAGCTTTTCCCCACCTTCACTCAGTTGCAGGGAAGCAGCAGCACTGTTGTTCAGTGCTGTTGCCTCTTTGAGGGCTCTGGTAGGTCAGTACCCTCCCACCCTTAAAGAGAAACTACCCCTCCCTCACTGCACAAACCTGATGGGCAGATGCTACCTGCAAGAGCATGCTCCCGGATGACTGGAGGAATCGTGATGGAACATAGCAGAAGTACTTTGTACAGTACTTCCTGTGTGTTCATCATTGTGTCTGTCTCTTGTGACTACTTAAGAACGTAAGTAGTGCCATAGTGAATCAGACCGAGGGTCCATCAAGCCCAGCATCCTTTCCTCTGACAGTGGCCAATCTCGATCGCATGGGAGAAGAACCAACAGTCACAATGGTCAATCCATTCCCCGTTGTTCACTCCCAGCTCCCGACAGTAAGAAGTTCATCCCATAAGCTACTTGGTTAATTGCCATTAATGGACCTTATCCAAGAACTTATCCAGGCCTTTTAAAAACTCAGCTATACTACTGACCTTGACAATGTCCTCTGGCAAAAAATTCCATACGTTAATTATGCGTCAAGTGAAAAAGTACTTCCTTTTATCCCCCCTCCTCTTCCCCTTCTCTACGCCCCTTCTGTGACCTTCAAGCTATTGATCCCCTGGACTTTGCCTCCTCTCTCTCCCCTTCTTCCTACAGTCTTCTCTTCCTCCTCCCGACTCTGCTCTCAACGCCTCTCTCTCCTCCACACTTGACTCCCATGTCCCTCTCTCTTCCCGCTCTGCCTTCTCCCACAACCCTCGTCCTTGGCTCACCCCTAGTATCCGCCACCTCCGTTCTTGCACTCGTGCTGCTGAACGACTCTGGTGCAAATCCTATTCTCACGCTGACTTCCTTCACTTCAAATTCTGTCTCCACCCTTACTTCTGCTATCTCCCTTGCTAGACAACACTACTATGCCTCCCGCATTGAGTCCTGTTCTCGGGACCCTCGCCGCCTGTTCTCTACCTTTG
>QEPC01013073.1:577849-615245 GCA_003113815.1 Sphenodon punctatus
TACAGTGACAGATTTTAGCGATAGGTTACAAATTTGTAAGAGGAGGTCTGCCATTTCATATTTGAGTTCCTTCAGAACTCTGGGGTGAATACTATCTGGTCCTGGTGATTTGTTAGTATTTAGATTGTCAATTTGCTGTAGAATCTCCTCCAGAGTCACGTGATTAATCACCCATAAAGTAAGGTCCCGGCACGGGTATCTCCCAGTCCTCTTTTGTAGTGAGGACAGAAGCAAAGAACTCATTCAGCTTCTCTGCAATGTCCTTTTCCTTCCCAAACACCCCTTTCAGCCCTTGGTCCTCCAACGGCCCAACTGACTCTCTAGCAGGCTTCCTGCTTCTGATGTACTTGAAAATGTCTTTATTATTAGTTTTAGCATCTTTAGAAGTTGCTCCTCAAATTCCTTTTTGGCCTCTTGCCTTACTAACTTTTTTCAACTACTTTGGTAGCGCGTATGTTCTTCCCTATTTACCTCATTGGGACGCTTTCCATTTTTTTAAAGGATGCCTTTTTGGCTCCAATAGCCTCCTTCACCTCACCATTTAGCCACACAGGTAGACGTTTGGTCCTCTTCCTACTTGTGACTTACACATCACTCTCCCTGTTGGAAGTTCTTTGTAAGTTTCAAAGGACAGTGGTTCAATGCAGGGGAGGCGCTCTCTCTGTGTGGGCTACTTGGTCTCTGGGTAGCTGGTGTCTCTTGGTATCTGGGGGTAGCCTTGGTGGGCAGTAGGAATATGTATGGGAATGTAATTGAATATTACAACTCATGAGCCCTGCTCATAAAATGGAAGTGGAAGGGAGGTAATTATTCCAAAAATAGGGGTGATTGAAACTTTCCCCTCCCACAGTCTGTTCTGAAAATTAGGACAAGGTCTACAAGCTTGATAGGAGTTGGGGTGGGGTTCTTATGGGGCGCTCAGGCTGAGGGAAGGATTTGGTTAGGAGTTATGTGTGTGTGTGTGTGTGTGTATGTATGTATGTATGTGTGTGTATATATATATATATATATATATATATATATATATATATATATATATATATATATATATAAAAAATCATTATTGTTTGTTTTAATGTTTTCAGATGTTTTTAATTTGCTATGAACCGCCCTGAGATGCCTGAGGCAGGAGGGGTCGGCATATACATTTTAATATAAATAATCAGGGACAATAATCCCTTAGGCTTCCTGTACTCCTCTGTTTGTGTGAACAAAAGCATACGCGGTTGTAGTGAGGCAAAAGAGTGGGGAAGTTGTTGCCTCTCATCAAGTATGGATGTTTGCAGAATGGGGGCTGTTAACTCAGATATATTTGTCTGAGCAGAAATAAGGGGAGGGCTTGTAAATCCTGCTGGTGTGTCAACATTAGGGATGTGAAGATCAGTATCCGATCAATACAATCCTCCGATTTTGGATGAAATCAAACGATTCATATTGATCTGATCTTACCAGGGATTGTATTGTACAATACAGTCTCCCAATGGATCAACCAACGAGGAACTATCTGCTCTGCTCCAACAAGCTTTCAGCTTGTGCCAAATCCATCCTGTCCCCAGCTCTGCCTCCCCCAGACCCCTGCCTGCCGGTGCCCAACTCCCCTAACCCATACCCGCCTGGGGCGTGCACTTAGGCAGGGCAGGAGTCTGAGGGAGGCAGGTGCCGGACAGGGGCCCCAGGGAGACGTGTAGAGGGACCGTGCGGGGGTGGGGAAGTGGGTAGTTGCTTGCTTTTTTCCTAGGCTCCATCCAAACTAGCGTCTGGTGCAGCCTTCTCAGGGCCGTACTGTGAAAGTGAAACTTAAAAATCAGCTGTGCAGCACAAAATGGCTACCATGACTGTCCTGCACATGTGCAGCCATTTTTCAAAATGGCGCTGGCAGCGTCTGTGCCTGGCAATTGGTCTGCCCATGCCTGTCTGAGCATGCGCAGATGGTAGCCATTTTCTAGATGGCACATACACTGCCGGCACCATTTTGGAAAATGACCGTGCATATGCAGAACATCCATGGTGGCCATTTTGTGAATGCGCAACTGACTTCTTAGTTTCATTTTCCTGGTGTAGCTAACTACTCCTCTCTCCACCCCTGCACGACCCTTCTACCCCCAGCTCTGCCTCCCCCAGATCCCTGCCCAGTGCTCGGGCCAGGCAGGAGTCTGGGGAACACAGAACTGGGGGCAGACATTGGTTTTAGCCTCATATTGCTCAGATTCGAAGGAATGGGTATTGATGTGGCCATTTATTAGGTTGCGCACACATGTGCACTGCACATGCGTTCCCCACACAGTGACCTGCCTAGGGAGGCAGGCAACACTGTGCAGGCTAACACCCACCCATGTGTTTGCATGCCGTGGGGGAGAAGTGGCTTGTGTCAGCAATAGCACTTGGAGTGTGGCTATCCCGAGTGGGAGTTGCACTTGGAACCATGAGCGTGAATCTCATACTTGCCCACATTCTCATTATTTATTTATTTTATTTCCAATATTTTTAACCCACCCCCTCCTCCCAAATGGCAGCTCGGGGCGGCCTACAAATAAAAATACACTTAGTAAAAACAATATAAAACAATATAAATAATTAAAATTTAACTTTAGAAGAGGCCAAGTAAACCCAGCAACCCCCCCATAATAAAACAAATACACACACACCCCCCACTACCCATCTCCTTTGCCAAACACCTGGCAGAACAGCCAGGTCTTACAATGTTTGTGAAAGTTGGGGAGATGCGGAGAGAGGCAAATCTGAGTCCAGCGGGAGCGTGTTCCACAGCCAAGATGCGGCCACTGAGAATGCCCTCTCGGAGGTCGCCACCCAACAAACCTGGGGAACCTCCAAAAGGGCGCCCCTGGACAACCGCAGGGGCTGGTCTAGGACATGGAGGTTGAGGTGGTCCCACAGAGAAGCAGGGCCCAGACCGTATAGGGCCTTAAAGATAATCGGCAACAACTTGAATCGGACCCGATAGACTATAGGCAGCTAGTGCAGAGAATGGAGCACCAGTGTTATGTGCTCCCAGTGTCCCGACCCCACAAGGAGGTGAGCCACCGCATTCTGCACCAGCTGCAGTCTCCAGGACGTCACCAAGCGTAGCCCCATGTAGTGCGCATTGCAGTAGTCCAGTCTCAAGGTGATAAATGCATGGATGATGGTGGCCAGGTCAAAGACTGAAATATATGGCCAAAGACAACAGACCAGATGTAGTTTACAAAAAGCATTCCTTTCCACAGCTGCCACCTGGGCATCCAGATGGAGCTGTGCGTCGAGGAGCGCTCCCAGGCTCTGGACCTGAAGGACCAAGGAGGAACGCACCTCATTAACGATGGGGGCCTCCACTCCTTCGCCCCTCCCCACCAGCATCATCTCTGTCTTATCGGAATTCAGCTTCAGACGGCTTAATCGTATCCAATCCCCCACCGCAGCCGGGCACTGGGGTAAACACTGAGACGGCGGGGCCTGGGTCAGATAAAAAGCTGGGTGTCATCAGCATACTGATGGCACTCAACCTCTCTGACGATCTCGCCCAGAGACTGCGTGTACACGTTGAACAGGAGAGGGGAAAGAATAGATCCTCGCGGCACTCCACGCATGAGGTCTCGGGAGGATGATGTAGACTCCCCCAGCACCACACGCTGAATTCTACCAGCTAGGAAAGAGCGGAACCATTCAAGAATTGTCCTGCCCACCCCAGCACGGTCCTGCAGGTGAGTCACCAACATCCTATGGTCAACCATGTCAAAAGTTGCTGACAGATCTAATAAAATCAGAAGAGTGGACCGTTCTCTGTCTGACTCCAATTTAGGTTTCCTACTTATGGGATGTGAGCGAGTGTAACACTCTGGGCGTGACTGCCATGGAGCAAAGGGGCTCAGTTGAGCTGGGGTCCTGGACTCAAGAGGGGCTCTCTGCAAGCTGAGTGTCACTAGATAATTTTCAGAGTGTCAGGGGCAGATTGTTGGCCCCACCCCTCGCCCACTCTGAAAATTTCCTAGTCGTGCTTAGACCACTTCCACGGGCCAAGAAGGAAGTTTTCAGAATGGGATGGGTGGAGTGTTGACCCTGCCCCACACTTGAAACATCCTCCTTGGTGGGGTTGCTGACAGTCCAGGGGGTGAGACTGGGAGCCAGGGCAACACCAACCATTTTGGAGGGGGGGGAGGCCAAGAGTGGTCAGGAGCCCCTTAAGAGGGCTGCTACTTAGGGAAAGTGTGCTGCCCCTTGCTCTCGGGGGGGAGAGCATAATTGGGGCAAGAGCCCAGATCAGCCACAGCCTAGCTTTGCCACTGTGTAACAGGTACACTCGCAACTCTCCTATGGGTACCCTTTAACACGCATCTCTCAATTGTAGCAGTTGTGCTGTTTAACATTCATAGCTGCAGTTGTCTAAAAGCACATAGAGCAAAGGACAGATGCTGTTACTTGTTAAAACCATGGGTGCTTTTACACAAGCACCTCCCCTCCCATTGTACATGTTGCACAGCTGCAGTAGTGTCCTATGTGGGTGCCCTATAACACGTATAATGGGTGAGAGGTGGGTGGGTGGGGAGGTGTCTAAAAAAGCACCCCAAGGTTCTGATCCTACACGGTCACCCATATTGAAGCTCAAAAGATAGAATAAGTCTCTCTAGATGAATAAACTTCCTCTTACTTTTGGGATCCAAGAAAAGGACCAATACGGTTTGTATCTTAGCACAAACGTTTTCTTTCAAGCTAATGTAACCTTGTGGATAAGATGTTGGACTTGGACCTTGGGAGACTAGAGTTCAAATCCCATCTCTTTTTTTTTTTAGATTTAACTTTTTTGTTTTAGTTTTGAGTGTGATACAAAATAAACAGAAATCAATTGCTTACAGCACCTTTTAAAATATAACATTAGATAATATTTAATGTTCTTTGTCATCATTCATCATAAACAAGCTACAAATGACCTATCATGAATGAACAAACCTGAAAGAAGTAGTTAAACGAGTAAAGATGAAAAGATAACCTATAGAGAGATAAAAGGGTATGTGAAGTGTGGAGGGAAGACAAGAGTGAGATCCAGTTACAAGAATTCTGTTCAGTAATTTCTAAGAAATTGCCCCATGTACTTGAGAACATGTCCTGCAAGGCTGCATGTTTCTGATGTGGGATACAGTTCTTTCCCCAAATAGCCATGAACTCACTGGGTGGCCTTGGGCAGGTCCTTTTCCGGGTGGTGTTAAGACAAGCACCTCCCACCCATTCCTCCCCACCCTCTCTCAGCCTCAGTTCCCCTTCTGTAAAATGGGAATAACTATGATTACCTCACAGGGATGTTGTGAGGATGAACTTGATAAGGATTGGCAAGCCATTTGAAAACTGAAAGCACTGCAAAAAATGATAAATGATCACAGGCAGGATGTGTGTTGCTTTGCCAGCTGATTGTGAGACCAACATTGCTGACATGGGAAAGTCATGTCCCTCCGCACCCCCCCAGGCTTTTGCAACAGGTACTTATTTTTTATGGATAGATAGGTTTCCAGAATGGCTCTCACAAAGCTGGATTCATTTATGGGACAATATTATGGCAACAAGATTTTGTCCATCTATTTGTATGCTGGTCGCACTTGTAAGCTGTATGGGTGTGTGCTCTTTTATTTGCACCCTCATAAGCCTAAAGATGTAACCCTTATGTGCTGGACTAACAGACTCTGTATGTGCGCATCTTTCCAAATAAAGGAGTTAAATTTAAAAAAAAAAAAAAAGTTATTGGCTTTCAGTAAAGTGAGTCAGTGTAGTCTGCTGGATTACTGGTGAATTCCTGCTACACTGTCTCTTCCCCAATTCAGGGTCTCACTCAATAACCCTTTCCATTTTATCTCCCAGAACATACTAATTGCATCTGGAGTGCCAGGCAGCAGGGTACTCTGTGTCCTAGCTGGTGCATGTTTGTACATTGTTAGGGCTTTGGCAGAGGGACATTTCTGAGTGTGCAGGCAGGGTGTCTGGCAAAGAAAACTCTCATGTAATTTCCCCTGTGATAGGCTAGCGAGCCAGGCTTGTCCCTTTTCTTATCCAATCTCCAGTTTTCTTGCCTTGACAGAATAACATGTCCATTTAAGGAGATGGATTGTACCATGTAAACTTCATTGGAAAGGGGTAGGTTTGAGCAGTTTAAGCAGGTGGGACTAGAGGGAGAAGTAAGTGAAGCTGATTTTATTTCACCCTCACCAATGAAGCTTGGTTCAATTTCTCTCTCCCAGCCTTCTAGTTTGATTCTGGGATTGCCTGCTCTGCAGAAGCTAGGGATTTGGGAGCTGCAAAAACCTCCCTGCAGGTTCAGAATGCATTGAGCCAGAGGAGGCCGTGGGTGCCCGGATGTCTATCAAAATTAGTGTAATTCAATCCTGAACTAGAGAGACTCAGCTTAGGAGACTGACTGCAGAGTTCAGTGACGTTCTAGAGCAGGCAAATATACAGAAGGCAGAAAGACTAGCAAATGGAACAGAAGTTTTTGGCTGGGGGCTAGGGGAGGGTGGGGGTGGGGGGGAGGAAGGGTGCTCATGGACAGAAGACGTTTGGCTTCTTAAATTTCATTATGGCTGCCCATTCAAGGTAAGGAATTAAAAAAATAAGGTGGGGGAACTTTTGCCTCTGCAGGTTTTTATTTTCTCCCACTCACTAGTCAGCTTAATTTATGTCTCTTGTCATAGCCATTCCATTTCAGAATGAACTGGGTGACTTTCTATATAGATTCCTTTCTTTCTTTTTAAAAAAGGATTAAATGCAGTAACTTTTCTTCCACGATAGACTCAGAAATTGAAAGTTTTCCTAATACAGCAAGTTGAAAATGCTCTCTCAGCAAGTTAATATCCGCCCTCCTTCTGAAAATGATTGTCTGGTCCTTTGCTCCCTCTTAAACCGCACCTTGCCAGTTGCAGAAAGCTTTTAGGGTAATCTAGGTTTTAATCTAGAACAGCCTTTATGCTGTAAAGAATCAAGTAGTCTGTGTATTAGAATCTCACTCTGTTGGTTTCTTTGGCGATTATCCATGTAAAATTGTTGTAGGTTGTGTGTGTGTGTGTGTGTGTGTGTGTCTGCTGACTAGGCAAAAGCAGTGAATGTTCTATAGGGCTGTGGAGGGGAAGAGTGTAGGATAGAATAATTAACCCTAGTTGCTGTCAGACAAATATGCCACTGGCCAGACTGGAGGGAATACAGACATTTCCAAAGCAATTCGAGTTTGGATAATTGGTGTAGGATCTCGAGAACTTTTCAAGAACCTGTGGTTAGAAGGAAGTGCTGCTCACAACAGATATTGAAGCTGTTCTGTGTTGCTTTTTCTTTACTGATTTGAAACTATCTCATGAAAAAATCAGCTGAGTGTATTTTTTATCATCTGCCGTTTTAATATTTAAGTGACGTGTGATAGGTGTTTCTAAAATGTCCTAAAAGAGAGAGAAACTTCGTTCAGGCAGTTTAAGGCAGTTCCAAGTCCACCCTTATCTCCCAGCCCCCAAGAAAATGGTGGCCTATCCCAGGCTGAAGACTGGTATTGTCAATATTTTAAACTGCTATGCTTCCTCCTCCCTGAGGCCAGAATCTGGCAGAGCTAAGAACTGCATGTTGGGTAGAATACTGTGGCTTTGTGGGGGTAGGAATTGATAAATGAGGGACTGAACTATTAAACTATCTACGTCAATGTGTGGCAATTTTAGAAAGAACATTTTTAACAAATCTCTCCATTCCTCTGTTACCTTTATTGACATGATTCAGCGGCCTGCATTATCAGGGCATTGCTTTAATATGCATAAATGCTGAGACAGTATCCAGAATAAATCTCAGTGCCTCTACCTGATTCTGTAGTGTGGCTTTCCTCCAAGTTCAAGGATGTGCTTCAGTCTCCAAAGTCACACTTTCACTTTTGGAATGTCAGTGGGTTTGTACAGATTTGTCTCCCAGCTTCGGTGGTTTGAAAAACTGAGGACAAGCTTGTTGTTCAGACCAGCAGCAACTGATATCTGTAATCTGTAAGAAAGTAATAGATTTCGGGGCTAAGGTTGAGCTTTTTTAGGATCTGGGAATTCAAACAAATTCTGAGCACTAGTGAGGAGTCCGTATGTCTGTATGCTTTTGTTTGTTTGTTTATTTATTTATTTATTTTGAATTCTATTCATCCCTTTTCCTGCAGGCTCAGGGTGACTCTTAAACCTGCAAAAATATATATTAAAAAACCCAATAAAAATGAACCATATAAAATTTCAGTTAAAACCACTCCCAAACCTGTCCCTGCCTGCCAAAAGCCCAGTCAAATAAAGAGGTCGTACATTGGCTTCTGAAGATGCTTGGGCTTGGCGAACTTCCAGAGGAAGGGAATTCCAAAGCTGTGGGGCAGTCACCAGGAATACCTCTGCCTCCCTCGTACCCATGTTGTCTGGGTCTGGTACAGTGGGCGAACTTGCAGGCGGATACGCCAGCCTGACCTAAGGGAGTGTGGCAAAACATAAGGGTGTGTGTGTGTGTGACTTGTTAGTAGGGGTGGGACTCCAGGGGGATTACTGGATATTGGATCTCCGGATACCAGATTTACCAGTATTGGAATACTGGATTTTTAACATTGCCGATTTTACCATTTTGTTTTTTTTTACATTTGGCCGTTGTTAAATGGCAGTGATGTAAAAAATCCGGTAAAGCCAGCAATGTTAAAAATCCGGTAAGTATCTGTATTATCTGATTCATCTGATACCAGCCATTATTGGTATTATAGGATTAATCCGATACCAATAGTCCCACCCCTATGATATGCAGAACCCAAGCCTACTGCAAAGTTATTTGGGCAATTGCCCACACTGCTTTTCTGGAGTTCTGCACATCTTTGGTGAGTGCATCTTGTCCTTGGTCTAACCTTTTCCTTCCCCTGCTGCCCTCCATATTAAGATGCAATTTATTGAGCATTGTATTTCATCTGCCAGAATGCTCTTGGGCTTTTTGCTTTAAAGCTGCATCAGACTGTTTCAAGGCAGCTTGCAAGCATAATTCTCACTGCTGTCTTTTAACTACACTGGCAGAGATGGATTTTGGACATTTTGGTTTGAGGGTGGGGCCTGATGGTTAAAACCTGATGTGAGGTAGAAGCAAAGCATCTATGTTCTGACTGCTGTGGAGGAAAACTTCGACAGACTGAACCTGTGGTGTTCTATCTGAGTGATATTTGATAGCAGTGGTTCCTGTCCTCGGCACAGATGTTTTGTGCTGTGTGTTATGTGCCTTGATAGTGGAAAACCAGCAATGAGAGAAATATGGTAAAGATGTAGAAGCGTGTGTGCAGATGGAGGGCATTCAAGCAAAAATAGTTTGGGGGAAAGATTATTGTCTAAGGCTTTCATATGGTAGAGAATGCTGCATGGCAGGAGTAGATGAGATTATTCTCTGCATAGGAGAGGCAGAAGGTCTTGTAATCCAAGGTTGGGAGTTGCTTTTTGGTGGGCGTGGAGGTGAAAGGCAGGAGATGCACATTGAAATGTGCCAATACATTTTTAGAATTGATTAATTGGCACAGAAAAGAAATCCAGCAGAGCAATGTGAGCTGATTTCCTGCAAGAAAAGGGAGTAACTTTGAGTAGTAAAGAGACTTAAATCATGGGATTTCTTTCCAGTTTGTGTGAATCAGTACTTGTGTCCTGCCTTTACTGGAGCCTTCTGCATATGCCTGTTCAGCATGCCACATGATAGCATTGAATAGCAAGCGGAAAAAGAGTTTCAGATTTGGAAGAAAAGCAGACCGAGTATGAACATGTAAATTCTAATCCTAATTCTGCTATTGGTTTATGCGATTTAAATCAAGCCAATTAACAGTTGTCTGTTCTTTCATCAGAAATGAAAGGAGGCCTATTTACCTGCTGTATCGCTAGAAGATTGTGCGTGCGTGTGTGTGTGTATATATATACTGTTGTGGTCTTCATATAAAAATAAGTGTGCGAAGAAAAGCTAGTAATTTCCTCTTGTAATTCTTGAGAAGGGACTGTGGTGTGTTTGGATATGTTTGGGGGAAATACTGCATTTAAAATGGTTCCTGCTCTACTAGAAGAAATGGAATAAATTTATTTGATAAGTTTCCTGGAAGAAATAGTTCCTCCCTCCATTCCATAGATTTGAAACTGTGATTTTTAAAGTTTGAGCTTGGTTACAGAGGTAACCTTAAAAATGTGAACCAATCATTGCTGATATGCGGCTGCTAATGCTGTCCAGGCAGCAGCAGAATAAAAACCACAGTCAAGTTAGTTTCATAGCTGCCATTATGCAGTCAGAGAGCATGGGTTAAAAAGATCAGAATTGGCTCAAGTTTGCTAACTTGCATTTTTGGATAGGTATAAGCAGCAGCTGGCTGGAAATCTTTATGTAAGGCCACCACTGGGCTTGTTTTCAGGATAGTGCTTCTTACTCCTATTAGTTGGGACTGAAGATCTTTTATGGTGGCTTAAGGCCACGGTGGGGAACCTTTTCCCTCCCAGGGGCGCTTTGAAAATTCATACAAGCTTTGAGGACTACATAGAAGTTGGGGGGAGGGAGTGTTTCAGGGGTGTGCTCAGGAAGAGGTGGGTTGTCCAGATCATGGATCTGTGCCATGAATCTGTCCCCGTCCTTGTGTGCATGCCCTCCTTGCTGTTCCCTTCCCTTGAGCTCACTCTTTCAGTGCTCAGAAGTAGGAACTGGATCTGGGGGCTAGATCTAGGAACTGGAAAGGGGCAATGTCAGAAATCAGCCACAGGCTGTGTTTGGCCTCCGGACCTGAGGATCCCCACTCCTGGTTTATGGCAAATAGATATAAAGCATGACCTGCACAAAACAGTTGCTGTGGGCAGTAGAGGTGGGACACAGGGCCTCCCCCCCCCCACCCCATTTACCCCCACAGGGATGGGGATAGAGATGGCCCTGATTTGTGGGGGTGTGGAAGCAGACCCCCAACCTCCGAGGCCAGTAGTAGGCCCTGGGGAATGAGGCTGTGGGAGGTTGGATTCCGGTTCCTCTTCCTATTGAAGTCAATGGCAAGATTTTCCCATTGATTAGAGTGGGAAGATACAGAACCAAAAATCGGGAACCGTAACGGCCCAATTTCAGCTATTTTCAGGCTGTTTTAGTTAAAACCCAAAATTCCTACTCCTTGTGGGCAGGGTTGGCTCCAGAATAGTGTTGACTGTGCAATTTCACAGAACCCCCATGTGCCTTCCTGCCTCCCCCAAGATACCCGGGATCCATGGATAAACTTGAAATGACAGTATGAATTTGAAAAGCATTGATGTAAAACATGGATCCAGACAGCTTCAAATGTGGGGAGTCTCAGTTGAGGGGTGGGAGGGGTCTGCAACAGTTAGGTAAACTAGAAAGCCCACTGGACAGGGACCGCTCTCTGCTAATCTATGGCTGTAAAGTGCTGCATACTCCTAGTAGTGCTATAGAAATGAGTAAAAGATCAATATGAGTAACACGTCTGGCCCTTGAAAGGCATAGTCTGTTTAACTGAACATTAAAAATTGATTATGGTAACATTTCCCAATGTATGATGTGTCTGTTCTAGCCCTGTGCTAGAAGGGCCTCCATAACCATTTTAGGCAAGGCCCACATCTTCCCTGGATCCGGCACTGGGTGTGAGGTTTCTTGACTTTTGGGTAGTTGCTCTGGAGTGTGCATGGGCTTTGCCACTCTGGGAGGTAGTGTCTGTGTAAATGCTACTAATCTCCAATCTCACTCACATGGCTAGCTGTGTTCATTTGGGCAGCTGTCCCAGAACATCGCACCCTGAAATAATCTAATTCAGATCCCATTCCCGAGCCCATTTGCCTTGTGGTAACTGCAGAATTTACTCTGGAAAAGGGTGAAGATGGTGCAGCCACCGCTATGTTGTAAGGGTGTAAGCATAGTCCTATGCTTGAATTTTTAGAAAAGGCCTCCGGTTTTGGGTATTCTATTTGAGACCCATTGGTGTGCGTGCCCCATCAAAAGCCACTCGGATGCTGAGGCACTCAAAATTGAAGGCTGTTAAAAAAAAAAATTCCAGTCGAATCTTCAAAGGGCTCTACTCAGCCCAAACCATAGTGAGTGCACCCCCCCACCCCCCTTTCTTGAGGCTTGTGCTGGCAAAGTGCTTCAAGGATTGGCCTCTTAATCTTGAAATTCTCAAGCTGACATGTTTGCAAGTTTCCTTAGAAAATATAAATCTTTTAAAACTTTGCTTTTTATCACAAACCTTGTGTGTATGCGTGCACATACAGACAATATATACAAAACAAACACATGCGGTGTAAGTGTATGTATACACAAGTGTGCAGTTGGTAAGTTGAGTGGAGGACTAGAAAGGCAGCTCTCTGCATGCATCTGCCTTTTTCGGCATACTCCACTATGTCAGCTCTGCAGGGAATGAAGTAAAAGATTAAAATAACTCGGGGAATTTCTGTGCTTCTAAACCATAATCAAACCCACCTTACCTTAAAAAGGGACCAAACATACTTTCTAGTGATTTCAGTTGAAACATTGATGCATGTGATTTGCCCATGTTGTATTTGTGCATAGGCTAGTGTGTGCATGTGTGTATCTAAACAAACAACATACAGTCTTCTGGAGAGAATGCTGTTTCTGTTTCTCTTGAGGGGTACTTAACTGTCTGGATTTGGAATCTGCCAAATTTTCTGGATTTGGAATTTGTACTGCAATATTGAAATATGGAGATGTCCCCCTCACTGTCCCTACAAGACTGAATGCTAGCTTCCTCAGCATTTTTCCTCCCTGAATCTGACTAGCTAATGGACGCATGAGGCTTTTATTACCTATAAAATGTAATTTCAAAGGAAGCTGAGGATGGTGGTTCTTGAGAGTGTCATTAGGATACTTTCCTTATCAATACAATGCACTACAGCAGGGCTGTCCAACTTCTTAGCCACTGTGGCTGGATTGCCTCTCAGTAATTTTTGGTGGGCTGGATTGCACAAAAATCTTTCACCGTGCAGCCAATATGAATTACTTCCATAGTACAGGGGTAGCCAAACCCTGTTCAGATTTATCATCAGGAATTGTGCAAATTAAATATGCAGGGTTATAAAATTGGATTTTAAAACTGTGGGACACATGAAGACCTTACTGTGGTTCTAATCTAGGTGGTGGACCACTAGTTCAGTAGCTAAGGACTACAGAACAAGGATAAGTCTTCAGGTACTGTGATGCTCTCTGCAGTAGGGCATTAAAAAGTGCGATGTCTGACTATGCACACTGTGCTGATTAAGCAAGACTACAAGTTCATAGAGCTCTTTGTAGGTACTCTGTACTTGGAGGCATGGAGGTGATGAAAGGTTTGTTTTCATGTAGAGATGCTCTAGAGCAGGGGTGAGAGAACCTATCCCTCCGGGGTCCACTTCGAAAATTAGCACAAGCTTTGAAGATTGCATAGAAGTTGAGGGCCATGCACTCGGGAGGAAGAGGGTCTTGATCATGGATCTGTGCCATAGTTCCCTCCTTGCGTGCAAGCCTTTATTTCTGCTTGCTTAACTTGAGCTCAGTTTTTCAGTGCTTGGAGGGGTAGGAACTGGATTCAGGAGCCTGATCCAGGAACTGGAAAGGGGCCACAGAGAAACTAACAGTGACCTTCATTTGGCCCCCGGGTGTGAAGTTCTTCACCTCTGCTCTAAAGCCACAAAGTATTTTTGAGTTTTAACTTTTTAGATTAGGAATTTTCCAGCGTAGAGAGGAGTTTGGGGGTCGGTTTATTTAGGTGAAGGCCCTTCTGATTTTATTAGAAGAAAGACATTGTTCTGGTCTGGAGAGGGCCTACAACCTTGTATCCAAAATTAGGGCAGAGACTAGGTAATATTTTATCAGTCTTGTATACTCTTAAGATCAGTATAGTAGATCTTGCTTCTATGGGCACGTGTTCTGTGCATATCTCCACTCTGCTCTAACACTACTGTGATATTCATATGAACCATGGAGTCGATACCCCAATGGCATGCATTCCTTCTAAAGACGAAGATACGTACCCCCTTAAGGTGTTACCCTCAGGTGTTAAGATTTCCTGTGAACTAGCACAGGAAGCATGGGATTGCTGTTAAATCACCCAACACCTGTTTTAGTCATTCCAAGTGTTTCTTAGTAATCCTCGGGTTTCTGAAGAATATTAGCAAATGCACATATTTTCCAGAGGTTATGCCTTTTTTCGGTACTGCTAATGCTGCTCCTTAGACAAAACCGTTTGCGATGTTTTTTACTGAAACAGTGTCTTATTGGAATTATGTAAAAGGAGAATTTGACTCTCATAAACTAAAACAAGTAGTTCTGTGCAGCAACCACCCAAACGAATGAAGCCTGATTTCCTATGGGAGAAGATGGATAATGCTTAAGGTAAGCTAATGGGGTATTTTGGCTACAAAAGGAGCCATACTTCCCTTCCAGGGAACCTATTATGATGAAAGTTTTGGATCCTATTGTGTCTTCTGCCTCTCCACCAAATTTGGTTAAAATTGGCTTTCGGGAAGGGTGCTGCACGTAAACACACAGAGACCTTATGATTGTATAAGCCTTCTTCCATAGCAAACCATGCTAAAAATGACTGAGCCTTTTTGGAACAAGACTCTCCTCCCACAAAAATAAAAAATATCCACTGTGTTTTAACGTTATTTTCAAAGATGCATATTTTTTTTTCTGGTTGTGGCAGCTCACTCCATAAGCAGGCAGATTCCTGCTGGAATCTATTTTGGTTAATGTTCTGAAAACAGATTACGTGGTGGCCGTTAAGGTCAAGGAAAACAGCCCCATCTTGTATAAGATTGTTACTTAACATTTATATTGGATTAGCACGTAGAGGTCAGCCAAGTCTGGAGCCAGCCACCGTGCTACAGCCTATATGGGCATCAAGAAACAGTAGTCCCTGCTATAATCCATCCACAGTCTAAAGATGTAAGAGGTGGATTAAAGCAAGACGTGCAGGAGATTGGGGAAATAAAAACTAATAGGATTGGTCAGGATCAGTAATTGCAGCTTTTAACCTGCCTAGTTGCTACTGGATCATTGGGTAAAAACAGACATGACGGTGGTCCGCTGTGGCACAGGAGCCGCTGGCATGTCAGTCTACATGCCATCAGATGTTAGCTCAAGACTGCCCTGGGGCGGGTAGGCAGCTTAACCCAGTCTGCATCCTCAGAAAATCTCCGAGGACACAGCCTGGGCTAAGGGTCACCAACGTGGTCGATTGCGTGTGTCCAGCCCCATCCTACTCGCCTCATGACAGGGGCCTCCATGGCTGATCATCATGGTTGTCTGTCATGGCGGCAAGCAAGGCACAGTCGGAGCCAGCCATGCACACGTTCATTTAGCTCCCCATCCTACCTGGGCTGTGTGGGTGGCGGGACGGCTCTCTGACCGCAGGCACNCCCTCGATTTTCCTCAGAAAACACCAGAGTTTCACCACTACCTAGAATCATAATGGCTATCATTTCAGCCAGAATAAAATCTTGGTTTGCTTTTAAAAGGGAAATAAAATCTCAGGATTCTGCCTGTTAGGTCTGTTGGGGAAAATAGTAAGGAAATCTTATTAACTACTTGGAAGCTGAAAGTGAAAGACTGGGTGTTTAGAAGAAATCTAATGACTAATAATATGATGTTAAGAGTTCAATTCTATTTTCATTGTACTCCACATAAAATTTGTTTGACTCCTACAATGAGGCTTTAAAAATAATAGACAGATTAAACTGCCTGAGACTGATTCGCGCAATCAAAGTGCGTAACGTTTTCATGTTTTGCCGTTCAACCAAGAACATTGGTGAAGTAATGAGGCTAGCAATAATACAAGCTTACATGTATGAACTGCCATTTTCTTACTTAGCTGTAATGAAAATGGCACCAATTAATTTAGTGTGAAGTATGCTCCTACTATGTAGGAATTGCCAGAGAGCCATTCTTAAGCTTGTAGCTGAAATTTGGAAACCAGGGCTATTGGTAGTTTTGAACGCTGATTCCATGAAAAAAAATCCAAAATGACACAGGTGTTTTGGGAAACAACTGGCATAAATTCTCCACAGTACAATAAGGCGCTGTTTTTGCTTTTAGGTAATGTAGGGAAATGTTAAAACTGAAGGCTAGGAAGAGAGTGACCTGTATTATTTTCTGAACTTCTGTGAGAAAAGGTATAATTTAAGAACAAAAGGCTTTACGGTGTGCAGTAATGCAAGGGTGGCCTCTGGAATATGTAATCCTTACTTTCGAAATCCTGCTTACTCAGGAAGCTGGTCTCTCTTCTGTGTGTTGTAAAATAACAGTTCAGCTCTGCAGCCTTTCTGACAGGAAACCAGTGTTGGCTGGTGTTAATATATTTATTAGCTTATTCGAAATCTAGGATCAGCCACAGCCAAGCAAAAGGTGACTGAGTTTGTCTGCACCCACTCACTACCCCAAAGGACGTTTTTAGTCATTTTCTTAATGATTTGACTGTGAATGACTTTACTGTGTGTGGTTTCCTCTCTTCCCCCTCCCGGCTATTGAAATATACACAGCAATAAGCCAAATTCAGGCTCCTAATGTGAAACGTTTTAAGTTTTATCTCATGTGTGTTCTTCCAAGCCTGCCTTTGCTAGAATGTAGGCCTGGTTTGAGGGTAGCTACTGCTTTTTACAGAAATAATGTTTTATTTGTATTATATTGTACTGTATTGTGACGGCCATTGGCTTTGCAATTAAAACTGAATTGACCAAAAATAAAAAAATTCTCAATCCTTTCAATATTCCCTAACATTTAGGTTGTAGTCGCCCTTAAATCTCTCTCTAGATGTGTATAAGAGACAGGCTCAGGTTGGGGAGTGGCACTGAAAAAACATGCTCGCAGCCGGGGAGTCATCCTGCCACCCACACAGCCCAGGTAGGATGGGGAGCTAAATGAATGTGTGCATGGCTGGCTCTGACTGTGCCTTGCTTGCCGCCATGACAGACAGCCATGATGATCAGCCATGGAGGCCCCTGTCATGAGGCGAGTAGGATGGGGCTGAACGCACGCAATCGACCACGTTGGTGACCCTTAGCCCAGGCTGTGTCCTCGGAGATTGTTTGGTGCCCCGACCTGCCCCGGGCTGCGGTTTCCTGCCCCGGGGCGGAGAGCCACAATGCAGGGCGCCTGTCGGTATTTACCTATTGTTCCCTCAAAATCCATTTTATTTACCATTACTGAAAAGTGGTTTTTCACAAGTTAGGAGTGATATGGGAGAGGCTGGCATCCTCATTGGAGCCCTCTTTCTTTGCATGAAGCTAATGAGGTAGATAGCTGGGTGAAACTAAATTATAAATGGATTTGAAGTTAAGGATGAGGGTGAGGTGCTCTGAATATTACTCACGCAGTCCTGGCAACGTTTGTGTATTTGACAGAGTCTGAGCATGCGTGAGCAGTCAGTGGAGCTTTTTCTGTTCTTGGAGTTTAGCACACTTGTAAATCTTTTCCAGGATCACAGGCTTACAACCTGTGCACGTCCAGGTTTAACAGTTTCTGGGGAATAACACCTCAGTGCGGGTAAGGTAAAACTTTATTCTGTATTTGGCTTTCACTTAATAACAGAGAAATTGACAAATCTAAAATTGAAAGAAAAAAAACACCAAAAGCACCCCAAACAAGGCCATTTACAAAGTTAAAAAATCAAACATATGTAAAATACAGCAAGTGTCTGGTAATAGTATCTGGTATTTGACATGGTACTAACTTTTTTTGTTTTTTTGTTTTGTTTTAACACCCTGGGCTAAATGAGCAAAGAGTGCTACAAATCTTAACCCCCATGAAGAGGGTTGTCATGCTGGGTACGTGGGAGTCCAATAAGAGACATAGTTTGTGGTATGTGGAATATTCACTGCCTTTCAGAACTGGAGCAATCCATTGATCTCTCTTTAGCTGATAAAATCAACATTTGAAGAGATAGTGTGGAAGATAGTCTCTTCCCAGCCACACAAACTAATAGAAAAGGAATTTTGTCATAACCACCCCTTTGGACCACCGACTCCATCATTTGAAACCACAGTTGTACAAATGTATTTTTTTATTTTTTTTATTTTATTGTATTGTATTTATATGCCGCCCCCCCATGCCTACGGCATCTCGGGGCAGCTTCCAACACAATATAAAACAATACATTAAAACATTAAAATCTACAATATCATTAAAACCCATTTAAAACACCTCCACAAAAATTTAGCCCACCCTTTTCGCCTCCAAAGGCCTGGGAGAACAGCCATGTCTTACAGGCCCGACGGAAGGCCAATAGACTTGGAGCCAGCCGTGCTTCCTCTGGGAGGGAGTTCCACACCCAGGGCCCAGCCACCAAGAATGCCCTCTCCAGTGTAACCACCTGTTTTACACAGGGGACCTCCAGGATGGCACCCCCGGTGGACCGGAGGATCCGTCCTGAGTCGTGGAGGGTGAGGTGGTCCCTGAGGTATCCAGGTCCAAGACCTGTAGGCCCTTATAGATCAAAGTCAAAACCTTCTGGCTCGGCACGTTACAGGCAGCCAGTACAGTGCATGGAGCACCAGTGTTATGTGCCCTCGTCGGCCCGTCCCTGTTAGAGATGGGCCGCTGCATTCTCCACTAGCTGCAACTTTCGGGCCAGTGTCAGGGGAAGACCCACATAGAGCGCATTACAGTAGTCCAGCCTTGAGATGATGAAGGCATGGATCAAAGTAGCCAGGTCAGGTCTGGAGATGTACGGGCACAGCCTCCGCACCAGATACAGCTGGCGGAACGCTGCCTTCGCCACCATATCCACCTGCTGATCTAGACAGAGACCCGCGTCCAATAACACCCCCAGACTCCGAACCTGCTGAGCCACGGAGGGGCACATCCCCTCCACAAGAGGGGGGGGAACACCTCCCCCCGCCTGGCCTACCACCATCACCTCCGTCTTATCGGGATTGAGCTTCAATCTGGGTCCTCCCTGAGAGGAATGACTGGAACCAACCAAGGGTGGTCCTATCCAGACCCCCCAGGTCACGCAACCGTCTCAACAGCAGCCCATGGTCCACTGTATCAAACGCGGCCGAGAGATCTAGCAGGACCAGTAGTGTCGAACGTCCTGCATCCATCTCCCGGCGGAGATCGGCCACCAACACCATCTCTGTACCATGACTGGGCCGAAACCCAGATTGACACGGGTCAAAAAACCCAAAGGTGTCTAGGTGAGCCTGGAGCTGCAAGGCCACCGCCCGTTCAGTAACCTTCCCTAAAAAGGGAAGGTTAGAGATGGGTCGGTAACTGGCGAGTGCGTCCACATCCAAAGATGACTTCTTCAACAGGGGGTGCACCATGGCCTCCTTGAGACCGGGGGGCAAACTCCCATGCCGAAGGGATGCGTTGACAACCCCTGCCAGCACCAGTGTCTCCCTGAGGCTTTCACCAACCAGGACGGACAAGGATCTAATTCACAGCTGGTGGCCCTAACCGACCCCAGGATCTCCACAGCATCGGCTGACGTCACTTCCCGAAACTCATCTCACAAAGATGGACCAGACGGCGCCCCCATCACCTCGCGCTCAGTTACTACTGTCTCTAATCCAGTGTCGAAGTTGCTCTGGATCCGAGCGATCTTGTCTGCTTTACAGAGAGATGGATGTAGAAGTTCTTCCAAAATTGGTTAAAAAAGATAGTGAGTTTTAACTTTTGGAAAGTTAAACTTTTGGAAGGGTAACCTTTACAAGTGGTGGATCTCTGCCAAATCCTTTTGACAGGCAATGTCTAGCATTCTCCATTTTATTATCCCATTGAGGAGGTTTATTGTTTAATTCAGGGGTTGACTAATGAAAGGTGCAGTAAGATATGCTTGGAGAATACTTAGGTCCATTAACTGCTATTAGCCAAGTAGATTAAGAGATGGGAGTTTCTTACTGTCAGGAGCAGGGAGTCGTCAACAACCTGGAATGGGTTGCCCATTGTGTCTGCTGATACTTCTTCCATGCAACCAAAATTGGCCACTGTCGGAGACAGGATGCTGGGCATCATGGACCATTGGTCTGACTCAGTGTGGCACTAATGTTCTTAAGAAGTTTTTAACTGAGCCCAACAAGATAAGGAACCAGTTAGAGGATCTTTAAGTTCAGATAAACCGTGTCAAGAAAGGCAAGTAAAAGTCCTTCGATTGAGTTTGAACTAACATTTGAGCGGTTGTTTACAAGACTCCCCTGCCCCCCAGGCGGTTTGTCCAACTTCAACCCATAAAAGTAAGCCCCGAGTGGATCTGGGAAGAAACCAATAACACCTTAAAGCCCAGCTGTTAAACTTTTTAATGCCAAATCTATGCCCCAACTGATGTATGGGTCAGAGTTCTTGATCCAGAAGGTATTCAGCCTCCTTGTTTTTTGATGCAGATTCTAAAAGTACATTTTAGTTTGGCCTTATGTTTCAGCATAGAGGGAAATGGTTACGGTGAGGTGGTGGAGACTCTTGGTCAGTCATGAGACAGTATTAAAAACTAGAGCCTGTAGACATTTTTGATTTTTTTGTTAAACGACTTTGATTCTGCTGAAATTTTCATCATCTGTTTATTTTTAGCAGTTTCTAAGTTTAAGGAAATGAAAAATTTTGAGGAAGTTGGAAAGGATGGGTTTTTTCTTTTATGCCTCCCTTTTATGTATTTTATATATTTTATGCATATTTTAAAATATTTAAATTTTTGTAAGCCGCCCCAAGCTGCCTGGGCAGGAGGCAGGATATAAATGGTGGAAATAAATATAAGTAAATTGGCTAATCACGTAAAAAACACACGAGTACGACTTCATGTGCTCCCCTGCTATGATTTTAGCTCACGGCAGTTCTCCTCATCCTGTCTCGTGTGCAAGCAGCCTTTGTCTCTCACAACAACCCAAGATCTCGCAGCATTAAAGGGGAATAGTGCATTTACACATTACAAAAATTTGGGAATTACGATACCTGATATTAATTAATTTAAGATTTACATCCTGCCCTATCCCCTGAGGATCAGGGCGACTTACAATAAATACATAAAATACAAGTATAAAATACGTAAATTAAAAACCCACAAAACTGAAAACACCCGCTCACCTTCCCCAATCTGTCCCTACCCACTGAATGCCTGGCCAAATAAAAGGGTCTTATGCTGCCTCTGGAAAACATTCAAAGTAGGGCTTAGGCAAACCTCCAAGGGAAGGGAGTTCCAAGAGTGACTCTCTGCGGACACACATTGCGTGAAACTGGATCAATGATGGAATCTGCAAGAGGGCTCACTCAGCAGATCTTAAGGGCCGCAAAGAGATATAAGGAGAAAGGCGGTTCCTCAGATATGTAGCACCCAAGCCATTTAGGGCTTTAAAGGTCGAAACCAGCGTTATTTTGGGTTATTATAATAACCCATTTGTGTAATATGTGAATGCGGCCACAGTCTTTTTAGTTCTGCAACGTATGTAAAATTATTGAATAAAATGCTGACAATTATGCAAGATTTTATTTTGTGCCATCATTTTAGTATTAAAGATCATGTTACTAGAGAATCATTCCCGTTCTACTGGTTTTTTTTTCCTTCTCCATATAAGAAGTTATATTTTAATTTGACAGCATTGTCAAATTGTAAATAATCTGTTAGTTTTTGTTCTTTAATTTGGAGAGGGAAGAAGTCTTAAGTTGTGAAACAGAAGCCATCGTTATTAATTAAAAAGCCATATGGTCTTTTTTTTTTTTGCTCCGGGAACTGTATAAAGTGAGAGTGCAAGTAACACATGATGTGTTAATTTATGCCAGTATAAATGAATGATTCTTTCATGTTGCAGTTGTATTAACAGCTGGGTTGAGGTGCATTATAAATACATCATTTTATTTTCAGAGTAGCTTCTTCACACATCAGCTGATGTTCCTGGGGTACCATGAGTTTATAAATATGGTAAACATTAAATTTTAAACATGGTAGCTATTCTTAAAAAATCCTGTAATGGAAGAGGGTTGTTGGTTTGTGATCAAGCGCAGAATTCTGCTTTGGTCAATGGCAAAATTCCTCTTGATTTCAGTGGAATAGTTTTGCTGCTGATATACAACTGGAAAGGACTGCAAATACTGTAGAGGACAGAGTAAAATTCAAAACAACCTTGATAAATTTGGAGATCTAGGCTGAAAACAAAATGATTTTTTTAAAAAGGTAAAGTGTTACAACCATAGGAAAGAAAAAAACAAATGCAGAAGTATAAGATAGGAGATAATTGGCTAGGCACAGTGTTGTTGAGAAGATTTCTGGAGTTATACTAGTGTGACACTAGCTGCCTGTAATATTATTCAGGGTTGTGAGAACCCTGAAGTGTTTTTTTGTTTGTTTTGGAGGTGGTGGTTCTTTAGTTTTTTTCATCCTGGGGAGAGGAAAAGGGACCCAGTGGGTTTTTCTCCCTACCTCTCCTCCCTCCATTTGAGCTTCCCTGTCACTTGAAAATGCTGACATTGGCCTAAACTATATTTGGAAGGTTAGAGGGTTCTTAATCCTAGAATTAGGGTTGCACTGAATATTAAAAAATTATTTGTCAGTATTCTCTGAGTGTCCAGGGACCAGTCCCGAGTGCTTGGGCCAGTCGGAGGAACCTCGGCGAATACTTGAGAATTCCGAGGGTGGGAGCCAAGGAGGAGGCCAGAGGGGGCATGAGAGGGGAGGGAATGAACCGGGAAAGAGGGTATGGGGCCATAGCAGGGGTAGAATACTCATCCTACGGAGGGGCTCCCATGATGTGTGGCTTCCTCTGTTCTGGGTAAGTTTTAAAAAAAGAAGGGGGAAAAAGCTAGATGTAGTCAGACCTTTTCAAAATGGCACCCATAGCATGCTGATGCTGCCAGTGCCATCTTGGAAAGGTCTGAGCATGCTCAGAAAGGGCCGTTAGGTCTTTCTGAGCATGCCCAGCTTTTTTTGCTTTTTTAAAAAGTTGCCTGGTCCAGAGGAAGCCATGCATCGTCGGAGGGCGAATACTCTACCCCTCAGCCCCCACTAGGCTCCCACCCCCTTAAGCACCCCACCGCTCAGTGCTAGGCCCCTGCTTCCCCCTTCCCTTGCCCCCACTGGCCTATTATTTCCCTGGCCAATGGGGGCCACAGCAGGGGCCTTCCCTGCATCCAGCTGAGGATTTTCTGAATTCCAAGGTTTTGGGGCCATTCCTTGAAACTTTGGAACGTGGAAAATCAAGATGAGTACCTTGCCCTCGATTTTCCTCAGAAAACACCAGAGTTTCACCACTACCTAGAATCATAATGGCTATCATTTCAGCCAGAATAAAATCTTGGTTTGCTTTTAAAAGGGAAATAAAATCTCAGGATTCTGCCTGTTAGGTCTGTTGGGGAAAATAGTAAGGAAATCTTATTAACTACTTGGAAGCTGAAAGTGAAAGACTGGGTGTTTAGAAGAAATCTAATGACTAATAATATGATGTTAAGAGTTCAATTCTATTTTCATTGTACTCCACATAAAATTTGTTTGACTCCTACAATGAGGCTTTAAAAATAATAGACAGATTAAACTGCCTGAGACTGATTCGCGCAATCAAAGTGCGTAACGTTTTCATGTTTTGCCGTTCAACCAAGAACATTGGTGAAGTAATGAGGCTAGCAATAATACAAGCTTACATGTATGAACTGCCATTTTCTTACTTAGCTGTAATGAAAATGGCACCAATTAATTTAGTGTGAAGTATGCTCCTACTATGTAGGAATTGCCAGAGAGCCATTCTTAAGCTTGTAGCTGAAATTTGGAAACCAGGGCTATTGGTAGTTTTGAACGCTGATTCCATGAAAAAAAATCCAAAATGACACAGGTGTTTTGGGAAACAACTGGCATAAATTCTCCACAGTACAATAAGGCGCTGTTTTTGCTTTTAGGTAATGTAGGGAAATGTTAAAACTGAAGGCTAGGAAGAGAGTGACCTGTATTATTTTCTGAACTTCTGTGAGAAAAGGTATAATTTAAGAACAAAAGGCTTTACGGTGTGCAGTAATGCAAGGGTGGCCTCTGGAATATGTAATCCTTACTTTCGAAATCCTGCTTACTCAGGAAGCTGGTCTCTCTTCTGTGTGTTGTAAAATAACAGTTCAGCTCTGCAGCCTTTCTGACAGGAAACCAGTGTTGGCTGGTGTTAATATATTTAATAGCTTATTCGAAATCTAGGATCAGCCACAGCCAAGCAAAAGGTGACTGAGTTTGTCTGCACCCACTCACTACCCCAAAGGACGTTTTTAGTCATTTTCTTAATGATTTGACTGTGAATGACTTTACTGTGTGTGGTTTCCTCTCTTCCCCCTCCCGGCTATTGAAATATACACAGCAATAAGCCAAATTCAGGCTCCTAATGTGAAACGTTTTAAGTTTTATCTCATGTGTGTTCTTCCAAGCCTGCCTTTGCTAGAATGTAGGCCTGGTTTGAGGGTAGCTACTGCTTTTTACAGAAATAATGTTTTATTTGTATTATATTGTACTGTATTGTGACGGCCATTGGCTTTGCAATTAAAACTGAATTGACCAAAAATAAAAAAATTCTCAATCCTTTCAATATTCCCTAACATTTAGGTTGTAGTCGCCATTAAATCTCTCTCTGGGTAACAAAACCTGTGACGGTAGTGCAACAGTGGCCCAACCTGGGGAGGAACGCCTGGCGGACACAGTCTGGGTTGGGTTGCCAAATGTGATTGCTACTGGGGCGCCAGGAAGGGCAGGGAGAAGCATGAACATGGAGCCGGCTGGCCCCACCTCTGAGCTGTGCCCAGCACCACACCCCCTGCCATGACAGGCAGCTATGGCAGCAAATGACGGCCTGCCATGGCAGCCCGGGAACAATCGTGATATCCCGCTTTGGCCGGGTCCTCGGAGGTTTTCTGAAGTCACAGCCCAGGTTAGCCACTGTCATGGCCTAGGGCAATCCCGGGCCAACATCTTTCGGCGCCTGCACAGACATGCAGGTGAAGTCTGGTCAAAAGTGGGCCACAGCAGGCTGCTGGCAGGTCTGTTTTTACCCTTTCTCTCCATTGCTTTGTTCTCCTCCATCACTGCCCATTTTCTCTTGGGGGGGGGGGGATTTTCATATGAGCATTTGTTTTGGAGTAAGCTACCTCCTAACTTGCTCTGACCTCTCTTGTTTTAACACAGGCATGGGGTTGAAAGCACGGATAAACGGATGGAGGATAGTAATTGGGTATAAGAGACTAGTTGCACGTTGTCCATTGCAGTTGTCTCTCACCCGTGCTTTCTGGACTTGCTTTGAGCCTGGGGAAAGTAACAGAGACGTGAGACCGGGGACACGCTTCAGCCCCAGACCCTGGGCTGTACAAGTGATTTGCGCACCACTAGGAAATTTTTAGAGTGGGTGGGAGAGGCATCAGGGCGAACACTCTGCCTCCACCCACTCAGAAAACTGCATATCGACGCTCAGGCCACCCACTTGAAAAGATCCCCACCAAGAAAGAAGTTTTCAAAGTGGGTGGGGCTATAGTGCTGGCCCTTTCCCCACTCACTCTTAAAACTTAAAACATAGGTGGTCCCACTTACGTGCAGGACTGCCTCAATCCCCATGGCTTGGATCGGCCCATGCAGTTGGCCGGCGGCGCCCTCTTAAAGGTCCCTTGGGTTTCCCGGGTGGCAACGTTCGAGGGGGCATTCTTGGTGTCTGCACTGCGGTTGTGGAATTCCCTCCTGGCAGAGATTCATCTCTCTCCAGATCTCCCCTCCTTCCGCAGACAGTGTAAAACCTGGCTGTTTTGCCAGGCATTTGGTGAGCGGGATGGGTAGTGGGTGGGTGGTTTCATTGGGGTAATGGTGTCTTTATTTTTCCTAGGCCTTTGTCGTCTCAGTTTTAATTTAAACATTTTATGATATTTTATATTTTTTGTGTTGTGTATTGTTTTTAGTGTATGCTGTGCACCGCCCTGAGCTGCCATTGGGCAGGAGGGGGCAGTATATAAATAATGAAAATAAATAAAACTTTCTTTCTGCAGAGACTTGCTGGAAGCCAAGGCAGCACCACCACATGTGCGGGAGGAAGCTAAGGCTGACCAGGAGCCCTGCTGAGTGGGCTGCCACTTAGGGAGACCCATGCCGCCTTGCTCTTACCAGGGACCATAATTGGAACATGAACCTGGGCCCACCATGGCCTTGCTACCCCATTGGCTGAGGTGATAAAGGGGAGAGAATCTTCAGTGGGTGCTTTCAGACGTTATGGCTGCTGCTGCCGCCGCCATGGACGTCTCCGGGCAGTGGAGGCAGCCGTCACTCAGGCCGGATGTGCTGGGTCACCAAAAAAGCATGACAGTAGTCTGGACTGGGGAGAGGGCGGGGCGACACATGAATGTGTGACCGCATATCCCCCCGCCACCCCCCACCCCGGCTGCCATGGCAGCCACCAAGACACCCACCCCCAGCCAGCACTCCGGACTGTAGTGAGTGAAGTGGGCAATCCAATGTTATAGCTCGCTTTACTCTGGGTCTAGTGAGTGGCTCCCGACGGTGGTGGAGCTTAGCCCAGGTTGTGACTTGGGGATTTCCCCGACTCACAGCCCAGGCTGAAAGCCACCATGGTTGGGAGCTAGACTGTGGTAACATCTGGTGGCCATTTTGAAAAGTGACGGATTCCGCATTATAGCAGATTCATCTATGCCACCGTCACATCTGAAAACACCCAGTGCCTGATTCTTTGCAAAGGATTTAGCTCCTATGCTTACTTTAAGCAGGGAAGTAAGTCCCATTTAGCTCAGTGGGATTGATCAAGTAGATATATGAAAGCGTATTTTTACAAGTGTGGTACTTGCTCGAACAATAGCAAGTATCACAAATTCCTCATTTTGCACCCTGATTACAAGAGCAACCAGGTGGTCAAAAAGGCTTTTGTGGGTTTTTCTATCTGGAAGAGCTGATTGTGAAAATATACCTAAAACTTTGCAAGGTCACAGTCCTCAAGGACTGTGGATGAATAAGCAAAAATTATTAAACTAAGAGTGGGCTTCCTGAGCACCTCTCCTGTCACAGGGGCACCCGATCAGTTTTGTTTTTATTAATGATGTGGAAAGAACAACCTGTTCTCAAGTCCATTAAGTAAAATAACCCTCTGATAATTGTTACGTTCTCTAATCAGAGCTTTGGCAATGAAGTCATTCATTTTTATGTGGGGAATATATTGGATTTCTGTTTTCATTGAGTGTTTCATTACTGTGCTTGCCTGACTGTGTACTCCATAGCCAGAAACCTTTCTGTAATTTTTTTAGCGTTATGAAAGCAGTACATAATTGGAACATAATCTGATAACAGGAAACAGTTTTTTTGGGCTTAAGTAGTTCACGTTATTGCTGCTGTCACATCCTGCCTTCTGAAATTTGTAACTTCATAATAACCTTTTGCTCTGGATTATTATTATTTTTAGCCATTTTAAAATTGACCTTTGCAAGTCTGGAAATGGTAATTTGAGAGCCAGTGTGGTGTAATGACTATGGGCACATTACCTGGACAGGGAGGTAGAGGGGGACCCCAGTTCTGGTCTCGCCTTAGCCAGAAACACGCTGGGTGACCTTTACCCCAGTCACAATATTCTCTCAGCCTGACCTACCTCACAGGGTTGTTGAGGATTAAAAGTTGTGGTAAATTGTTGTGTAAAGTGCTTTGAGTGCTATGGAAAGGGCGATGTGCTCTCTCTCTTATTTATTTATTTATTTATTTATATATATATATATGTGTGTGTGTATAAATAAATAAACCATTTATGTAGTGTTTTCAGTGTTCAGAAGTGCTTTACAGTTCTTATCTTAGCTCATCCTTAAAATAAATCCCCAGGATCAGCCATTATTACTCACATTTTACAGATGGGGAACTGTATTGGAGAGTGACATGCTCAAGGCCACTAAGGGTGTCTTTAGACATAACACTGTTCAGTAACACAGTGTCCTACCGTTACAGTGTTTAGAAGTACCATCAACACAGTGTTCACCCCAAACACTGGAAGTGAATGCTACCAGGTCTTGACAGTTTAATCAGTGTTTGGGGTGAACACTGTGTTGACGGTGTGTCTAAACACTGTAACAGTAGGACACTGTGTTACAGAACACCGAACAGTGTTATTTCTAAAGACACCCTAAGAGAGTGCATGACTAAGATGGGATTTGAACCCTAGTTTTTCAGGTCCAAGTCAAACACCTTAACCACAAGGGTACACTGGCTGGCGTAGAGGAAAGCCAAAGGAAAATCTAGTCACACCTTTGCCTGAAGAATGATCAGTTTCTGCCCCCACTCAGTGTTGTCTCCACATGTCAGTTGTCCTAGCTCTTTGAAAGGGTCCCTTTCACAGCACAATAGGGAAGAGAGACTTGTAACATTTAAGATTTGTGGATTAGTTTTAATGGGAACTTTATACAGTCTACAACTTTATTTATTTTTTAATTTTGCTTTTGATGCCTTCTCCTTAGGACTCAGGATGGCTTACAAGGAGTGGAAATACAATGTAAAACCACAAATTTCTAGCTCGCATAAAAAGACTGTCCCCTTGTGCCCATACCCCTCTCACCGGGGGGGAGGGGGGCTGGTCTTGGCATTAACCTCCCCTCTGCACTGAAACAGCAAACATTTTAGTTAAATAAATATATTAAAAATGGTGTACAATGTTGTACAATGGCAAAAATGATCAGGGGCTCTTGTTCTGTTTAAAATGGCTTCTTCAATGGGAACATGATTTTAACTCTCTCCCCCACCCGACCCCCACCTCATCTCAAGCTAAGTGAAGTTACTAAACTATAGTGACACAGTGGTCGACGTTTGCTTGACTTCCAACATTTCTACAGGTTTCTGGTGTGCCAAGTGAACAATAATAAATTTTTTTTGAAGTCCCTAAATGCATCTTTATGAGAGAGTATTAAGTAATGTATTTTTCTTGCAAAAGTGCTTGAGGTTTTTTTTTTTTTTTTTTTGTTGAAGCTAAATAGATACATGTCACGGATCCCCAGGACAAACACTAAACTCTTGATTTAAGCCAAGAGATGGAAATTCAGTAGAAGTAGCATGGCAACATCTTGTGGTAATCTTGGGTTCGGGTATGATCTGGCATGCCAAGGCATAGCGAGGGGGAAGGGTGAGGATGCCGTTTAGCCTCACACGGAATTTGATGGTTTGCAAAGTTTAAATTCTAGCTTTCACTCCATGCGCTCGGCTCCCATTCATCCGGTTCCGAATTGGGCAATTGGTTGCCTGAACCTGTGGCTCTTGCCAGAAGGGGCTGCGGGGGGAGGGGGGGGGCATGTCTGTGCAGGTCCTGCAGGAACAAGAGAAGCCAACCCACCATTTCCAATATTGCTGGAGCCACCTAGGGGCTGGGGCTTGCCAATAATGGCAAGCCTTTATTGCCATTGCCTGAATCCTCCAGATGTGAGTGGGGTTGTGGGGGGGGAAGCCATGCTGCCTTGTCTCTAGGATCAGGGAAAGTCACGATCTATGTAAAGGGTCTTGTGGCTCTCTGCAATATGGAAATTTTGTTATGTGGCTCTTGGACTTGGGAAAATTGACCACCCCCTGATTTTTTTCGAACTATAGCTTATTGCGAGAGGTGCATTGCCTGGCTTTTCGAATACAATTGCGAGAGAGTGGAGAAGCACAGCTAGCTGTATTGCCTCCTTTGGCTTTAAATCGAGGTTGGAGGACGCTTGGCCTGTGGGCCAAATCCAGCTCATTGCAGGTTTTTAATTTGGCTCCATTGCAACTCCTAGATCTGGCTCATAGATCCAGACCCTACTCTCAAGCACTGAAAGAGTGAGCTCAGGGGAACAGAGCGGTGAGGAGGGCATGCACTGAAGAATTATGGTTTTTTTCTTTGTTTTTTTCTTGGGGTTTTTATCTTTTTTTTTTTTTTTTTTTTTGTTTTTTTTTTTTTGTTTTCTTTGGTTTTTTTTTTTATTTTTTTTTATTTTTTTTTTTATTTTTTTTTTTTTTATTTCCCCCTTTTTTATTTTATTTTATTTTATTCTAATTTTGTTTTTTTTTAATTTTTTCTTTTTTTTTTTTTTTAGCTGGCTTGGGGAGCACTTTCCCTCATTGCCCTGAGCACCAGGTTGAGAATCCCTGGCATAGACTGATAACTGTTACCATCCCTGCATCATGAGCACACACCCTTGAAGCACCTCCACCCACAAGTCCTATCTTGCATGCAGAGCTTGTACTCCTTTTCAAAACAGCCTGTGGGAGGGGGGAACTAGTTTGTGCTTCACTGTTTGTTTAAATTTGTATCCCAAAGGCTCAGGGAGGCTTACAATATGTAACATTCATTAAAAAAATATACAAATAACAACCAATTAAAATTCCCTATCCTAAATCTCTCAGAACGTTAGTCTGCCAGCTGCCAGGCTACATAGAAGGCACCTAAAGCATTCATCAGTCCCCTCCCTACTGCTTAGGTGTATTAGTGGAGAGTGAGGTATCTGAGTATACTTTTGTGGTGGATCCTCTGAGGGAGAGTATGTGTAACGTAATGCAGAGCAAATGCAGAAACAAATATTGACTGAGAAAAAAGGCTCTCCTCGCACCCTCTGGGTTGCAGGGGGAATGTTCTCAGGAAAAAAAGAGGTCATGAGTTTGAATGTCGCTTCCACTGGCTATGGTTTCTGTTGCATGAAACTCAGCCCTCTTGGTTTCTGGCCAAGGCATGCTGCCCTAGGGCCGCCTTAAATGTAGCTACTCGACCACATGGCTAATTGGGGACTTGCAGGGGGACGTTCTCATTCTCGGTGGCTGCCTCAATGCTATGGAACTCGCTTCCCCAGAGGTCCGTTTAAGCCCGAGCCTGGGCGTCTCCTGGAGGGAAGACCTTTCTTTTTGATAAGGCATTTGGTAGGCAGGGATAGGGAATTAGTGATTTGGTGAGTGCTTGGGGTAGAAGTATGGGGGGTTGGGGAGGGGTTTTTGTGGGGTTTGTTGTTAGGTTGGGGAGGGGACTTGTGTTTTTATGTGTGCTGTTTTATATATATTTTATTTGATTTTATAAGCTGCCCTGAGGCATCTGGAAAGGGCGGGATAGAAATTAAAATAAATAGTTCTGCAGCCTCCTTGCAAGCATCTTGGGAAATTGATTTTGGCTTTTTTTCTGTTTCAAAATAATAAAACTGGGGGGGACTCCCTATGAAATTACCTGGCAGCAGGTTTAAGAGAAAAGCAAGTAGTTTTTGACTGCGTATAGTAAACCCGTGGAACTTGCTGTTGGAGGACATTGTGAAGGCCAATAGCATGACTGACTTCAAAGTCCTGGAGAAGTTCTTAGAGTATAGGTCCATAAATGGCTGCTACTTATGGTCAGGAGATGAAATCCTTGACTGTCAGGGTCTGGGAGTGTATGGTGGGAAATAGGTTATTCCATTATAACCAACTGAAGCTGGCCACTGTCAGAGACAGGATGCTTGGCTAAATGGACCCACAATGGTGCTTATTTTCCTAGCAGTTGAATTTTAGAAAATTACTGTTAGCTGCTCCGTTAGTTGAGTAGTACAGCTTCGAGCTGTGGTTCTGAAGTTTCCTGGCTTATATCAGGGGATGCGATATGTATATGAGACTTTGTCTTTTTCAAGCTTTTGTTTGCTAGGGTTCAAATCCACTCTTGAGTGGCATTTGGCAAGTCACAACCTCCATTGCCCACCTGTAAAATGGGAGCAGTAATGATGCCCCAGGGCTGTTATGAAGGTGATCTGGATAAGGATTGTAAAGTACCCTAAGCAGTGAAAGTGCTATGTAAATGAATAAATAATAAATAAAAAGAACTGGTTTAAAACTTTGGTTTACACTAACAAGAGAACAACCTATAGAAGCACATTTACATTTCAAATGTAGGGAGTAACCAAAGCCCTTATGGAGCCATGCCTTGAGCTGGGGTGCATGGGGGCTGTTTTGGGGCCTTAAAGGGTGCCTTGGGTGGTGACTGTTGCAGTTTAGGATGTTGTGCAGGGTGGTGGTGTATGGGCCTTAGAGTATATGGGTGTGTGGATGGGAGGGTGAGGGGACTTTGGAATTTGTTGGGCCTGGCTGGTGGTATTTCTGGGGTGGCTCATGGGGCGTTGCATGGAAGAGAATCTGAGGTGCAGAGTGCTACCCACTGGCCTTGGCACCTTTGTTACTTTCTCTCTGTCTTAGTTACTGTTGCAGAATAATCTGAACGCTGTGGTAGTGATCTCTACTGGAGATTACCTGGCAACTGAAGTTTCATTATGCAGACATTGGACTGATAAGATAACTTCAGTCTAGCATGCCTGCATAGAAAAGTCCATCTCGAAGTGTGTGAGGCATTTTTAAAAACTAAAACCAGAAATTATAACCACAGAAAAGGTAGCATCTCGAGAGAAGGTGGCTGCCGTGTTAGCCCCAAATGTAAGAGAGAGGCAAAGTAGTTTAGATGATATCTTTTATTGGACTAATTTCTGTTGGGGAGAGGATGCAAGCTTTTAGGTTCGCCCTTGGGCATGCAAACAAGTCAGGAGAGAGGTGCAAGTATGTATGCTTTTTGTGTGTATATAATAATAAAAATGTTTTAAAAATCAGATGGGATGGCACTGCTAGGGAAAAAAGCCATTACCTTTAGTGGGAGGACTTGCGTGTTTTCCAAAAAAGATAAAGGTTCATGCAGCAATTACAGCAAGGTACTGATCTTCTCATTATGTTTGCATAATCTTTAACTAGAAAGGGCTTTTAAACGTGCTTTTCACCATATGAACAGGTTCCTTCTGCAAACATAGTTAACCTCTTTCAGCTCCTGCTTATCTGCAAAGCAAGGACTTAAGTACAGACATGACCAGACTGTTAAGGTAGAATGGCTTGCTACAAAGTGAAAAACACAGAAACCAAAAAGGAAAAACGCTCCTGTGCTGTGGATGTTCATTTTAAAAAGAGATTTGGGTTAGGCCTTATGTCTGTGGTGCAATTTTCTTTTATCTGTAATAATAGCTCTTGTATTTAAAAATTGGCTTCCTTTAGTTTTTAATTGCAGGGAGCATAACTTTGCTCCAGCGCTGCCTAGACTCCATGTTAGGGCATGGGATTTCAGATCAAGCTACAGGAGCAAAAAAATAAAATAAATTCAGTCGCCAGACTTTATCCTGATATTAAGCTATTCTTGCCCCACTCCACCCCTGAACCAGTCGCCAGCCTCAGTTCTCTAGGGCCAATGGCTCCCAGGTGCCTGCAAACCGATAGGCAGTATATCTGTGTGAGTAACCATTTTGCAAGGCAATGCAGCTTTATCTATCGGTGGTTCCGTGGGTAGATCTGTAGGGGTTAAATAGCCATACATGTTTAGACTTATTTGATGTAATAGTGCAACTGCTGCAAAGAAAATATTTTTGTGTACTAACACCGTGCACTAAGCTTTCACACTTTTTTGGCTTAAAAAAAAAATGTCACCCTGAGAAATACATAACATTTATGCATTAGATTTATATAGACAACAACAATGACATTCAGAATCGAAGACTAGACAGTAAGGGCAACATTGTGTGTGTGTGTGTGTGTGTGTGTGTGTGAACTCCCCATGGACCTTGCAATTGAACTAGCAAGGGTGTTGACAGAATTATGGTGCATGGAATAAGGTGTGCAGTCGGCAATGTTTATTCACTTTGCTTTCATCGGCAGTCAACTAAAATGAAAATAGTCACCATGTGATGACACACAAAATGAGCTCAATTCTGCAACTGTCACTAGCAGGAGTAATTATTTTGTGTGTAATCCTATTTGAAAATAGTGGGACTAACTGAGTAAAGATTACTTACATTAACAAGGGTTGTGGGATTGGGCCCCAGCCAGGCTATACTTTACAATACGGTTGCAACCACACATTTGTTTAACAAGTTGAAATGACCGTATATCACCAAGAGAGTAAATTCTGCCCCCTTTGCTATAAAGGGGGGAATCCCGGGCAGAAATTGAGCAACACTATACACTGTGGTACCAAATGATTCACATGTATTACAATGTAAAATATGAATGACAGAGGCAAAATAGTTCATATGGTAACGTTTATTGAGCCAATTGCTGTTGGGGAGAGCATTTAAGCTTTCGGGACATGCAGGGCCCTTCCTCAACCATGTAACAAGTCAGATCTGTAAAATATGAAGTACAGCAAAATTAAAATTCCCTGGTGTGTGCACACACTTCCTGGCTATGTTAAGAGAGGGCGTGGAGAAGTAACATTGTTATCGGTAGTGACAAGTGAAAGGAGGACATTGTGCACCGCATGTGAATATGTGATAGGACACCTGTGGACTGTGTGACAGTCCAGCTGACATGTTTGTGTGCTGCTTGACAACCCTTGGAAGGGGTGAAGTGAATACATAGTAACAATGATGTACTTACTCAACCAGATCTAAGGGGGATGTTAATTGCCTGGCGAAAGTTACTGGAGTAGGAGGGAAAGGTTTTTTATGGAGTTGGGGAAAACAGCTGCTCAGTAAAGATTACAATTTCTCCTTTATTTGAAAGGCTACAGAGAACAAAAGTAGAATGGATATTTGTTGTGAGATTCAGAGAGAAATCCTTTCTACAATATCAATTGTAAAATGTGCCTCATTAAATTACTTTAATATGTTTCATGATGGAAAATTTATCACAACACTAACTAGTAGTCTGTGGTAAGAGTTTGTGTCCTTGGTGTCTTAATAATAATAATAATAAAAATAATAATAATAATATAATATAATATTGCCCCAGCTGTGTACCTGGCACTGTACAATAGATGGAACTGAATGAGTAGATGGCCATGGGATGATCCCTTCATTTTATCCCTTGAAATAATTTGAAATGGACACAAGTTAAGCATCACTTAATCTTGAAATGTAGTGGCTGCCTTGAAAATTTACAAACTTTAGTTTGCTGTACTTATCCACTTACCAGCATACACGCTTATTTGTAAAACTTTGTTTCTTATCCTAACCCTATGAGATACATATGTAACATTTCTGAGAGTTCACAAAAAGTACAAGCGATACTGTAAAGCACATAGGAGCACTATGAGCAGGGTTGCTCTTGCAGGCTATTCTGCAACTGAAAAGATAACAGGCTGGGTTTTTAAAAACAGATTGGACCCCCCCCAATACATGTTTAAAAGTGTTTGATATGCTTTGGACATACACACTAGTGAAAGAGAATGTATTTTATGTGTGCTTCATATGCATGAACTTCATCTTCCATGGTGCATTGTGCTGCACACATGTGCACATATTAAAGCAAGTGTGGGTGCAGGGAGATATTTCTAAAACAACTGCAACAAAATTGAGGGTTTTGAATTTTATGTTCAGAATGAGAGAAATGTTTCATTTGTGTGAAATGGTGTTTCCTGGCTAGTTCTTAATCTGTTTGCAGTATTGTAAAAGCTTAATTGAAGTATGTGAAATGCTTTTCAGACAGTTCTATTAATAATTAGTCATTTGTACAAAAATAATTCCTGTCTTAGTAGAAAAGTTGAGGCTTCTTCACAGAGAGGTGTGTACTTTGACAATGTAGAACCCGTGGCACCTAGTGGATAAAGTTTTGGATTTGGGCCTGGGAGATCAGGGTTCAAATCCCATCATGGCCATGAACTCACCTGGTGACCTTGGGAAAGTCACTATCTTTCGGTCTCAGTTCCCATCTGTAAAATGGGAATAATTATGACCTACCTCACAGGATGATTATGAGGATGAACTAGATAAAGATTGGAAAGCACTTTGAGCACTGACGGTGCTTTACAAATGATAAATAATAATATAGGTGGGTCAGAGAGCGAGTGCATCAGATAGTCTGGGCAAGGACAATATGATATCCATTACTGTTGGTGAAACTGAAATTGAGGTATTTGTCCTGTGTAGTTTCTTTATAGCTTCAAGTCTTGGCTGTAATATAGTGGCATAAAGAGGCCACAAAGACCCTGTTCGCTTTCCTTCCTTACTCTGTGTCGATCCTACACCTGGCAGCACACACTGTTCTTTGGGAGAGGGAAATTGATAATTTGGGGACATGGTTAAGTAATTCGGATAAGTTGCACTTTTAACAGGTGTCAGATGTCCCAAATGGATGTGATTATGTAAACGGCTTTTTTGTAGATATCAGTTTCTCTGCTGTTTAACACTGATTGCATAAGGTTGAAGGAAAAACACACAGTATTGAGCGTTCCTTGCTCCGCCTCTGGAGTATTCCAATATTAGTCTCTGTCTGCAAGATGAAGCAAGTGCTGTTTTGCTGTGAGCATGAATTGTGTTTTAAACACCCTGCTTGTAAGCCTGGTGCAGACAATTTCTCTACCTGCAATGAGAATTTTGCAGACCATGCTGTACTGCCAATCAGCAGCCTCTTGGTGTGTTCCGTGTTTTTCGGCAACCTACGTTCAGACAGCCCTGGTGCCTCGTATGCAAGTGTGCACGTACCTGCACGTAAATGTACCTGGTGTAGGGGTTACGTCCTATGAAAGCCGTTTTGCATGTAGCTCATGTTGCAATACTTAGACAGTGCTAATGTTGATCTTTCACAAAGAGAACAAGTTGCACTTTCCCAAGTTCCAGAGGTTGGCAGGTCCCTTAGATCACTCAACTGTGAAATCGGAGAAAATGTCTCCTGCACAGCTGTAAAGGATATAATCCCACCTTTCCCGTTCCTTCTTTTTCTTTCCTTTGAAGGAACTTTTATCATGAGAGAAAAAAAAAATCAAAGATATTTTTAGTATATCCGATTACTAAACCAACTTGTTGTCTTTCCCCCACATCTTTCCTGATTCTGGACCCCTTCATGTTCTGTTCTGATTTGTCATCTTCTGCCAGTTTGTAAGCAAGGGAAAAGCTGTAAGAACAAAGGACATGCCATTATTGTATCAGGCCAATAGCCAGCTTCATTTCTTCAGAGAAGTGCACAACAGATCATAATTAAGGGGTCCATTTCCTGCTGTTCACACCCAACTTCTGATAGTCAGAGGTCTCATCTGAAGAATTTGACAAATAGTCATTTATGGACCTGTCCCCTAAGAATTTGCCCTTCTTTGAACCCAATAGTTCTGTTGGCCTTCACATTGTCCTCTGGCGATTAAAACCTGTAGGTTGAGAATTGCTTGCTTTTATTTGTTTTAAATCTGCTGCAAATTAATTTAATAGAATATCCCCTAGTTCTATTATTTTTAGAGAGCATAAATAATGGTTCCCTCTTTACTTGTTGTTGTTGTTAGCATTTATATAGCGCCAGCGATGTACCTGGCGCTTTACAAAGAATAAGATAGACACAATCCCTGCCCGAGAGCTCACAATCTAAAGACAGGAGCAGTTAGGAAGAGAAACATTGAATGAGTGGTCAGAAAGGTAGGAGGAGAACCAGTCGAGGACAGAGTCCTGGAATCCAAGGGAGTGGAGCGATTCAAGCAGGAGTGAGTGGTCAACAGTGGGTATTTTCAGACGTGACGGGACTTATTGGCCCCGGCACAGAAACAACCCTTTGATTTCCCACCGG
>QEPC01013073.1:615463-638842 GCA_003113815.1 Sphenodon punctatus
GGCAGGCACCGTGGCCAATGCGGCCGCAGCGCCCAGCCCCCCCCCCCCCCCGGCATTGACCACGGCTGCAGATTCCGGGCCGTGGTCAGGGGACAGACGTTACTGTCCCCTTCATCATGGGGTGTGAGGGGAATCTCATTCACCACGCGATCGGGGATGGTCCGGCCAGGACCTCAGATCGTGTGGTGAATCTGATTCCCCACCGCGATTGACCGTGGCAGACATCTGGGGGGGAACTTCCGGTTCCCCAACAGACGTTACAGGACCATTCCCCACCACAGGGTATTGACTGTGGTTGAGCGTGATCTCGTAACGTCTGAAAATACCCAGTGTCAAAGGCAGCAGAGAGATCAAGGAGGACAAGAATAAAGGCGGTTGGATTTAGCCACAAGAAGATCGTTGGTGATCTTAGCCAGAGCGGTTTCAGTGGAGTGAAGGGGGCAGAAGTCAGATTGGAGGGGGTCAAGGGAGGAGTTGGCGGAGAGGAGGTTGAGGCAGCGGGAGTAGACAAACCCATTCAAGGAGCTTGGAAGCAAAAGGGAGGCGCGAGACAGGACGGTAATTAGAGGGTTCAGAGGGATCTTGAGTTTTCATGATTTTTTAAACTTTTACTATCATCCCTCGTCCTTTGACTCTTCTCTAAATTTAAGAGCCCATATCTGAGAAAGGACCCTGTGAGGTCGGAAAGCTTGCATACTTCCACCAACTCGAGTTGGTCCAATAAAAGAGATCATTTTACTACTTTGTCTCTACTGCCTATATTTGGGGCCAACATGACAAACTACACTAATCTACACCTTCTTTCTCTACGCTAATCTATTAAGCCTCCCTTCATAGGGAAGCTCTTCTATACCTTCTGATAATCTTGGTTGCCTTTCTTTCTACCTTTTTCAGTTTTTATGTCCTTTGGGGGATGGGGCAACCAGAACAGCATGTGGACATGCCATGGATTTATAAAGTGGCTTTATGATATTCTCCATTTTATTTCCTATCCACTTCCCAAAACTGTTTGCCTTTTTGGCCTCTGCTGCCCACTGAGCTAATGATTCTTCAATGAATTATCTACAGCAGGGTTGGGAAAGCTCAGACCCTGGGGCCAAATGTGGCTTTTTCCCACTTCCTGGATCTCTTGGAAGATAGTGCTGCTAGAAAAGCATTTACTGCTTTGAGGTTCCAGAGCATGCCGGCCGACGTTCTGACCGGCCGACATAAAGGAATTCCTTTCGAGGACCGCAAGTGCATCCGTGGCTTCCCTCGGGTAGAGGATTTAATTCATTATGTCTTATTTTGTCCATTGTACCAGCACCTGAGAGAGAAATTGTTTGAGAAACTCATACTGAGCCCGACTTGATCTAGCAATCGTTTACTAATCTGTTTGTTGGCAGATAAAAAGGATTTGTTCACACGGGCAGCCACGACTTTTGCTTGGGCCTCAATTAGAGTAAGAAGTCAGGTGGCAAAACTGAAAGATAATATAATGCTTTAACGATTTGTGTTTTAATTTTTAATTTTTTCACTTGTTGCATAGTTACAACTGTATTATGTGCTCTTACATATCATGTACTATGTGTTGTGGTATACATAATTGCTTTATTCTTGTATATTTGGGTATTGAAAAGCCTTATAGCTTAGTTTACCAAGTGTTTGTGGTTTATTTTGTTTTTATTTGTACGTTACGAATTATTGACTTTATCTTATTTTTGTATTTGTTACGGCCTGAACAATAAATCTGAATCAGAAATCCGTTCCTGGATCTGACCTCCTGGATCCATTTTTTACCCCAAGCACCGAAAACTGAGCGCTCAGGATAAGAGAGAAGAGATGAAGGCATGCACACAAGGATAAGGGAGAGATACATGACCCAGATCCATGATCTGGTCCCTCCTCTTCCCCAGCACACCCTTGAAGCACCCATACCCTCAACATCTATGCAGTACTTGGAGCTTGTACTAAAGTGGTCCCTGGAAGGGAAAAAGGTCCCCTACCCCTGACCTACAGTTATACCAAGATATCTTTTCCTGAATGGTAACACCTAAATTAGAAGTCAGCATTGTGTGTTTATAGTTAGAATTATTTTTTCTTATTTTTTCTTATTTTTTCACTTTGTACTTACCAACATTGAATTTTATCTGCCATCTTATTATCCAGTCATGCGAGATGCTTCTGTAGCTTCATGGTCTGCTTGGGACATAGCTAAGTGGAATAACTTTGTCACCTGCAAATTTGGTCATATCACTCTTTGCCCCCTTTTCAAGATTGTCAATGAATATATTAAACCGCACCAATCCCAGTTCAGACTCCTGAAGCCCTCCACTGTTTACGTCTCTCCATTGCAAAGGGCTGTCTGTCTTTTAACCAGTTACTAATCTATGAGAGAACCCTTCCTCTGACTACTTAGTTTTCTCAAAAACCTTTGATGGAAGGACCTAATGCAGTACTTTGAAGAAAGACCTTGCAATCTACAAACAATTTTTCAGCCTCTTGGTGAGTGGCAGAGTTGACATATATCAAACTCTCTGCCTCTAGCTGTATTTCACATCCAGGTTCTTCTACTCTGAAAGTTCAAAATATAGTACTTCCCCATAGGGTGATATGGGGGTGGAATTGGTGGAGCTTGGACACCCTAACATGCAGTAACCTAGCCTATACTGACGTAAGTCCTGGAGTGTTTCCTGAATTTCTTTCCCTCTTAACTTATTTTTGTACTTATGCCTGTAGCTTTGCCTTCTAAGTTGCTTTAATGTGCTACTCTCCTAACAGTAATTTGGACACTATTATGTGCATGGAATTGTAGGCACCAACCCTGAAAACACTTATGCACAAACATTTATGGCATGAATTGGTGCCAGTGGGACTACATAATGAAAGCAACAATAGACATTTGCATAAGCATTTGCCAAGCCAAGGTCCCATTATGCTTTGGACAAGTACTACCATCTACTTGTAGTTTGTAGTTTACATCGTTCTTTCAGTCTTGGACAATTTTTGATAACCTGTCTATTATATAGTAGTTATTTTATGTAGCTAAAAACTGATGGTGGTTTAGGACAGCAATGGTCTAGGGACAGTACAAGTTGTTCTATGGCTATGTATTTTTATAAACTCCCTTGAGAAGACTTGAGTTCCTTTTTCCTGTAAACCCTCTCCTTTTTCCTGTAAACCCTCTCCATTGACATTTAATAGAAATGTTCAGTCTGCTCCCCTGGTAACTGCTGACTTGCAGATAAGGGCTTGCAAGAAAACAGGGAGCCCAGTTCTTTGCCTGTGGACCCTTCATCTTGATACTCATAGGGGTTAATATAGGTAGGAGCTTCAATAGAATCCCAGTACTTTCGCTGTCTTTCTCCACAGACAGATCGATGTTTCCTTCAAACACCCCCCATTTTGACCCAACGCTGACTCTCCTAATGCTGCTTCTCCTTGGTATGCTCATATCAAACGCAGTCTTGACTTCATCATTGTGCAAATGTAGAAGAAAGCAAAAAATAGTCTTCTCTTTAATTATGCTTCCTACACCTCGTTAGTATGTATCCTTTAGGATAGAGAATGATGCTATTCCTACTCCTTGCCTAATTTTTAATTAACACCTTCCCAGACAGTTCTCTATTAGCATAAACCTAGCTGGAGACACCGGGAGGGAGCACTTCAGCTTCCCTGGGGTTTGGCTTCCTCAGTGCTATGTTCAGTACTCCTTGTCTGTAATAGAGGCAGATTAATAGCATTTCAAATACAGAATTAAGCTGGTACACACAGCTAAATTGCCACAGCTCACCTTTATCTGTTGTTTGTATGAAATTGCTAACTGCCGCTAGCTTTTAACATGAGCACCAGGTTTTTGCTAACATGCCCTCCTACCCAGATGAAAAAAATGTTAAGCAGAGATGGACAAATGGCAGCTCAGAATCCTCTTCAGCACCTCTGCTGCAGCTCTAGGAAGGTGTGGCTGTCTATAGTTGGCACATTCATGAGTTCTGTCTCCTTCACATGTGCATCTCTAACACATTAGGAGTTATTCAGAAAGGGATCGAGAATAAAAGATAAAATATCATAATGCCTCTATATAAATCTCTGATGCGACCACACCTTGAATATTGTATGCAGTTCTGGTCATTCCAGCTAAAACAAAATATATAATAGAACTAGAAAAGGTACAGAGAAGGGCAACAAAAAGGATATGGAACAGCTTCCGTATGAGGAGAGGCTTCATAGGTTGGGGCTCTTCAGCTTGGAGAAGAGTCAACTGAGAGGGGATATAATAGAAGTTTATAAAATCATGAATGGTGTGGAAGGAATAAATAGGGAGAAGTTACTTCGGTTTGTTGTATTAGGTTAACAAATTATATTGATAGTTTGGCCATGGCGGAAGCTAGTGCCTAAATAAATTATTCAGTCATTATTCATTCAGGGAGAAGTTATTTACCCTCTTAAATAGTACTAGAACTAGGGGGCACTCCATGAAACTAACTGGCAGCAAATTTAAAACAAATGAAAAAGTATTTTTTCACTCAATTCACCATTAACTTCCGGAATTTGTTGCCAGAATCAAGGCCAGTAGTATAGCTCGGATTAAAAATGGACTGGATAAGTCCTTGGAGGATAGGTCTGTTAACAACTATTAGCCAAGTACATTTGGGGAATGTAACCTCGGACGGTTAAGAGTTAGGAGTGAACAACAAGGAATGGATTGCCCCATTATGACTTGTTTGGTACTTTTTCCCAAGCAACCGAGACTGAAGCCAGTGTCCTGTCTCCGAGAGTGGCCAATGGAACTTGGTTTGACCAAGTATGGTACTACTTACCTTCATAAGAGCATAGGGTGGCCTAGGTAGGGGCAACCAGAGGCACCAAGGTAGTGAGTACATGTGTTTATGTGATTTTGTGAGACTGTGTGAGTGCACATGCATGTGTGTGTTCATAACTGCTAGGGTAAAATTTTATGGTAGCTCTTGGCCATATAAATATCTTCATTTGTGCCTCCTCAGATGGAAACTTTGCTTATCTCCGATTGTTAAGTTCATACATACATACAACCAGTGCTTCAGGACGTGGGCACAACACACTTATGGATGGTTTCCAGGTTTTGTCCTACTTATGGCTATAAAATGATATGATATCCCATATGATACCGGATGGAATAGCTGAATTTTGCTTAGTGACTCTTCCCCCCCCCCCCTTTTTAATTGCAGAGATACTTTAATTTAATGTGCTGTTCTTTAAGAGACTTGTTGGTTTAGTTCTTGCATTAGCCTTTTCATAACTTGTTTAGTTCTCTCTTCCAGTGAGTAGATGCACACCATAAGGGACTGGTAAGGGTTTTTGAAAGCCAATTGTGCTGGATCCTGTTAACCTCACTGGTATTTGAGGGTGCTCTGCACTTCTTGAAATCAAGTCCAGACTGGACATAAGTGGTATCATGTTTCTAGCCTATTCCTAGGAAAAGCAAATATCTTTTCCATAAATCTGTAACAAACATGCATTACATTTAGAAATGATACCAGGAAATGACTGTGGTCTGTTGACCCACCTCAAATTTTACTGCTACTTTAAAAAAAAAAAAAGAAAAAAAAGAAACTGGGCAAATTTAATCTAACAATTAGATGTTATTTTTAGAAAAATGTTAGCCAAATTTTTAGTTAAGAAATGAGACACATGACATTTCTATAACATTTGTCTGTGTGAAACTTGCTAAATGCCTGCGTTACGTGTGAAACTTGCTAAATATTTGCTTAGTTTTTCACACAAGTTTTAGTAAAGCCATGGGAAATCTTCATCAGAGTTGGATGCTTTTAGGCTAGTAGCGTGGCTAACATTTTGCCCGCAAGACCCTGTTTTGAGACTTGAATATAATTCTGCAATCCCAGACAGCAACAGAGACATGTAGAGTACGTAGAATATCTGTCGGGTTGTGTCTCCTCATCCACCGATGGAGTGTGGTCTCTATGCCAACAGTTTGGTAACCGCTTCTTTAGGCCTTGAAACATTGCCTGGAGTTTTTCATGTGTGCTTTGAAACATTGCCCTGCCATGGGTCCCCAGCCCCAGGTTGGGGCCCCTAGATGCTACCTAAATAACAAACAGCTAATAAATAAGGCCACGGTTGCAAACACATTTGTGCTTAAATTGTATTCATTTCAGTGGTACTCATGAGTAAATGTGCTTTGTATTGGTTAAAAAAAGGTGGAAGATGTCTTTGGGTAAACCTTTGTGGACTATTCCTTTTTTGGGGGTGGGGTCAGAAAACCAAGAATTTTGTAAAAAGAAATGTTGTCAACTGCTGATAAATAATGTAGAAAAATCTACTGCAAGTATAAAATTTGGGTAGGCAAGGACTGATAATATCCCCACACACCCCACACTTGATTTTTGTATAGTGCTATGGCTGGACTGATCTTCGGCTGGATGGATTGATTCATTTTCAAATTTATAAATGTTTAGTTACATTGCATTTTATGTTTGGCAACTCTCTGCTGTTCAGAATCCACAAAGCCCATTTTAGGATACCCGAAGCAGTAAAACAAAAAGAATATCTAGGAGGTTGAGAACATGCCCTCGGTGGCAACTCCTCCCCTCTTCCTGGCACCGGCAACCCCGTGCGGCCACCGCACTCTGTGCTGAAGTGAAAGGGTGATCTCACTTCGTGCCCAAAGGCCTAGTTCGCTGTTTTAGCGAGTATATGTGGAGCTGCTTTCGCTTAACAGTATGTCCCCTTCCTTTAAGAAAATGGTCCTCAAGCTTTTTAATCTGTTCCTCCCTTTCTCTCGGCTGTGGTAATTGAGGCCACTCCTCCACCATGTACGCAGTACACACTCACTCCCCTCTCTCTCTTCCTGCTGCTTCCCTTCTCACACCCCCTTGTTCTATGACACGCTCTTCCCCTCTTGTTATCCCATCACTTTGGAAATCCCCCCCAGCTCAGTCAGAGTGCTGCTAGTTTGCCAGCTGTGCCCCCCCCCCCCAAATACCTTCTGCCTTGGGTGCTACCTTGGAATGGGCCCTGGTGCAGAAGATGAAAGGGGGGTCCCCTGTCTTTCCTCCTAGAAGCAGGGGATATGCATGCCATGAGAAGTGTGAGCCTCCTGGCTTGTGGGCTCCACTAGCTGGACCATTTCCCTTGCCTGCCACACATCCCAGTCTGAGAACCATTGCTTTAAGATGTCCTTAAAAGTGTGCCTCTGTTTGTTCATTCTTGGAAGGTGCTTGTGCATAGTTCAGAGTTTCAAATAAGAGGCAAAAATCATTTACTGGAGGAGGAGGAGGAGGTTTGGCACAGAAAAGATCAACAGTGCAGAAATGGCTGTCATTAACACCCAGTATTGTATGATCTGAGCCCCTCTGAGACTCGTTGGTCTCTGTGCGGCAGCAGCTCCTTTCCTGCTGAGCATCCGCTTCCTTTCAGCTAGCCTGCCAGGCTTCAGTGAGCCATACTAAGCTGAAGGAACATTCCCCAAAGTTCTTCTTAAAAATTTGTCTCCCTAGTCTCAGCAGAGACTTGGGCTGACCACAGAAACCCCCCCCCCCCCTTTTCTCCTTTTTTCTGAGGACCGGTGGGGGAAGAAGGCAGACTTGGCCAAGCCTTTGTGCTGTACTTGGTGGAGATGGGAGAGATGAGTAATTTTTTTTCTGGCCATGTGAAAGCTGATTTAAATACTCAAGAGTACTCCTCTCCTTTACAGAAATCAGTATCTCAGAACGTGTGGATTGTAATTATATATATATAGAGAGAGAGAAAGTACAAACTGCACAGATGAAAATGATTCATCGCTATGCGTATAACAGCAAAAATAGCCACTGATGCTGCTGTTGGTCTACCTATGAAAGATTTTGTTTTGTTTTGTTTAAATTTTCCAGTGCTTAGCTTTCATTCACCTTTTTAATCTGCTCATTTTAGCTGCAATTTGAGACCTGCGTGCTGTCTGCAGCAGGGGCGGGGAACCTTTTCCTGCCTATTGGCCACATTGAAAATGAGTACAAACTCCGCAAACCGGATAGGAATGGCTCAGGGAATGCTTAAGGATGCAGGAAGGAAGGGGAAGGTCTCAGTCATGGATCTGTGCTGTGCATCCATTGCTTGTCCTGAAGTGCATGCCCTCATTTACTCTCGATACTCAAGGGTAGGGCAAAGGGATAGGGAACCTCATCTGCCACCCCCCTCACTGGCCCAGAGCCCCGCAGTCCAGATCGTCCCATGCGGGGAGGATGAGTGTCACGCTGGGAGTGCTTTGGGCAGGGAGATCTCTGTAGAAGGGCTGTGGGTGAGGGGATCTAGGCATGCTGGGAATGCTCTGTAGGGGTGGCAGAGTCACAGTCAGAATGTCCTGATGTGGGGTGGGACCACTCCGGTTCCAACTGTCTACGGGGGTGGACCATTCAAATAGGTTCCTAATGAGGCAGTAAGTATCGGAGCATCCTGTGTACTTTTTCGGATCTCCTCCACCCATGCAGGCTATTAAAGGAAAAGAAATCTACACTTGATCTTGAGAAACTTGAGTAAGCAGCTTCTCATCAAAGAAGGCAGCTTAATTTAAAAAACAACACAAAAAAGGCTTTAATGAAAATCTGATTTCCTGCAGTTGTACAAAAAGGAAATGTTTCTCCTTAATCTCTTTAAAGGAAGAGGTGCTGCATGTTCTGGAAGGGAACTAACTGCCCATTTGTATGTTTTCTTATAGTCTCAACCCCCTCCCTGTTGCTGGAACAATTCCTTTTGGCAGCTAGTAGAAAATCTCTGTACAGCTTAAGGGTGGGACAGACTTTTTATGTAATGCACATATTCAGGTTTCATAGGGATGGGGGCAGGGCCATGGCCTGGGCCCCATGGTTGGAGGCAGCCCTGCAGGGAGGCCAGTCCTGGAAGCTTCCTGAGGCCCTGAGATGGGCTATGTCTGTGGGACCCTCTCTCCGCTTGTGACTCTCTGCCAGCAAGGTGGCTGCTTTCTGCAGAGTCCTGCCTTGAGCTGGAGTTGGACTAGATGACCTCTGATGTCCCTTCCAACTCTATGATTCTGTTATTCTGCCCCTTAGGGTGGGGGGGAGCAGGGCCCTGCAGGAAGGGACTAAAGGGATGGGGCTGTGGAGATCAGAGCCGTGGGGGGTGGGGGGATCTACAAACTCTTAAAGCTGGCCCAAAGGGGACGGGGATGATGACAGTATTCTCTCCCCTGCTTTTCTCCTGTTTTAACAAGCTGCTGCCAGCCTGCTGAGCTCTCCTCAGCCACTACTGTGATACAGTAGTTCTGATGGTCTCTCTTCAGTGTTGGTGAGAACGTGCCAACTTTCCGGCCTCACTGACATGCGAGAAGCTAGAACTACAGATTGAGCAAAATGTAGGACGGGTGTCTTATGTGACAAAGCCGTTTGGGAGACTTGCTTACGTTTTGAGCCTTTTGAAAATGTACATGGAAGATGGACGAGAATAGTGACTGACCTACAACAGAGTCCTGTGCAGCTGGAAAGTGAGCACGCCTTCACCAACAGACGTTGGCCCAACAAAAGGTATGATCGTAACTGCTTTTGTCTCTTATCTGTAGACCAATGGTTCCCAAATCCTGTGCCACAGAGAGCAAGAAAGCGTAAAAACAAATGTGTAGTCGGTGCAGCGGCTCCCCAGCCTGGCCCAGGGCAGGAAACAGTAGCTGTCCTGGGCTGGGTCAGGGCACCGAACAATTGTTCTGATGGCTGGAGAGTCATCCCACCATCCACGTGGCCTGGGTAGGGCAGGGAGCTCAACAAATGGGCAGGCAGACAGCCCCACCCTCCCTGCTCCCAGTGACACCACCCCCCCCATGACGGAGAACCAGGGCCTTCACCTGCGGCAGGTAGGGCAGGCCAGCACAGACATGCTGGCCCGCATTGGTCCACATGGGCATAGCCTGGTCCATGACCGTGGAGTTTTCCAAGGATACAGCTCGGGGTAGTCCCGGGCCAACATCTGGTGGCATGTGAGCACATGTGCTGGCGGGGAAAGTGTCATGTCTGTTTTTACACAGCAGGCCAGTGTCATGTCTGTTTTTACCCAAAGACGGGAAAAGTCTATGAAATATTTGTTAGGCCCCATCTGCTTGACCCCATAGGTTAGGATTCCAGGAACCCTTGATCGAGGGTACCAGCAGAATTAGCTTTGCGGAAAGAGGGGGGTGTCGGAGAACTGCTTCACCCTGCCCCTTTGTGGCGTGACCACACCTCTTTCTGAGCATCATGATGTTCGGAAAGGGGGCATGATCACTTTGCAAAGGAGCAGGGTGAAGGGGGATCCTGCCCTTTTCTGACATGACCACACTACTTTTCCGAGCTTCATGACATCACAGTGCTCGTAAGGGGCAGAGCTAGGTAAGAGCCAAGGAGGAGTCGGGGGTTGGTACAACTGCACTCCTTTGCACTTCCCTCCTGGTTCCCATGCCCTTAATCTAGCCAATCAGGCAGGGATGCTTAAGTGTCCTCTGTTTTAAACTGGAACCTGAGTAATGTAGTAATACTAGGATATCTACCCGAGCCTTTTTGTACCATATTTCCTTACCACCGTTGTTACAGTTTTAGCAGTTGTGGTAGGAATGAAATTTGAAATCTGAAAACTCAAACTGAAGCACGAAGTCCAGCATGCATAACTCCTCATTGGTTGGCCACTTAATTGCTATCATTTCATTATTGTGTCCTCTTGCATTTCCCAGGCAGAGAAAATAGCAAATGCAAATTTCAGAAGTGACGCTTTTCCGACTGCTGTCGCAAAATCCAGCCCTGTCATCCGCAAGCAAAGCCGGGGCAGAACTGTGTTTGCACCAGCACTGTTTCCGGCATCAGGCTCCTCCCCTCTGCTGAGTCTTTGCTTCACCAGTCTTTTGCCACTGCCTAATCAGGTGTGAATGTGATCACTGGTCTGTGTGTTGTTTGCAGCAAAGATCTGGAAAACAGCTTTAGGAGCTATGGTTGGGATTTTGCTGACCACTCTTTTTAAAAAAAAAAAAAAAAAAAAAAAAAGTCTTGAAATAATTCTCAGTTTTGCATGCTCCAAAACATACACTTATGCACTGTGTTAGATCAGCATGTTTAAAGTCCAAATATTACATTTAAAAGTCACAAAACAAGACATTTTAACAAGTAACTTTCCCAGAATTTCATTCTGCATGAAAATTGAGATTTTGCATTTTTGCCTATACTTGGAAATTTGACCAGTCTCATGAGTGGCAGCAGCTGATTGTGTGGTATGGATCTCAAGGGTTCAGGTTTTAATGACTAAAAGAAAAGAAATAAGGTTGAACTAATGTTTCAGATGGGAATCCAAACCCACCTGAATATGGCCTGTTAATGTGTCACACTGAATACTGCACAAGAGGCCTAGCTGGAGTTCATACCTTGTTGCATTAACCATTAAAATATGCGTAAAATAAAAGTTAACTCAACCCTGGTACCTAAGCTCAATGTTGGAAATTCATGCCTCCAGAATACCAATCTTAGTGTGAGCAAATGGCAAGTCCAGGCCTAGCACTGAAGTCAAGTTTGTGTTACAAATTAGAGGAGGGTAGTTATTTATTTATTTTGTTTAATTTTATTTATTAAAAAATGTAATATCCCACCCCTCCTGCCACAGGCAGCTGGGTGTGGCTCACAGCACAATCCAACAGTATACAATTATAAAAACATTATACAAACATACCATTTCCTCCCCACTCCCTCCCCCCCAACCCCTTACCCATCTCCCCTGCCAAACGCCTAACAGAACAGCCAAGTCGTACAGCTTTTACGAAAGGAGGGTAGCTCTGGGGCCAGCCATGCGGCCGCCAAGACCACCCTCCCCTGTGTGGCCCCTCGGAAGACTCGGGGCACCATGAGAAGGCCACCCCCTGATAACCACCGGAACCGGTCTAGTACCTGGGGGGTGAGGCGATCCCACAGATAGGCAGGGCCCAGACAGTTTAGGGCTTTATAAGTTAAAACCAACACCTTGAATCGGGCTCGGAAGATTATCGGTAGCTAATGCAGAATCCGGAGCACTGGTGTAATGTGCTCCCAGCGGCCCAGTCCCACTAAAAGACGGGCCGCCACATTCTACACCACATTCTACACATTCTTCCAGGCCGTCACCATGGGTAGCCCCACATAGAGCACGTTACCATAGTCCAGTCTAGAGGTGATGAAAGCATGGATGACGGTGGCCAGTTCGGAGTCTGAAACATACGGTCTAATTCACAAAAGGTGGCCCTAACAGCCCCAAGGGTCCCGACTGCATCAGCGGGTGTCACCAACTGAAATTGATCCCATAAAACCAGACAAGGCATGGTTTCCGTAACCTCTAGTGTAATAAATGCAGCGTCAAAATCATGGTGAATACGAGCGATTTTATCCACAAAATAGTCCACAAACCTATCACAGTGTGCTGTAGACGATTCCACTCCAAGGTTGAGGAAGGCTGGACTGACCAGCCCCCGCACTACCCGGAAAAGCTCCACTGGGCGAGATTTTGCAGATGCTGTGAGGGCAGCAAAAAAAAAAGGCATAGGCCCGTAAACTGGCTGTATGCCGCAATCTGTTGGCTTCGGCATGATAACACCACCACCGTCGCTCCAACCGCTGTTCTCGCTTCAGCACTTGCAGCTCCTCCGAAAACCACAGGGGCCTACGGTGCTGTTGCCTGAGCAGTGGATGTCTAGGAGCCGTCCGATCAATGGCCTCAGTCGGCAGAGTGTTCCATAGTGTGACGAGGTCATTGATGAGACGGTTGTCGAGTTCAGAGGGTACCTCCCTGAGAGCCAACCGGAACCATTCCAGCCTCCAGAACCCAACCATTTGAATTGGTTCCATACCCTTCCGGGGGCAAACCTGTGCTAGGAGAGAGGCCTGTAGGAGATAATGATCCAACCATGACAAGGGCACTGTTGATATCTCCCCCAATAACAGAACACCCGCCTCAAGGCCGGTGCAAAACCTAAGATTGAGAGTATGTCCTCCCTGATGTGTTAGGCCACTAACCGTTTGGGACAGGCCCATGGTGGCCATGAGCTCATGTTCTGCTCCCCCAAGGTCGGCGTGGATGTTGAAGTCTCCCCAGACTAATGTCTTTGGGGACCGCAACACCACCTCCGCCACCACCTCTGCTAGGGCATGTAGAGAGGCTGTCGTACAGGTAGGTGCACGGTATACGAGCAGCACCCCCAAACTGTTCCCCGCCAAATCGAACACCAGATGAAGAGCCTCAATACCTACCATGGTTTTCACCGGATATCTCCTAACAGACCACCTCTCTCTAAAAATCATAGCTACACCGCCCCCCCATCCCTCTGGCTGTGGGTGATGCTGCAGGGAATACCCGGCCAGAACGAGGTCAGCCAAGATAGGCCCTGACTCAAGGTCCGGCCAGGTTTCCATAATGCCCACGAGATTGGCAGCACACTCTAGGACCAATTCCTGGATAGTTGTTGCTTTATTAGCCACCGATCTCGCGTTCAGCAGCAGCAGCAGCGAAGGGTCGAGGGGTCCTCTGATCTTGAGTCCCCTGTCCAGCTGCTTAGGGGTTAGTGAGCGGGACCTGTAGCAAGCACCTGTCCCGCTTCACTGATCTTACCCCATTTGGACCCATATCTCCCCCGTCCTGTCATGACCCCAATGACTGTGTCCCCTCCCTCCCCCGGCAAGACCCCACGCCCCCGGCCCCCCTCCGGCTGTTCCGCCCTGGCAGCAGGGGAGACCACCCCCACCCTCATAACCCCTACCCCCCTCTGCCACAGAGGGGCAACCCAGTTCCCCTGCCCCTCCCACTCCATAAAACAAACATTCCATCCCCCCCCTACCACCTCCATCCCAAACCTGGGGGAGGTGAGTTAATCTGGAGGCAGAGGGTTTCACTCGAGAGGAGAAGGTTACTGGAGCAGTTCAGAGGCAAGTCTCACTGGTTTTCTCCATTGGTGCTCAGGCAAATAAAAAAGTTAGACATGCCTTCAGAAGGACCCGACGTGACCCAAAAACTTGTATACCCACATTGGCAGAAGTTTGGAGAAAAGAGTTAACCGTTTGCAGTTCTAGCAACCCCAATAGCATGGATTTACTTGTTCCAGAAACCCTTTTCACACTGCACCCCTCTTCAGGGGGCAGTGAGCATGACCTATGCTCCACGTTAGCTTTTTCCCCGGGGGAGTTTTTATGCAGATTTACTGGCCATGCATTTGAGAAAGTCCTGACTTAAAATTAAACCTACCTGTGTCATTCCATCTCCTTTTTAAAAAAAAATATCACTGCTCTTGTGTAAATTGTTTTGTACTGGGGAAATCCATCTCAAAGAATCCTAGGTCGGTGGATTGAATTAAAAAAGTAAGCTGCACAGCTGATGAGGTTAATTGAAAAGAAAAATCAGAGTGAGGAGACCTCTCCATGTGATCAATGGGTAGTCAGCTGTGCATAGTCAACATGTCTGGGCCACTAGTTACCATGGCAGCGTTAAGTGGCATTTAACAATAACGCATGACTAACTTTGTTTAGCAGTGGCTTGTAGGCCCGTGTGAGAATACTCACGTCAGCCAGATGATTCCAGAGCACGCCTGTTTGTGCTCTTTGAAAGCTGCAGGAATTGATGTCGTCAAAAAAATCCCAACTTTGTTCTTTTCCCTTTCCTCCTCCCTATGTCATCTCTCCCCCCATCCCCCTTCTCTAAATTCATGGAGAAGGGGCAGAGGGTCGGGGAAGGTTCAGAGAGAGAAAAGGTCTTTGGACACATCCCAGCTGCTGCTTTTCTATCTTGCATCTGGCAGCTTCTAGGCTGCTGTTCTGTATGCAGTAAGGGCAGTTGGCTCTTCTTAAAAACAAAAATCAAGTGGTCATAGGTATGAAAGGAGTTAAACATTGGAGCTTATTAATTTAAATTTTTAAAGTGTAAAGAAAGCAGCCTGTTGCTTTTGAACTAGTATTTCTAATGCAAATTTTTTCTCTTCTAACTTTAAACTTTCCTCTGTAACTGTGACGACTAAGAATTCAATTTTCTTAGAATTTAAAAGCAGTGATTCTTCTGAAATAAGGCTCCGGCAGCTGGAATTTGAGAGAAGAAGAGTATGAGTTGGCAAATCTGGAAAGATGTCCCAAAACATCTGGAGATACCATCATGTTAGCAGTGTGCGGTTTACAAACTCAGGCTGTGTAGAGCAGAAAAAAATAAAATATTCATGTGTTTTTCTAAAACTTTCTTGTGGGCATATGATTCTAATTTTACAGTATTGAAAAAATCAATTTACAAAACAATTTTGGTTATATTTTAATTAAAAAATAAGAGACACTAATATGCATGTATCGAAACATAAGCTTTTCAAATAGGTCTCCCATGTGTGAGTGTGATGGATGAAAGTTCTAACACACGTGCTTGTGAGATGTGATCATTAGACACATTCTGCTAGTAGTTAAATATAAAACCATGTTATAGAAGTAACTAGCATGTGTTTATAAATTGTTATAAGCTGTTCATTGACCAGATGGAATCTATAAGAATATCTAAATATTGATGACATTTAAGACATTGGATTGTTAATTAACCCGTATAAATTATTTACAAATGGAACGACAATATAAAGTATGACACCTCTAGCCATCGGAGGGTAGGCCTGAAGAATCCTCCCTTAAGGCCTGGTCCAAAGCCCATTAAAGTCACTAAGGATCTTTCCATTCAATACATTAGGTTTGGACCAAGCCTTGGTCGCAAAGCACTGAGTGAAACACCCAATAGTGCTCCCAAACATAAGCTGTAAGAATGATAAAATAAACCTACATAAGACACCAGGGAGCGATCTATTCTCCAGTAACATTTTGTTTGGTTTCTTTTGCTTCAGCCTCTGGTGTGTGAAGTCAGTCACTCAGCTGAGTTACGATCTCCAAACCTCCCAATGAAAACAAGCTGTATGTTTTCCTATGGCCCTATTTCTGCTAGCTCATTTCTTAATTTAAAATTCCTGCCATTCTTTAGCAGGCGATGCGTTTTGCTTTGCAGCAGAATTGACAAGGAAGAGATTGCAGCTGATTAGTGGGTTTCACATTGGTGCAAATGTTGCTTTAGAAGTTGATGGATGATCAGAAATGCTGTTCAGCTTTAGCTTATTGATGTCTTGGGGGTGTTTTCATCCTACAGAGTCACCCCCCTTTCAGTCACTCTCTTGCAGCATGTTTGCCATCGTTCCTGCTTGTGGCCAGTCTGGCCCTGCTACATTCCTGGCCCCATGCCACTCCCAGCGAAGCTAGATGTACCCAGATTCGCATGGAAGCCACGCTACATGTGCTGTTGTGTGCAGAGATACAATCAATGCAAATGTGACCAGCTTGCTCTGCCACATTTCCCCCCGTCTTTCCTGTTTAAGTTCACTGATCTGTTAGTGGCACTTCTCTCTGCCTCCAAATCTGCAGGTAGGCTGAACCAAACCTAGGTGCAAATCCTCCATCCGTTAAGTCAATGACACAGCAGCCTTTACTCTACTGGACAAGGGGGTTACATCCTCTAGCCTCTACTAAGATTGGACTAGGGTGAATATAATACACCTAGAATCTGTAGATTAGGCCAGGTTTTGAACTCCTCCCTAATGAGGAGTTGGCAGAATAATTCCTGTCTTACTCTTTTCTCATGAGAGATTTGAATGGGTTTTTATTTGATTTCCACTTTTTAAAACGTTTTAATTGAAAGAAAATGGGGGCGAACAGGCTCTCCCATGCCAACATGGTCCCACTCTCTTCGGAGCACCATGACATTGTAATGCCCTTATCCGCCCTGTGACTTGCAGGTCCTGTTCCAAAACTGAAAATGTCAGGGTAAGAGATTGCAGCCAAGTTTTAATAGGAAAGCACCAGCCTTTGAAATAGAAAGAGAGAGACGCTGAATTTAACCATTTAGATATGTAATAAAGAAAATAGTATTTATCCAGTTACAATACAGTAATCAAAATAATGATTATAGGAATATGACACCAATAACTCCTTTTTAGTGAGGAGATAAAAATAGAAAGCCTGCACTTGGTCCTAAACACATGTATAAGAACTACAAGTATGTACAAAAGTGTGTCCGGGGGGCAGGGGGAGGAAGGCAGGGAATAGTAACAGTTGATATATTTGTTGCACACATGGTTTTCCTGGACTGACATGATAGTACAGCTCCTGTCAGTGATTGGACTCTGGTGTACATGGCTCTTTCTTTCTGGCTGATGACACATCCTGTAAAATTAGTCAAAACTCTTAAAATCAGATGCCGGTGAGTATGAAATCTCACAGCTGTTGTCTCTGCAGGCTGTCTGGATCTGAACTAGCACATACATTACGTGGCTGCCAGTCTTCTGCCCCATCCCCATGGGTGGGTGTGCATGTGGGTGCGCATGCAGAAGGGTTGCCCTTAATGGGAACCCTTCAGAACATTAACTGAGCATAGACATTAACTGCCTTCCTTCTAACGTGCAGGAACCATAATGGCATGTGGCCATTTTCTCGGGACTGCTGAAAATGTAGTGGGGGTTACAACCTCATAATGCTTTGAAGAGGGCAAGGGAATGAGGGCAAGGTAAAGCGACTATCCTGCTTCCTTCTGATGTCACAATGTTCCAAGGGATCACCCCCTTTCTGACGTTGCCCTCCTCCCTTTGGGGGGAAAAATCCCCAGGGAAATTGGAGTTTCACCTGGAAGGAACCCAGAAGATGATCAGTCCAAACCCAGAGGGTTAGAAACTCTATTTGTATCAAGTGTTCTCTTTCTTGTATCCTCTTCTGCCTTCCTCATCCTTGTGGAACCTTCCTTCTGCAAGGCTCTGTAGTGGATCTTCTGATATTCATGTGCATGTGGGGCTGCTTTGAGGACTAGAAACTGCATACTCATAGCACTTAGTTGTATATTTCTTATGTGGAACAACCTAAGAGGAAAGGAACATGATTTAATAGATGAACGGAGTGAAACTGCAGCTTGGATCGGGGGTGGTCTCTAGGAGATCTATCATCTTTAAATGCTTTTGACCATTGCCTAATTTTTTTTCCACTTCTTTAGGAATTTTTGTTGCAGTTGAAAAACAAAAACAGGTCACTTTGCAGTAAAGAATTTATTACTACTGTAGATCGTGGAAGAGCTACATGAGTTATGGAGTCCTCCCTACTATACAAGAACATCTGTAATGTGCTGGCATAATAAAGAATATGCGGCTTAAACCTTCCTACATTGTTGGATGCATTTTAGAGCATTAAAACTAGGGCCAATTAATCAATCAGTGCTTTAGTCCTGGTCAAAACAGAGGCTGTAAAAAAAACAACCATTAACTTTAAAAAAAAAAAAGTAGTTTGCATAAACCTGCATTGAAAATCTGTAGCCTTTTAGTAATTAATCGATTAATCATTTAAAGGCAACACATTTAATAAACTGAAAACTTTAATTGTTTTCAGTCCTAATTAAAACATACATAATGAAGCAGCCAGTTAACTGATGGCATGTACTGGTTCTGAGAAACAGAGAAAGATAAACAGGATCCCATAAAGCCGTGCCAGATTTCTTGCATAACACTTCTCTCCCCCTGACATTTTATATCCATCTTGTTAGGATGTGTGTTGATAGTGGGAAAAATAAGTTTGTTTAAAGCTCTAGTTCACGTGTAGTAATTATTTTTAGCAACTAAATTTCCTAATGTTTACTCCGACTCAAGAGTTTGTCAGTCAGCGACTTTTCTCACGCTGCACAATTGTGCGTAAGATCTCTAATTCAGCCATAAATTCCCCCCTCCCTTTAGAAAACGAGTGAATTTTTTTAAAGAGAAAAGAAAAGACACAGAGAACAAGAAATTACTCTCAATCTGACACTGTTCTCCATGTGACTTGTTGTGCATACGAATTTTTATGCTTCTGTATGCTTACTATTATGATAAATCAAAATTCTCAGTTATTTTTTCCCCAGACTGTTTAGATGTGTTTCATCATCTTCTCCCTCTTTGCATCCAGTACAAATACCCTTCACCATCAAGGCTCCTCATGGCTTTGCTCCTTGTAGTTCTGCACTCGTTTTCCCCTACATTCTTCCCTGGGAACTTCTCTCCTCCTCTTCCTCCACACCACTTGCCAAAAGTCTCCTGCTTCCTAAATGATCTTTGCCCCTCCTCCCATGCTGCCCCTATTCCTGGAACTCCCTCCTTGAATGCATTTGCTCTGCTCCTTCCCTCCCTTAAAGTCCCTCCTAAAAAACCTTAACTTTTCTATCCTGCTTTCCCTAGACCCTCACCCCACATACTGATGGCCCTATTCTCTACCATCATTCATGGTCCCCTGTGCCTTAGGCTATAACCAAGCTGGGCACATGCACCTGCGACTTCTCAACTTTGTGAACGTACATTCCTTTCTCTCCCTTGTCTTTTCCCCTTAGTTTGTCCTAGATTGTACCTGTCAGATTGTTCAGTGCCGGGTACATCGCTGGGTGTTTTATAAACAATAGTTATTTTCAAGACCCCTAATTTGACATGATCTGTTACTTAACCATGAAATTGCAATGACTTAATTCGAGCTGCACAAACCATTTACTCTAGAGTAGATCAGTTGACTCCATGGCACTACTCTGGAGTAAGTGGTTTGTCTTGGAAGAGTCAAAGTGGTGTTGGTAAGTACAGCTGAAAAACATTACAATTCTTATTTACATTGTCCAACCTCTTCTCCTGAAAAGCTTGCACACCATGCTCTAACCTGTGGTTTTTTGTTTTTGTTTTGAGGACTTTAAAAAAATATATATACTTGCCTTATTTGACTACTGTGAACTCATTGTGGCAAGGTCTTTTTTTAAAATAAACCAAGCAAAACCAAAAACCAATCACCTCCCCTCAAGCCATGTGTGATGAATAAACCGTTAGCATACTCCATGTTAAGCATGTCTTTAAAGGCATATGAATATTTTTAAGGTAGTCTGGGTATGCATAAAGTGCACCGGGGACTGCCACTGCATACAGGTCACATAAAAGTAATAAATCTTGGTCTCCAGTATTTTCTCACTTGCAACTGGAGAAGCTTGATCTGACTCTTAACTCGGATGCCTGCGAGTTTTGTGGCTTTCAGTTTATTATTCATTTCCCATCTGCATGAACGACAAAGGCTCTTGTCCAAGAATTGACAGGATCCTTCCCAGCACTGAATGTGACTGCAGGAATGAGCTGATTCTCATTGACAGTAAATTTATTTTGTTTATTTATTTTACTATTTTTATACCCCGCGGGAAGTACTTTGATGTGACATGAGAGAGATCCCAAGGGTCACCGACCAAGGTCAAAAAATCAAAATTCACCCTAAGCCATGGAGACGGTCAGGTTGGTATGCGTCTGTGTGGCAAAGGCACGCCAGTTTTTGTGGCCTATCGTACATGAGGGTGTAATGTGGCCAGCACCACTTCCAACCATCTTTGACTTCCACAAACTGATGGATCTGGTACCCATTCTCTTTGTGGACTGGAGGTGTCCATCCAGTTTGAGAGCAAGAAGAACGAGTACACAGCCCTGCAGCGATGTAGTTGAGTGCCTTAACCAGTCAGCCACTGTGCCTCCTAAACAGCACAGCTTTAGTTATCCTTTGTCAGTGTTGTCAGTATCCAAAATGCTTTACAATCCATATCTAGTTCACCCTCCCAACAACTTTGAGGCAGGTCACTATTATTCCTATTTTAGAGATGGGGAACTGAGGCCAAGAGATAGTGACTTGCCCAGGGCCACTTGATGGGCTCTTGACTAAGACAGGGTTTGAACCCTGGTCTCCAAAGTTCAACAACTTGTCCAGTAGTCTACGCTGCCACTTGACCATATTAATTTTTGTTCCATAATATATACTTGGCAATTTAGGGTCTGGCTGCATACATGTGTGCGTACATGTGAAAGCAACTGAGTTTTAATTTTGCAGTTTAGATAATGTCTCTGTCTAGAAGTCATTTAAAAAAAAAAAAATTTCCTGTGTTAACAGGAAAAAGAACTGCATATTCCTGGATTGTCAAACAGATGCTGTTTATAGCTTTACCTGGCAGGGTGTCAGGGAAACCGCTTTGACTCCCCCGGCTGTCTAGCCTCCGACATGGCTTGTTGCCAGCACACAGCACTATAGTTTACCATAGTTTGTGGTCTGCAGACATAGGGGAGAGTGGGATTTGCCAAGCTGTGGTTGGGGGTTGACACCATTTGTCTAAACGCACCCCTCTGCCTGTCTGAGGGAGCACAGCACACACTTTTCATTAGACAGTGCCTAATGGTAGGTTTCTAAATCTGTGTTCAGACAGTAGTAAATGGCCTGACTTTTCCTTACAAAAAAGGAAGCTTACTGGGGCACTTCGTGCTTCATTTTCCTAACCAATGCTGGTGGCTTGCCTCTTCACTCCAAGCAAAGGGGAGGGAGAGGCTGGTGTGGACAGGGATTCCAGTATGGATGGCAGGGGGAAGGCGTGATGGACAGGATCAGGCTAAGGATGTGAGTGACAGAGCCCAGAAGACGTTTGGCACTATTGGAGCAGGCAGCTGCTACTGGACTGCCAGCCCATTTTGGGCTTTCATAGACATGGCACCCTAGAAGAGTACCTAGGCTGCCACAGCCTAATGATTATTTTTTGTTTAAATTTTACATCGCACCATTTCCCTGGGGCTCAGGTGGGATGACAACAAATAAAGAGATGTAAAATATAAATACAACTATTTAAAAAAAATAAAACACCAGCATCCCCAAGCCCTGTTCCTGTCTGATTTTCAGGAACTCAAACTTTAGCTTAAGAACATATTTTGGAGGTGGCCAAAATATAGCTTAACTTAAGCACATATTTTGGAACTATTGACCATAGTAGATTAAAATCTAACCACCCTCCAGTTCTCCTAGGAACTATACAATAGGCCTGGAAGGGACCTTAGGGGTCATCCAGTCTAACCCTCTGTACCAAGACAGGATTCGCCATGCTTAGTCGTCCCCCCCCCCCCCCCCGGAGACATCTCGGAGATGGGTTCATGGCGTTGGGGAAGTGGCTTAGTAAGAAAGCAGGGGTGTAGCTGTAGGGACCAGGCAGGTATCTGTGTACCCCTGGCTGTTGAGAGGGAGGGCAGAGGTTGCCTCTTCCATCTTCTGCACCAGGTCCCATTTTAACCTAGCTACAACCCTGCAAGGAAGCCCTTTCAATTTAAGGCCTGATATCCAAGCACTTCGTAATTTTGTCAAAAAAAACATTTGGGCTTGAAATGAAAACCTGTTTTTGGAGATAATTTTTGGAACCGTGCTTAGTGGCGATAAATGCTGTTTCATGCTGTTTAAAAATAAATAAATAAATATTGCATGGTCTTTCTTTTTTCTTTTTTTTTTCAGTCGGCGAATTCAGACACCAGTGTTTCAAATGGTCAACTGCAAAATCTATTTTATTTTAAAGATCTTTGTCAAATATAGCTTTGGGTAACTAATATGTCTCACCTGCCAACTTGAGTGATTTAATGATAGTGCTTTTTTGCTGGGGAGTGGGGGGAGAGAGAGACATTTGTTAATTTATGCAGGAAGATATTTCAAATTCTCTGTATGCAAAATTCTGTGAAATTGCCCAAATGGAAGAAATAAAAAATTTTAAATTCGTTTAGTTACGCTACTTGTAAGTAGAAAGTCTTAGAAAGGGGTGTGTGACTATCTTGTTAAGATTTGGCATGCCTGCCTGACTCCATAGGAAGGTGTGCTTTATTGTAAATGGATTATAAATTGAATGCACCTCATTCTTAGTGTGTTAATATTTCCTTAATGAAATATGCGACGGCAGGTAGGATGTATCTGTCTAGAAGCTTGCCATCAGATAAAGCTTATCCCAACATATAAAGGCACAAGGTTTATCTGCATGAAGTTTGAGGCCAAGTTAATTAAATCATTTCAAGGGATGTGAATTTGCTGCAAGTTAACATGCATAGACAGTCAATATAGATTAACTGTTTTCCTGAGTTAAGATTAATTACTTTAATTTATATATTTATTAATCCCTATTAGATATCATCTTCTGTAGATGGGGAAGGAGATGCTGTGTGAAAAAGGGCTTGCATGACAAGCAACCCTGTGCACCTTCATGGGGGAATCTCAGTTGGGTCCCACCCTCCCTTGGTTTCCTTCACTCAGGATGAGGTCTGAAGGTTTAACCTTACGTCAGGGGTGGCTGGTGGGTTTTGATGTTGGAGGGGCACTGGGGTAATAAGGCCGGTGGGCCCAGGGGCAGAGCCTAGCCTAGGGGCGGAGCCAGGGATATGGTAGGCAGAGCCAAGGATATGGTAGGCGGAGCCAGGGCATAACCCAGCCAGAAGCAAGGAGTTCTCAGGGTTAACATTGGATGGACATTACATTACTTAATCCAGCAATTTCAGTTAGGCAGGTTATATTCACTTCCTCTGCCAGGTTTAAAAGCAGGCAGATCACCAGACTAACCGTTACATCTCAC
>QEPC01013073.1:640147-693561 GCA_003113815.1 Sphenodon punctatus
TGCCGAGTGCCTCCACTGAATGCCCAGGTGAGGCTTTGCATTTAGCCCATAGGGCTCAATGCAAAGCTGCCGCTCAGGGAAATTTAATTTCCCAGCGGCCAAGCTGCAGCAGTCAGAGCAGCGCGGCGCTCCGATGTCCATTTCAGCCGCCCGCAGAGACAGAGTGCCCAGTCAGTGAGCGCTCTGTGTTAGTGGCACCGGGGGGATGGGGGAGAGTGGGGGCAGGGCACTGCCCCAGGCATCCTCGGGCTAGGGCCGCTGCTGCCTCACGTTAAACTTAACCCGGGAAAGCACGTTTAAATCTTTCATAACAGTGGTCTTCGCAGGAATTTAAAACAGACTGCTAAACGTTGTGAAAAGTTCCACGTAGAGGAGGGGCATGTTGCAATGGCTGGCCTGGTGGAACTATTTTATAACAATGTATAATTTTAAACATGGCCGGCATTTTATCACTTGTGTACAATGAATTAGATCGTGGGACACAGCAGCCTAAAACTATCCTAACTTCCTATAAGCCTTACCCTTTGTCTGCCTTTTGGGTCTGTCTGACATTCTGATACCCACTGTAAGAAAAGGGAGACCCCCACCCCATTATTAGAGAATATATATATATTTTATGTTGGACCATGATTACGGTCTGTCACGCCAGGATGAGTAGAGCTGTGATACATATTCAGAAGCCCTAAACGATTGGTTAGATGTCACCGTACTTTCCTCTTGCCTGTGCTCCTTGAGCTCCACTGCCACACACACACGTCTTGATCCTTCTCCTGTTCTTGACTACTCCGCCATTTTGTAAATCCCCACCAGCTCACAGTGTAGCTAGGGATTTGGCAGCTGTGTTCCTTCTCATCCCATCCCCGGATACCTTCTGTGGCTTCCCTGCTGTCGGTTTGTTTTTTTTGTCCCCCAGTTTAAAAAAGAGAGCACAGAAGGGGGCTGGTGGGAAAGGGAGCTCTCTCTCACTTTACTCTCCCAAAATGCCCTATAAACATTGATTTAAAACAATAGATTGCCCCCCTTCCAGGAACATTTTTCAAAGGAGATTTGTTATGGCATCTGGTTTTCCACAAAGTCTTCCCTTTTGTGAGTTGACGGTAGTTTTATTGCTGAGTTGATATAGGCCCAGTGGGATTAAGGGAGTTTCTGGGTGGTTCTCTGTACCTGAGTAGCTCTAACCTGTATCCTTCTGATACCGAGGCCCATGACTTGCGGCTGCTCATTAGACTGCTCAGCTTCCCCTCACCTGCAAAGCTGCCTCTTGTTTCAGTTAACTGCTTCTGACCAAGAAGGTTCTGTATGGAGAGCTTCAGTTTGTAGCAGATTGGTGTGGTGTAATTCTAATCCCTTAAAAATGAGAGTTTACAAAAGGAGGGTGGAAGAGATGGGACAGTCGAACTGCCTAGGTTTTTAACAGGGTTTGGAGAATTATTGTTCTGCAGAAAGAAGAAATGTTTACATTGCATCTGACCTGAAACGCCAGCTCTCTGCCTTCAGACAACTTTGTTTAATTTCCCCATTTATGTTGTTAATCCATTTGCTCTCCTTGATGTGTGATGTCGGGAATAAAACTCCATAGACTGAATACCGAGATATTGGCTATGTGCCGTGATGTGCTATGTGGCAAATAAATAAATAAATAAATAAATGTCTTGCTCTGTGTGAATTGTCCAGTCAGTGTTGTGACTCTAAAGGTCTGTCTTGGCGTGCGGATACATAATGTCAACCGAGAGAGTGTTTTTCTGTACAGATTCTTGGGTGACAGTGCTACGCTGAAGTGTGCTGCTGACTGATATTTTCCTTATCTCTCCGATAGCTTGTACAATGAGGATCGAAACTTGCTCCGTATCAGGGAAAGAGAGAGACGGAATCAGGAGGCTCATCAAGAGAGAGAGACATTCCCTGAAAATGCTCCCCTCTTTGCAGAACCATACAAGGTACTAATTACTCCTCCTCTTGGTGGGAGTGAGGAGCGTGGTAGATTGGGGCCTTTCATGCACACTAGAACAAGCATGTCTACATATTATAGGAGACCCTAATTAATTTGTGTTGCAGTCGATTGCTGCCCTACAAGATATGTATTTTGAGAGCCAGTGTGGTGTAGTGGCTAAATGTACAGTACCTGGGCTGTGTTCAAGTCTCGCCTTAGCAAAGAAACTCACTGGGTGACCTTGGGCCAGTCACAATATTATCTCAGCCTAACCTACCTCACAGGGTTGTTGTGAGGATTAAAAGTTGTGTTAAATTGTTCTATGTGAAGTGCTCATTGTGTCATGGCAGGGGGGCCCTATATAAAACTAAAAAGTATTATTATTATTTTCTATTATAAATCACTTTGGCTTGTATATATTTGAAGCATTAAGCTGGTAGGCCCCAGTGATATAGTGCCAGTGAGAAGTCCTGTTTTTGTGAGCTAGGAAACAGGAAATATCTCATGAGTTGTTTGGCCTCTCATCACTAAAAACTAGCCAGAGTGGGAAACCTTTTCTCTCCCAGGGACCACTCTGAAAATGAGTAAAAGCTCTAAGGGTTGCATAGAAGATGGGGTTAGAGGTGTGCTCAGGGTGGGGAGAAGGAAGAAAAGGTCCAAATCATGGACCTGTGCCGTGTATCTGTCCCCTATCCTTGAGTGCATGTCCTCATCTCTGTGCTCTTTCCCTCAGCTCACTATTTTCAGTGCTTGGTGGCAGGAACTGGAGCCGCCAGATAGAGGAACTGGAAAGAGTCCACATAAAGGCTAACTGCGGGCCACAGAACCGCATTTGGCCCTGGGGCCCAAGGTTCCCCACCCCATGCAAGGCTCGTCGTCCTCCGTAGCCCCCATAATTCCTCCTTTCATGGCCCCTTGTAAAGGGGGACAGTATGGTGTGTAGTAGTAATTAATGATGATCATGATGGTGGCAACTAAAGACCTAGTTCAGCAAGTGTAACACACATTTGAGGAGTAAGGTATGTTCTTGCTCTTTGCCTGCTCTGCAGAGAATATAGGAATCTGCTATAGCTCCTCTACAGAGTCTAGTTCTGTTTTTCAAGTTGTCGAGATTCATACTTGAAACCTTAGCTCTTTGCATTCCCCCACCCCCTCTGCTCTTCCATTCCAGATTAACAAAGCAGATGAATTGTCCAGTCGAATTCAGAACATGTTGGGAAATTACGAAGAGGTGAACAAGCTAATCAGTACCAAGACCCATCAGAATCTCATCGGGATACGTACGAGCGTCGTTTCCCTGATCCCTCATGGAAAACCTGATCGTCCGTTCTTTCCTGAAAAGACCAGCAGTACGTTCCCACCCTCATTCCAGGACAGCAGCCATCATCACCAGCCCATGGGACCACCTCCTCCTTCAGCTCCCCACTCTTCTAGAAACTCTGTCTACTACCAAAAGTTTCCACCAAGGACTGAACCATCTTCAAGTTTGCACACCAAAAGCAACAGCTTATCCAAGAGTCAGACTCAAGGTCCAGAGCACAGTAGCCATCGGGACAGCCGTAGTGGCAGTCACCAGAAGAAAAGTGGTAGGCGTGCTAAGGAAGATGATGATGATGATGATGAGCTACAAGCTTCCCTCTCTGAGCTTTCTCCCTTGCTGTCTACTTTGTCTTCTCCAATAGCACCCTTGTCACCTCTACATTCCAACCAGCATATCAATTTTAGGCCACAGGGCAACAGCAAAAGTCATGGGCAGACCTACTCTCAGGTGAATTCTCCTCCTCAGGAACCTGTGGTGGGATCGCACGATAATGAAACCTGGGATGGTTTGGCCCCTGCCTTAGGTGTTGCCACCCAGCCTTCCTCTCAGACGTTTCCCCCGTCTTTGCCCTCCAAAACTAGTGCAATGCAACGGAAACCTACTGCTTATGTCAGACCAATGGATGGCCAAGATCAAGTGCCGAATGAGTCACCAGAGCTCAAGCCGCTTCCTGAGGAATATCATGAGCAGCCCTATGGGAAAATACCAGCATTGAAAACGAATGCCAAGCCCAAGCTGTCCAAATTGAAAATATCTTCTGAGCCCATTGAGGTAAGTGAAGTTGCTGCAAGTTGCTGTGAGGTGAAGGAAGGGATTATGATTGACTGCTTGGGGTCCGCCATTGCAGGAAACAAAATAGGGGTTCTGGGCACATGTTCATCAAATAGATTATAACAGGTTTTTTATCAGGTGAGATTTTCAGAGCCACCTATGAGATTTGGATGCACCTTTCCCATTAAAATTAAAAGGAAAGTGGAAGAGGGAGTGACCTGCCTCTTTGGGCGTCTTTGAATTCTCTGGCACACATCTTCACGGATGTTAATGGCAGTAAATTAAACAAGAAGCATTTTTTTCTACTTGTGTTTAGGTGCTACCCCCCTCCCCCAAATACAAGTTTTGGGTTTCTTTTGATGGAAACATTCCATTTCTTCCTTTCCCTTTCCTTCCTCCATTTGTTCCTTAGTAAGAAATTTTCTTTTTGCTTAGTAGGTGGTGGTTTCCAAGAAGAAATAGCCTATTTTTAGCAAAACAGTCCTCTTTGTGTATCATTTGAGCTAACCATTCTTCTCCAAGATGAGAAGCTTCAACCACATAAAATAATGTTGAGAATAGTATAAATGTTCCTAAACCAGTGATATTCAGAAATTAACGCTGCTACAGTCATACTTAATCTTCCTAGGTTGTAGGCATCTGAGTTTGAGGAAACGTGTGAGAATTTTTCATGGTTCATGTTTCTGCTATAGGCAAGTGTCAGAGCCTGCAATCCAAATTTGACTCACTCCAAAATGTTATGCTCTTTGTAACAAGTATTGCTATAGTACTAGTAAACTCAGATTAGCCTAATTTTTAAAAAAATTATTATTTTGTGGTGGGGAGGAAAAGAAACTGCAATCTGAACAAGTTGGAAGTTTGGTCATGGATTTTATAAGGCAGCATATACTTAATGTGTTCTAAAATAGGCTCTGTTTTGAAACCACTAGTCACTGGAGGTCATCTTGTGTTGTGTTACAGAAGAAAAGCTTAACTCCTTGCAAAAATGTGATCATATTTAATTAGGGGTTGGAAAACAGGGGAGAGAAGTTGTTCTTAATAATTTCTGTAGCACTTTCACTATTCCAATCTTAATCTAGTTTACCCTGATAACTTTGATCTTCTCACTTTAGAGATGGAGAATTGGGGCTGAAAGAGGGTGTTTATAAACAAGATGAGAGTCCACACCAGCGGGGTGTTCAGCCTGTGTTCACTGTCTGTTTTTTAGGTGGCCGCAAGATGCAAACTCCCATGTGGCACAGAGCCTCCACTCAGAGCGGAGTCCTGGGCCCACCATGTTCACCCACGTGTCTACCACCATCTGTTAACGTGTGACCAAAACACCTAGCAGAGTCTCAGCAGTTGGAGCAGCGAGCACGCTCGCCAGTGCCACCCTCTGTCAGGCTTCTGCTGTTGAGTTTCACTTTAGAACACTCATAAACAGTGCTCCAAAAAGGTGGTGGTGGTGGTAACAGGAAGCAAACAGGGGGAAGGGGGGAAGAGCTTCTTGGCCCAGAATTCCCTGTGTCTGAGTCATGAGGGAGGGGTGGTGGTGGGCGGAGTACGGAGCCTGCCTGCCACCCTTCTGTTTGGGCTGCCTGGATCAAACACGGGACTCTTGCGGCCTATTTTTTGTTTATTTTCACCCAGGTAGTCACTTGCCCAAGGCTACGTAGTGAATTCATAGGCTAAGATGGGATTAGAACTCAGGTGTCCCAAGTGCACATCCAACACCTTATCCACTTGGCTCCCCTCTTTACTCATGGTTTTTGGAAACAGAGGAACTGCATGTTCCTTGAATCTCTTAGTTGACTGCAAGAAAGCTTTTTATTTCCAGCTCCTTGCTCTGTGCCACACAAGTATTTATTTGAAACTGTCATTGTCAAGAGAAGAGAAACCTGGCTTAGCACTGTGTGTGTACCATTTGATAGATTTACAAAAGAAAGCAGAATTCTGAAGAACTGGCATTCTGTGACTCAGTAGCAACCTGTTTGCAACAAACATGATGCTGCGCGGTTCTGAGCCAAGAGTATGTTTGGGTGTTAGACGATGGTTCAAACATTTTGTTTTAGGCAGATGGCAACTCAGAGAATACCTTGCAAGTGTTCCAGCTGCTGGAAGGTAATTATCGAGCCGTGGTCGAGGCTCTTTAGTTAAGGCGAGTTGCGCTTTCTGTCAAAACCACACAAATTTTACTTAGGATAAATCATCTTGATTTTATAATATCGTAAAATCCGGTATGGATTATCACTTGGGTGAGGGGTAGAATCCATCCATATTTCATGCAAAGTGGATGAAAGTGTTTTTTTCTGCCTTTTTGTGATGGTTTCTGTTGATGGGGGGAAAAGTGTTTAAAGTTATCAGAGCTGACATGTAGAAAATTTCAAGTGTGAGTTCTAGTTCTTGCTTTAGCTTACCGTTTGGAAATCAGTTTTGTGGTTTTGAAGTTATGAAGTTTTGAAGTTCTCATGTTATCCAATAGAAAGAGAGTACATAACTTCAGAACCTCGCGTGTTGTAGAAGAACTGCACATAGGTTTTATGTATGTGTTCCTCTACGCTCTCATAGTGGGTCGATGAAACACACTTTACCTGGGGCCATTCTCACTCTCTCTCTCTCTCTCTCTCTCTCTCTCTCTCGCACGCGCACACGCACACCCTGCGAATATTTTGGCTTATCCCCATGCATATCCTGGCTGCGCATTCCCTCCTGCAGCCAAAAATGTGTTTGGCCGAGGAGTCTGAAAGTGGCCTTAGTCTTTCAGCACCAATCCTCTTCCTCTGTATGATGGGGGGCAACTGAAGTTGGGGGCAGCAGGGGATCAAAGGGGCAGCTTGCTGGCCTAGACCCATTGCTTTCTCTATATGCATTCATTTGGGTTGGGGAGAATGGGATAGCTGAGTACTGAACTGCATATGGGGAGACAATGTTGATGGATGCAGGATGTGTACAGGGAAACAAGATCGGAGGCAGCTGGGGAGTGGGGGAACTATGCATTGGCAATGGGCAGACGGGTGCTGGGAGGAGTGTATATTTGGGGACAAGCCTGAGATGTGTGTATTCTGGGACAAGGATGGGGGACAGTTAGGGGTGGAGAGCAGTGTTTGTATGGGGAGGGGGTACCCATGTGCTATGGGGTTATATATGTGGGGAGAAGGATGAGAGATGGGTGATGTATATTCGGGGACAAGGTTTGGGGGACAGCCAGGGGTGGGGTCAAAGCGTACGTATATTTTTTGTATGTGGTTTCAGTTGGGTTGGGGACAATGGGACATTCAAGTACTGGGGGAGGGTGTATATGGTGTGAACAAGGCTGATGTGGACGTGTCCTGGTAGACAGAAGTGAGGACAGCCAGGGTAGGAAGCAGTTTGTGTATGAGCGATGGGCAGTCAGTTTCTGAAAGGGGAGACGAGGTTCAGAGTCAGCCAGAGATAGGGAGCAGTGTGTGTTTGAGGAGCAGGCAACGTGGTGCTGGGGGGTATATATGTGGGCAGAATTAATGTACTTTTTATTTATTTTATTCATTTTATCTATTTATTTAATCAGATTTTTATGCCGCTCTTCCCATGGGCTCAGGGCGGCTCACAAACCATAAAAAACAGTAAAACACAAAAACAATCCTCCCAAATCCCCAAACCTTCCCATAACTCCCTATAAAACCGACCCAGTACCATCTCCTCATTCCCCACATCCGACCCCCTCCTCACACTCCTACCTCAATCCCCCCTCCCCCCAACCCCCTTTCCCTGCCCACCAAATGTATTTACAAACAGGAAGGTCTTTCACCGCCTCCAGAAGACATTCACACTCAGGCTCAAATGAGCCTCGGGGGAGAGGGAGTTCCGTAGTGTTGGGACAGCCACCGAGAACGCCTCCCTGCGAGCCCTCGTCGTATGAACAAGACTAACCGACTGTACCCACAGGGAGGCGCTCCTGGCTGATCACAGGGCAGCAATGGGGCATGGAGGGATGGGCAGCCTCTCAGATGTTGGGCCCAGACCATTTAGGGCTTTATAGGTCAAAACCAGCACCTTGAATTGTGCCCGGAAATCTATAGGCAGCCAGTACAGACTTCAGAGCACTGGTGTAATGTGCTTCCAGCGCCTTGCCCTCGAAAGGAGGTGAGCCACCACAATCTGCACCAGCTGCAGCTTCTGAACAGTCATCAAGGGCAGCCCCATGTAGAGTGCATTGCAGTAATCTAGCCTCGAGGTGATGAAAACATGGATGAGAGTGGCCAGATCCAAATCTGAAAGAAAAGGCCGCAGGCTCCTCACCAGATGGAGTTGGTAAAAAGCACTTCTGGTCACTGCCACAACCTGGCAATCCAGGCTCAGCAAGGGGTCCAGAAGCACTCCAAGGCTGTGGACCTGATTGGCCAGATGGGGCCGGACTCCATCAATAACAGGGGTCCCAATCCCCTCCAGGTCACAAGGCCGACCAACCATCATTACTTCGGTATTGTCTGGATGCAGCCTCTATCAGCTCATCCTCATCCAGTCCCCAACAGCAGCCAGGCATCGGGTGAGCACCGAGACTGCAGGGCCTGGGTCAGATGAAAAAGAGGTAGAGCTGAAGGCTGAGAGATGGGCCATCTGTATTCAGGGACAAGGTTTGGGGGACAGCTGCTGCCCAAGTGGGGAGCAATAAATGAAGGAGAAATTACAGGGATCAAGTCCATAGTATTGGAGCAGGGAGGACCTTCTTGTCCCCAGCTTCAGTGTTGCTCTCAACCTGCAGAGGAAGAGGATTGGGGCTGAAAGACCAAGGCAAAGTGTGACTGCATGGAGCCTAAGTTGTAAGTGAGCACAATATGCGAGACTGTGCACAACATCTTTACTGTTTACATGGCACGCATGTTAAGTCATAAGCCTTAAATTACAATTTCCATGTTTTCTGGAGCATGGTTGAATTTGTAAGAGCCTTAGCACCTCTCTTAAAATGGAGGTTTTGGGATCCTAGAATTGTCCGTCCATTACACCACAATTCTGTCTGATGGGCAGTTTGACGATAAAGAGTTGGAATTTGAAGTCCCGCAACTGCTTAGCTCCAGCACGAGTGCCGTTGGAATGAATGAGACTTGCACCCTGTGCTGGTGCTAAACAGCCAGAGAATCCTGCTGCTGCTGCATCTCTTTCATTTAACTCCCATTTGGATGCTTCACTTTAGAGATGTTTTGGTTTAGGGATATGTCTGTTCCTAACCAAGCTAAGCTGAACCAGAGCAAGCCATTGCTAAAACTAATTGAATAAGACCCTTTAATTACTATTATTTATTATTAGTGTTAATATTGTTGTTGTTGTTAAAGTGCCTGATTCACATGAGACCACTCCCACATTCTCCCCCCATCCTGGCATGGTGCCAGTGACCAAACAATGCTGGCTTCTAGGTATAGATAGAACACAATGGGATTGCACACCTGAAAATGTACCAGCGTTTTGTTTTGTTTTTTGTTAGAAACATTCCAGTTTGGGGGGCGGGGGGTGGTGTTTGCGTGTTTTTGTTTTTTGGTGGTGGTGGTTTTTGCAAGACCATTGGCATGCTGCTTTTATTTATATACCTCAAGCAATGTACCTACAACCTTGAAATCATTCATTAAAGATGGGTCCTTACGGTCTTGGATGGACAGGGCAAGGGGCTAGATAGAGATGGGGATAGATTCACAAAGTTGAGAAGCCGCAGGTGTATACAGCTCGCTTAGGCCGCTTTTATACGAGGCACCGTTGCCGACAACAGGGAGCACGTCCCTTCCAGCAGCGCGGGGAGCATGTAAACGCTCCCCCGTGCGACTTTTCTCTCAACGCGGGACTCAGGAGCCGCTTTTCGGCGCCTCGTATAAAAGCGGCCTTAGTTACAGCTGAAAACGGGACCGTAAATGAAAGGCTAGTGATGAAAGCAGCAGACTCCAGCCTGTGAGGATGAGGCAAACGTTGTGACAAATGCCTGGAAGCTTTTTACCAGGATAGTCAAAATGGCTCTTTTTAATCGGTAGCAATTCAGGAGTTACTGGGGCTCAGCTCTCTGGACTAGATGACTCTGGGGTCCCTTCCAGCCCCAAAATTCGATGACACAACAGGTGTATTCTCACGTGACAAAAAACTGGCAGAACCGGTTTCCTCTGTATTTTTTAAACTGTGAATAGGTTATTTCACAGGATGCCTTGCTGCTTCCGATTCACAAATAATCTGCAAGTGTTAGGGTGCTAATTCCTCGTACTGTGTCTTCTTGTAAATTGGGAAGAGACGTTTCCCACTTTACTCTGTCTCATTCGTAACCAGTGCCCCACAACACACCCTACAAAACCTAGCCATGAAGCATTGACCTAGCCATGAAGCCATGAAGGATGTGGCAAGACCCACGACAAAGTTTACAGCAGGGGAAGCAGTATGTGAGAAACAATAAGACACAATATATTTAAGTAGTGATTGCTTGTGACCTGGTGGAATTTTGCCTATCTTTACTTCCCCTCCACCATCACCACTACTTGTGGCAAGTTTTTATTATGTTCAATTATCACTATTATTCCTGTTGTTCATCCCCAATCATGCCTGATAGCCACAAACCAATCCAGTTTTTCCAATGGTCTCCCTTGGCATCATTTAGGAGAGAATTCTTCTACCAAATGGCTCTTGGCTAATGGAATTTCCAAGGCCTGTATTTCACCTATAGCTGTGAATTCATTGTTGACAACTTCTGCTCATGGCAACACCGGCAAGTTAAATCTTTCAGTTTGAATAAACAATCGGCTTCACTGCAGAGTAACAGCGGATTACGGCAGTGACTCACTTTCCATGCGCGCGCCCATACTCTGCATAATTGTCCTCCCTGCTCCCACTGCCCAAAATGATTCTCCCTTCTCTAACATCCCTCTTTTAAAGGAGCCATATTGAACTATAGGAAACTTTTAAAATCCAAACTTAAATATACTTATCAGAAGCAAGGGGTGTGTGGGCGTGTGCCAGTTTTTACGAGCACGGCTGGAGGGGGGGACTTTGTGTTTGCTGAGTGGAACAGCCATGGAGGCCCCATACGCATGGAGTGAGTGGGGAGGGATTCTAACGGGCAGTTTCCTGGGTGGCTGCAGGCAGCCCCCCTCCCCCCCCCCCATACTCCTGCTACTACTGACAGGCCGTGCAGACAATTTGTCCGGGCAGCCATTCACCCTCCAAGCCCCACACAACTGCTTGTCCTCTGCCATGACACACAGCCGCGGACACCATGGACACAGGAAGCTGCAGCAGCCAGTAACCCCTTCCTGCCCAGGAGCCGGTGCAGCTGCTGAAGCGGCTGGCAGTCCCAGTCTACAACGGAGGCACATGCTGGGGTAGGGGACATGCAGGAAGCTGTTGTCTGAGCTGCTGTCTTCCATGGCGTTGACTCTTCTCTCGTGCATCATGAGGGGGGCTTGTTTTGCATTGACCCAATGCAGTGTTGTATTTTGCGTGCATGTCCTTTAAGAGCTCCCAGCAGGGCTATTGGCAGGACTGCGGAGGCAGCCAGCTGTAGACCTGTCCGCTGGCGTGGGTGGCACCCCAGTTCGAATGGGCCAGGGATCATAGAATAGAATTGTATAATTGGTCATCTAGTCCAACCCCCTGCTCAGTGCAGGAAATCCACACCTACAGCATCCCCGACAGATGGCTGTCCCGCCTGTTTGAAAATCTCCAGCAAAGGAGAACCCACCACCGCCCTAGGCAGTCTGTTCCACTGTCAAACAGCACTTACTGTTAGGAACTTCTTCCTAATGTTTAGCAAAAAAATCTGTTTTCTTGTAATTTGAGCCCATTGGTTCTAGTCCTGCCCTCAGGAGCAACAGAGAACAAGTCTGCTCCATCTTCAATGTGACAGCCCTTCAGATATCTGAAGATGGCTATCCTGTCTCCCCTTAGACTTCACTTCTCCAGGCTAAACATACCCAGCTCCTTCAGCCTTTCCTTATAGGACTTTGTTTCCAGAACCCTTGATCATATTTGTCACGCTCCTCTGAACTCGTTCCAATTTGTCAATGTCCTCCTTATAATGTGGTGCCCAGAACTGGAGACAGTACTCCAGATAAGGTCTAACCAGTGCAGAATAGAGTGAAATGTTCCCATGCATGGTTTTGCCTTCCCCCGCACAAGGCACTTTGACTTTTTCTCCGGTGCTCTGTGAGTGGCTAGGAGTGGGAACTGCGTGGGTCATAGGAGCGCCTCCACATACACCACCTTCACACAAGCAGTCAGATGCATGGGTGATGGATGGACTTGCGTGGTTGCGTTCTGTTTTAAAACTGTGTGTGTGTGTGTGTGTGTGTGTGTGTGTGTGTGTGTGTGTGTGTGTGTAAAAACAAAAACCAGACATGGTGAACTCTGCATGTATACATTTAAAATAAGGCCTATTCTCCAACAGCATGTCTTCCCTTATTTATCTCTCCCATTTGACAGGCACAGACCTTGGATTGGTAACAGTCTTTCCAAAATAAAAGGCTCTGATGTCTTAAAATGGGATTGACTATCGCAGGGCCAAGTAGAAGCTGGGTGATGAGAGTTGTAAATCTTAAAACAATTGTAAAGAAGCTAAAGTGACTCATGAAATGTATCGCTTTTGCTCTGTAGTGTCTCTCTTGTTTGCCAGACTGCGTCTTCTCAGTGTGCAGCTGTGTCCATGCATCTTTAGCGTAATGGAATTTTGTCGGTTTGCTTTTTCACTGCTTCCAAAAGTAATAATGTTTTACTTGGGAACCCTGTGAAAATTACAGGTACAAGCTAAAATAATATGACTCTCAGGCTGATTTAAGAATGTGTAGGGAATTGTATGTGTGTAAATATCGGTTTCTAGATCGGTTTCTAAATCAAATGAGCAAATTGGTGCAAAGATTGTATCTAGGCCAGACATACGTTTTTGGCACATGCTGCTGCATTCCAAGTGTTCCCCTTCAGCTGACTGCCTGAATCTTGGAATTATTTTTTCCTTATCCCTCTTCAGGACTTTTAAAAAATTATTATTCAACTTTTGGTCATTTATTGTGTGCTAGGTCTCTTAAACTTTCCATGCATCTTGCCTTAAAGGTGCTTACTGTCTCCACTCCTATTGTTTTTGTTTTATCACTTCTATAGCACTTTCACTGTTCCACAGAGCTTTACAGTCCTTATTTCATTCATCCTCACAACAACCCTTTGAGACATGTCATTGTTATCCCCATTTTACAGATAATGGGAACTGAGACCCAAGGCCGCCCTTTTGAGTTCAAAGCTAAACTGCGATTTGAACCCCAGGTCTCAAGTCAGGTCAAGTCAACTTCTTAGGCTATGTTGGCACTCTGATTAGAGGTAGGTAAATTAGACTGCTTTCACACATTACAAAATGGGCTATTATAATAACTCGAGATAATACCGGGTATTATAATTCCACAATTTTTGTATTGTGTGACTGCACTATTTTTCTTTTATTCTGCGAGATCTCGGGTGGTTGTAAAAGCCACATTTGATGACTCTTACAACAACCCAAGATCTGGCAGCATAAAAGGGGAGTAGTGTATTCACACATTACAAAAATTGCGGAATTATAATACCTGGTATTATCTCGAGTTATTATAATAGCCCATTTTGTAATGTATGAAAGCAGCTTTAGTCTAACATCACACCTTGTCCTCTGCTCACTCCCTCCTGACCATCACATCTGTCCTGAAAAACCTTACCTCTTTGTCAGGTTTTCCCTTGTTCCTCACCCCACAGACTTCTCACGGAAGCTTCTATTGTCCTATCGTTCTGAGTCCTCTTCTCCCGTGTAACTAAGCACATAAACTGCGAGTTCTCAACTTTGTCTGTCGTAGATAGTAAGCCCTTTGGGGCAGGGACCTGTTTCTAAATAATGATTTGCAGTACCAGGTACGTTGCTGGTGCTATACGAATACTCATCCTATTATTAAGTACGATATCCAATCTATCATTTGACATCGGTTGAAAGTTGGTGATAGCAGGGACAATTTTACATCAGGGTGACTGCATAGGCCTCGGTGTCAGGATACTTAAGTCATACAAATCAGAATCAAGTCTTCAGGTTATAAAAGCTTGCTTGTGCTGATGTTTTATATTTCCTTGATGGCTCTTTGGCAGTACTAGTAGGGTTTATAGCATCGGAGAGACTTCAAGGGTTACAATCCTTGCAGTTGTTGGCTTCCAATGGCATGCAGGTGGCCATGGTAACTTCTGCAAATTTTCAGTAGGCTTCACATTAGAGAGAGGTCTAATCTTTGCAGGGGGACCCGATGGAGATATTGGCATTAGCTATTTGACCTCCAACAGTGTTTTAATGTGTAACCCAGCCTCTTCAAACTAATTGCATCCAACTGTGTATCCTGGGCCTGTGAGGTTTTTTACAAGTTATTTTAACAGTGTGGATGAAAAACAAGCAACAGTCTTTTAAAACTGGGCAGGAACTGAAGCCATGGCCTTTCAGTCTGATAACTTTACCTGATACCTTGTCCTTTTCCATACAGGTCTCCCTCTTGCTGAGAGAGAAATGTCAGGCCAAAAGGAGATGCTTCCAAAAAAACTTGAAGGCAAAGAGCTGAGGGTGGGGACACAAAAGAGGGAGGTGGGAATATAGTTTTCAGTGGATTTTTCCCCCTCTCTTGAAATGTAGAAGTGAATCAACAGTTATTTATTTACAGTGTCAGGAATGAACTTGGTGTACTGATCAGTAATGAATTAGAGACCGATTCCTACCCTGAGAGGCTTACAATTTAGGATAGACGGGAGAGGGTTACATCCATGAAGATGAGAAGTCACAGCTACACACGTTTATCTTATTAAATGTCATTACAGAAAAAAATATGCATAATGTACAGTATTAATTATTTCCTTTTTCACAGCACTTGATTTTCTGCTGTTAGAGCCACTGCAGTCTGTTTCTAGTAATGCAGAATAATAGCCTAAAAATTCCATAAACAATCCAGTAGAAGCTGGAAAACTCTGTCATAAGGAGTACAATAGAACATGCCTGCTGTTCTCTTTGCGCTTTTGTTGATGTGTATATCTGTATTTATGAATGATGGCTTCTTTCCGTGGCAGATATTTCCCTCAAAGAAATGAAAAATGCTTACTAGCTTGAAAGGTACTTGGACAGATACTTTCAGCATGAGAAAAGTATGGTACATTGGTCCCTAAAAGACGCTACTAGGTAATGAGAAATCAGAGTATGATGAAATATGATCATTTTTAGTCTTTTTTTAAATGCAGCACAATTTGAAGTGGAAATAAATTGGCAATTTGAAATGCATCTTGTTAGAAATTCTAATGTAATTACCAGTGTGATATGACTAATATGGAGGGGAAAAAACGTAATGCGAGAAGCAGCAGGGACGTTTGTGCAAGGCTTAAGAGCAGATGACAGGCAAACCTACCAACAAGGCAACTTCAAAGCAAACACTGAAGGCAGTGAGAGGTGGCAGGCGATATGCATGTTAATGAGGTCTGAACAATGCCCAGCAACATGACAGCATACCGCTGCCAGTTTCAAAAAATAAAACCAGACCTCTATCTCAAGGAGGGGGAGGCTAGGGTGGCCCCAACTGTCTGCCTCCCACGTAGGCTGTTTTAGTGGAGCTTTGAGGCATTTTAACTAACAGAAATTAAAGGCCCCTTTCAAATTTAAATGAAGATCAAAATTTAACACCTCCAAAAGTACCAAGTAACGTGGCATTGGGCAGACTGTGTGTGTGTGTGTGTGTGTGTGTGTGTGTGTGTGTGCACGCAATGCATTGCTGATACTACCTCCCTCCCCACCCCCATAACAAATTATTCACACTTTTAAGCATGGATCTTTTTTTTCCCCTTCAAAATTACTACTGCCTGTTACACCGGTAGTTAAATTTGCTTCCATGCAGGGAGCAAATGGGTGTTTTCTGACCTTTTAAAAATCAATTTATTTGAATAAATACCTGCTTTGGTTGAAAAGTTTTTGATCCACGTCAGCAGAATCCGAAGCCTGTAAATTTAACTGGCAGGATTAGGATTTGGGGGGAGGAGGAGAGGAGTATTTAGATGGTTATGAGTGTATTTTTTTGTGTTTTTATTATGTTAGTCACCCTGAGCTTTTGTGGAAGGGAAGAATAGAATTTGAAATAAATAAGTTGCTAGGTTTATCTAAAGTAAATCATAAAAAAGAGAGCTGGCTAGTGGAAACTTGAATTTTGTTTCCCATACTTAGTTGAAGCTGCTTCATTTAATTTAGTCTTTATTTTTAACCCCACCCCCACCCACCCCCGAGGAACAGGGCTAAGGTACAAAATGCTGTTTTGCGAAGTAGATCGTGTAAACATGTAACAGTAATTTGGCAGGGGGCAAGCTTAAAAAATGGAGGCAGCGATCTGCGAGCCACTTATTCTAGAGCTAAGTTGGGAACCTTTTTTTCAATGCAGGTGCGGGCCCCTTTGAAAATTAGTACGTGCTCCAAGGGCTGCATACAGGTTGGGGGTGTTGAGTGCTTAAGGGGTGCACACAAGAAAGGGAGGGCTCTGATGAAGGATTTGTGCTATGAATCTTTCCCCTGTCCTTGTGTGCATGCCCTCAATCTTTGCTCACTTCCCCAAGCTCCATTTTCAAACGGTTGGTTCCAAAGGCCAGATTCAGGAAAGGGGCCACATTAAAAACTTGCTTTGGGCCTCATTTGGCCCCCAGGTCTGAGGTCCCCTACCTCTGTTCTAGAAGCTTCAGTGGGAATCCTCTTGGGTAAGTGGGAATGGGGCAGTGTGGGTGTCTCTGTGTGTTCCCAGGAGGTGGAAAAAATAATCCCCTTCTTCCTTCCCTGCCCCCAAGTAACGTTCCACAGAAATCCAGAAAAGTATAAATGCCAGGCTTTCTTAACACAATAATTGTAAAACATGCATCAGCTTTTCTATTATAAAAATCCATTAACAGCCGAGATGGAATTTTTATCACAGGATTTTATAGTGCGACATAAAATAGCTAAACCTGGGATGGAACTTTTTTTTCTTTAAGTTGTGAGCTGCTTATAGTGAGAGTGTGCTCCAGTGCACACATCACAACTACTTCCTGTCATAATCTTACTCCTTTAACCACACTTTATTAGTCTGGTCTGAAATAGTATTTTGTTTTTTAAACTTGGATGGGACCAAAGACTTGATATAATGGAAACAAAACACCAACATGGACCCTCCCCTTTTCTCACTAAGCTACACCCTAGAAAATGAATCCAAAACTTACATTGTAAAACAATAATACTGTGTTTGGGGTTGGACAACAGGACAGATCCCTCTAGAAATGTCAAATTTTTGCACACTTTTTCTGAAGCATCTGATTCTGGCAACTGCCTCCCAACAGCCACTATTTGGGAGGGACTGTCCTCTTTGGGTGTTGAATCCCATTGGCTCTCTTACATGGGGTCAAAGTCCCTCTTCCAAGAGAGAGAGAGACAAAAAGAACAGTGTTCCAGCCTTAGGCACCTTTTTCCTGGTTGCCTTCCAGGAAAAACATTTGAGAGGACAATGGGGTGGTGATGAAATGACAAGAAACTAAGTCGATAATGATGAGCTTCTGTCCCTCTTTATGCACTTAGAATATTGGGTGTGTGTGTGTGTAAGCATGTTGGTGCATGAGGGGCGGAGCTTATTGGCTGAGAGGGTGGGGCTCGTCCTTCTTTGGCCACTCAGACTTTTGGGTGTTATGGAGATGGATTATTGGTATGGCCCAGTACGGTAATTCTTGTAGAACAAAATAGAACAAATTTAAGGATAAAACACACTTCTTTTCCACAAAACAAGAACTCGTATCTTTTAATGTCTTCGTTTGCACACACTTTAATTTCTTGATAACGAGGGCAGCTTTTTGATGATGAGGGCATATATAGAAACTTCTGTCCCTGCTGAAATTCTCTCTCTCTCACTTATGCCAGGTTTTCTGTTTACATTACACTAGTACCTGTGGGCCCCAGTTACATCTGATTAAGAGTAGGGTGACCATATGTCCTGGATTTCATAGGCTGTCCCAGTTTCCCAGCTGGCTGGTAAAAAAAAAAAAAAGGGGTGGGGGTGAGGGGAGAAGGAGTCCCAGAATTGGCCACAGCTCAGCAGCTGGCGGGGAGCTGCCTGCACTGGGCGTTGGATCATCCCTCTAGTCTACAAGGGTAAAAAGAAGGGGAGCTTAATCGAATTACCAGAGAAAGAGGCCGATTTGAAGCTCCATGTAGTCAGCTCCCGGGCGCCTGACGCTTAAATAAGTCTGCTCCCTTACCTCAGCAGCTGGAGGGGAGCCAGGCAAGCAGCACCCAGAAGCTGCCTGCGCCCCTTTCTCCAGTACTTCGAGTAAGTCTCACTACTACTTCCCCATGATATTGTTTACAGTGGTATAATTCAAATTAAAAACATTTAAAAATGCAATGTTATATTTTATTATTTGTAGTGTCCGCCCCCCCCCCCCCCTTTGAAACAGTGCTCCAGATTTCCTTTAAAAATAATATGGTTGCCCTAGTTCCCCATGGGGCTTTGTGGACATTTGATGGAATGGCACAATGCCTGCCCTCGTATGAATTGTGCCCCCCCAAATCCAAAAAGTGTCAACAAAAATAGTAATTTGTGTTCTCTCATGTTTTGTCATCTTGCATTAAGGTTTGGGTGAAAACAGACATGACGCTAACTCCCATTTACCACCATTTTAACATTTCTTATGCATGTTGCAGGGCTGTATTGATGCCCTATGCAGCCCTGCAACAGGCATAAGAAATGTTAAAGCACTGTGAAAGTGGAGTTAGTGTCATGTCTGTTTTCACCCTTTCTCTCTCCAATCACAAGGGCAAGCAGCACTGTTTTTATTTTTTGTTTTTAATTAACTTGATATTTTCATGACCTTGTTCTGGATCTTGAGCTTTCAAAGCTTAAAAAGCCCCCTAAAATGACTTAAGTTTTTAACAACTATTATAGACATCTGTACTAAAAGTGCTAGTGTATTTTTGGGGCAGAAATATATAAAAGCACAATAGCTTCCATTTTTGTAAATGCATAAACAGATTCAATATTCCTTTTCTTTCTTTTGTTCTGCCTTCTGTAAGCACAACTTTATAAAGATCAACTTCCTGTCCCAGTGGAAACTGTGAATTAAATTGACATTTTTGAAATATATCTGATCCTAGGCATGCAGGTTTAAAATATGTAAACAAAAAAAAAAGCTACTTGTTGTATGTGGTTTCATAGGTGATTCCCCCTGGACGTGAGGCTTATTTCCCTCTCTATCCTACCTCTGGATAAATCCACAGGTTTTACGTACACTGGAAAATAAAATAGCAACAAAATGCTCATGCAGCCATTAAAGGTCAGACGAAGCATCTTCAAGCAGTGCATTTTGTGTTTTTAAAAACTCTCCACTTGGTCCTTTGCACAAGTCAAAACTGCCAAAGGGACAGATGTTGCCAATTTCCAACGTACAGGGGGAAGGCAAATATTGCTAAGCAACCATGTACTGGAGAGAGTGTTTTTAGGAGAGGAGCCAAGGGAGTTATGCCTGGGAGCGCTTGCAGCTTCTCATGGCTCAGTCCAGGGGAAGAGATTAAAAGTTCTTTCCTGTCAGGGCTACCACTGCCACCGCCAACACAAAAGACACTAACCTATTGACACTGATTAGGGTTGACAAGGGAATGCATGAAAACAGGAAATCTCTCTTGCCATGTAGGAAGGCAGTAAGACATGTTCACAGAGGTAAGTGCACCACAGCGACGTCATTTGGCGTTCAGCAGTCTCTTCTGGAGCAACTTAAGGTGTTTACTGGAGGAGGGGGGAGAGAAACCAGGGCATTTTGCCGAATGGTGGGAAGAGTGGGTGGCCTTAACTAGAATGGGTTATTGGCTTGCCTTTTTCTGTTGTTAGACAATCAAAGGCTTTGGGAGATTTTTAATTATTTCTTTTGGTTTGTTTAAAGGCTACCTCATTGAGAGAAGGAGAGATTAAAATGAACTCCTGTAGCTGTCAAAGGACAAAAGATCATGTAAACGCGATACGGTTTAATGTCATAGCAGTGCTCCTCCCCTCCCCCCACCCGTGCACATGCTTGATGGATAATTGACAGGTTGTGTCATGTTGCTTTTAATTGTCGTGGATTCCATTGGAGATGTTAAGAGCTTGCAGAATTTGAAAGCTTCTAAATTTTTGGGCTAAGGTACATCTGGTGAATTATAGCTAGCTCCATGTTTTCAGGGAAACTGAAAAATAGTTGAATGCTGGGTGTTGGGTTTTTTGGTTTAGTTTGTGTATATTAGTATGTGGTATTAGTCTAGTTTAATGCATTATTTAGTCTATTTTCCATTTTTATATATATAAATATAAAATTATCTCCAAATCAAAGAATAATTTCTAAAATCTCATATGAGTTCTGGAACTTTAAAAAAAATCAAAAACCACAAGTTTAAGGAATGAAACTATAAATGGTTCAGAGCTGTATGTTGCTCAGTGACTGCTTGTTATCCATATTTCAATTTACACTTAGTGAAGAATTTAAGTATAAATATTGTGAAGACTTAGTCTGTGGGGTTTTCTTTTCTCTTCAAAAACAAAAACTTGTGCAATCCTCATTCTAATACTGTTCATGTGTGATGAGTTCTATGACTAACTATAAACCCTGGGAGACATGATTGTTACTCGAATTGTGGTGAAGATTTTCCAGACAGAAAGGCAGGATGTATGCTGCTCTGATTGGGTAATGCACATCCAACAAAACGGATTCATTTAGCTGATCTATATTGCCTCCTACTCTCTTGAGTTCAGTTGTCAAATACCACAGGCAGCTCTTAAAGATGGGAGTAATTTATAAGGGTGGTAAAGAGATACATCTTATTGCTCCAAGAGTGAAACTGGTCCCTGGCCCCTTGCAATGAAGAATTTCTCTTCCATCTATGGCAGTTTGTAAATGGGGATTTGTCTTCCTTTGAAGCATTAGAGATTGGCCACTTCCAGGGCTGATTGGCCAATGGTGTAATAATTTGCCACAGTTAATTCTGTGCTGCCCAAACCAGTTGCTATGTAGTTTCGACATGTAAGCATAGCACTGTATTCATATAAGTAGTCTTCTTGTTGGGAATGTCTCTCGCCCTTGAGTTACCTCACTTTTAATTCATTTATTTCTCTGTTCACTTATGTCTAACAAATTAAATGCCACTTTAAATTATTCAGTTTCCCTTTTTAAGTACTTGTATTCCAGTGTCACTTAAATCTCATGGTTGTGTTGCTGTAAACCCTCCTAACTTCCATTTCCCTCTCTTCTGAATATTTTGTTTAATTCATTTTTGTGACATTCTTGAATGCTCATGATTTTTATTTTAAAAAGTAAGCTGATGCACTATTTGTGAGTAACTGAGTGTTGCAGTGATCATTGAAAATTATAGATGCAAAAGTTACAAAAACAAAAACCCCACCTCCTTCACATGGTGGTTTACTCCCCTTGGTGGCATTAATGATTGTCCAGTCTCACTGTGAAGCTTGAAAGATTCTTCATAGCTTTGCCTTAGAATTCAGGTGTTCGTTGGCACTCGTTCAGGTTAGCGAACAGCCCTAGGCATGCTCTTGGCAGTACATCATGACATGATTTTGGTACTGGGAACATACTGCACCCCAAGGAAAACTGAATGGTGAATTTCCTTTTGGTTTAAAGGTGCTGACAAGAGACACATTTCTACCTCCGTCTTGGCTCCTTGGGCTATAATTAAGCACACAGAGAGCAGGCTATATGTAGCTGTGGTTGAACAGGACAGATAGCAGTTTTAAAAAAACAACACAGTTCTGTTGCATTGAGCCACTCTCCCCTCCCCCCCCCCTTTTTTGAGCTAGGGAAAATGTTTGTTTGTCTAGCGTGATAAAAGGAGGTAGATCAATAGCTCGCAGGTCAGGCTCATATCTAATTTTTAACCAATTTGCTAGCTGTGATGATAGCAGACAGTGAGGCTTGTCAAGATTATAGTCGCAGCCCCATGATCAGGTATTTCCAATTTAGAATTAAATGTTGCCTCCATTGTAGATGATAGCAGAACGTCCATGCCCGCATTGGAATCAGGGTTGTGTTCATACATTCCAGCTTGAATGTGGATTATCCCGACATGTTTCATAATTAAGAAAAAGTTGTCAATATAGTTATCTGGAAGACACTATCATTTTAAAATTGTAATGTATTTTCTCTTCTTGTTCATTGATAGAGCACTGTCTCTATCTGATGCAGTCATGCAGCTGTCAGCTGCCATGTACCTGATACCCAGAAGCAGAGCAAGCCTCACAGGCTACTATCATTACAACTAGCAAATTGGTTAAACGACTGTTCCCATACTGACAGGAAATGCCTACCTTTCAGGAGCACTTATGACTTCATCAGTCACTTTCCATTGAATCCGTGCTTCTGCTGTTGTTGAGATTAGCGCCTGTGACTGTCCACCATTTTCCAGTATTTTTCATTGATTTTTTTTTTGTAACTTCCAGTATTTTCTGGTAATTTTCCCGTATTTGGGGTTTTTTTCCCCATCAGTTTCTGGCAACAGAATGCAGAAAACAAGGGCTAGACTTTGAAATACACTAATCAAAACACAAGTTTACAAGGAGTCAGAACAAGAACCAATAAGGGAAGTAATGAAAGTGACATAGTAAATTGGCGACCATACACAAGCAAACATAGGTGATGTACAAGGAATGTTACATGGTGTGTGACTGCTCCTGCCAAGGAAGAACTACCAGAAGTACCGAACAATGACAATTACTGAACGGGAACTAGCGAAAATAGTGAAAAAGCAGGTATGTTTTTCTCCTTGCGCAAGCACAGGTGAATGGCCTGTTTCCAATGGAAACAGCTTTCACTGCGATTGGTTGATTGAACACTAACCATAAGCAGCTTGAGATCCCAATGGAGATTGTGCCAGGCATTGTATTTTTTTATCAGGAGCTTAAAAATTGAAATTGACCAAGAAGAAAAGGGGAGGGGAGAAAGGAAGTGGTGTAACCATTGCTGCTGAGGTGCAAAGACAGAAGAACTTGTTCAAACAATAATTTGGAAATAACCCTTTAATCCTACTTTCAATCATGCAATAGGTGAAATTAAAGAAAGGTAAAAGTTTGGGTATAACTTCTGAAAAAAGGGGAAGTGAAGCAAGGTGGATTTTTTACTCTGGAGTAATTTATGAACTAAAGCACATTGAGGTAATCAGAATAGTCAACTTGGCATAGAGACCTCCTTCCCAGAATTCACAATATTTGCCTTTGGCCAAACGCCACACTGTGCATATATGTGAACACGTGCAAAGTGAGGTAGCTTCTTCAGAGTAATTACCTTGGGCATAGCAACTGCCTCGCTGTCTGAATTCTGACGTGCTCTATGGTAGTGAGCTCACTGTCAATGATAAAATCTGCAGTACATTGAAAACCTGGAATTGCACAGCTGCCATTGACTTCAGTGGAGCCAGGATTTCACCCTGGGTGAAGCTGTTGTCTTGTTCACACCACAGGAAGAAAGGCCAGATACAATACACAAGAGTTCTTGAAATCTGGGATCCAGAAGTTAGTCTGATAAAAGATATCCTCTGTTCTAATTAGAAATTTATTTCCTGAAAAAGAGAGGGATCTTGGGCACGCATGCTTCTTGTATTAGTAGTAGCTTGCAAACCACCATGCATCGCAAGACAAACCTCCAACTCAAACTCATCATCCCAGGGGATTCTGATGTCTGGTTGTATATAGCCTGTACCACTGAAGCACTGTTGGACTTCACCCTCTCATTTGTGAATTCACTGCCCACCTCCATGATCAGGGAGAATTTTCATGAAGTCTTGTCCCTCACCACATCCCCCTGTGTCCCTACTCTGGGTTAATGTTTAGCATGCCTTTTGGTTCTGCTAGACAGTCCAAAAGACAGGTCAGAGTGTACTTTCAAATCCACCTTCAGCATCCATTTATCCTTCCTGATGGGCACTCCATTAAAATAGTAGAGAAACTTTTCCCAATCCTCAAAGTCCTCTTATTTTCCTAGTGAGACCCATATCAAACAATGCAGGCTGGCTGCTCTTGCTGCAACTCTTGTTAGGCAAATACAAAATGCAGGCCCCAAAGCCACCATCTGGCAGGCAAAATTCAGGGATCTTATGAGGAACTACAAATCTTTCAACTTGGTAACTTTTACCCATTTGGCTTTTATTAATTGAAACAAATGTGCCAGTTCATTCTGTGTGAAACATGAAATCCTCAGGTCTGTGTCCAGTTCTGTCCCTTGATAGGTTAGCCTTACCCCAGCCCACTTGGTTTCCCCTTTGTTTAAAAGGGTCTTGAATCCACTAGTCATCTCCCATAAACTTTTAGCGTCTTGTCAGAGTTTTGTGAACCTAGTCCCCCTGCAACTGAAAGTCATCCACATAGTGGACTTCATATGGGAGGCCTGTTTTCTGCTCCCTCAAGTGTCAAGCTAAAAGCTGAGCATGTTGCAAAAAAGATAAATGCCCCTTTGAGCTGCACTAACAGATGCATCATATCCAAGACACACGCAGTAATGGTGCCACTTTATTCAACGCTGGTGAGACCTCAGTTGTAATATGTTTTGTTTTGGGTGCTGTACTTCGAGAAAGATGTTGACAAACTGAAGAGGATTCAGTAGAGAGAAACCAAGATGAGGAAAGGGCTAGAATGCAAGCCATATGAGGAAAGCCTGAAAGAATGGGGTATTGTTTAACCTAGAAAAAAAGACAACTACTGGGCTGGAGGGACTAACATTCCTGCATGTTATGTGCACATAGCTGGAGCCAGTGTTCATTGCAGTCTCTGCAGCTGCTCTTGCTGATTCTATTGCCACACGTTTATCTCTTGCAGCTTTTGTGTGGCTCTGCTGGGTCAGTGGAAGGAACTTTCTGGCTGCTGGCATGGCAGATGTGGAGAGCAGAGGTGGCAGGGACAAGAAGGGCTGGTTTTTGTCGACAGCCTAGGAGAGAGGAATTAGAGACAGTTTCCTGAATGACTGGGCAGTAATAAAGGGGTCTGATTGATCATATGCAGTAGTCTTAAAATAGTTTCCAAACCTTGTCAGAACTGCAGCTCTTGCCTTCTTCCACTGGGGTCAAACCAAATACTTTTACTTTCCCCTTGATAGGCAGGACATGCTCTCTGCCTTACCTTCACCCTGCCAAACGTGTCCTAATAGTACCCAGGGAACATTCTTGCTGTATAGAAAGATGAAAAATGTTTTTGTTTCTTATATGTTCCATCTGATATTTCTTGCTTCAAAACTGGCCAAAACCAGAAACTTCCAGCTTGGTTTGTTTTACTAAGAGTAAAAAGGACATGTATTAAAAGAAAATCTAGTTTTCTGTTCTTGTGGCTATGATCTAAAATTGGCAAAGATTATTTTTTTTCCCTTAGCTGTTTATATATTTAGGACATGGTGTAATGATTTAGCAACACTCTCCATTTTTCCAAAACATTTTTTTAAAATAAAGTTTAAAAACCTCTGGAAAATTAAGCTTCCTATTCAGCAAAGTGTTTATGTTGTTGATTAAGATTTTCAGATTTGAAAGTGTAGATCAGGGGAACACCAGGGTTGTATCCTGATTGATATATTTTGCATGACTTGAATTCTGTCTGGGGTTGCAGAATTATGTTTGTCTCAAAATGGGTCAAACAGGCAAAAGGTTTTTGATTCACCAGACTCTTCATTTAAGTACATGCTTAAAGATAAGTGCACAGCTGGCTTTTGCTATATAAAGAGAGATTTAAGCACTGGCTGAAACTGGGAAGTAAATGTAAACCATTTGTGGATGCAGCATTGAGGTTTAGAAGTTAATTGAAAGGGTTTTGTTTTTGTTAAAGCCTTTCAAAATGGCAGCAGCAGGAAGTTCTTTTCTGCAACTGTCAGATACCTATAAATCCCAATTTCTCAAGTCTGTGCTGTCCCAGGAAGTGAAATAATATTTTGCTTAGTTTAGGAACGTAAGAAAATGTTTACTGCCATTTGATAGAGGGAGTATTCTATAAAGGCTTCTGTGCTGGATGGCATTCTCTTTAGAAGAAAGTCTTCAGAATGTATTACAGAAAGATGCAAACATGCTAGAAGGACCCACACTAAAGATTCATTGTCAGAGGTTCTACTCTGGATACTTTGTCTACATTCAAACTGAGATGCTGCTGGCATGAGTTAACGGGTGAAGGAGACCTTATCTCACCGGCATGTAAAGAAACTAAACCAAAGTAAGCTACAATAAACATTTTAAAGGGGAGGGGGGGATATAAATAAGTCAAGCTCAATATTATCCCTGGCAATCGTGTATATATTTATATACTTTGTTAAATGTAAACCTTGGCACGTTAAGCTGCTTGCTATAAATTGTCATGTGCAATGAGGCATTCTTAATTGTAGACTTTTTTGAATTTCCTAATTTGTGAATACTTGATTTCTCACTCTGTATTCATGCTACTTTTGTGCTTATAATTAATAACCACTTGGAAGCTTTCAGTCAAAGACGCTTGCGCTACTAGGATTTGTTTTCTCCATTGTGGAAGGATATGGTTTATTAGTGTTACTCATGAGTGTTGCTTTGACTGGCAATGGTTTTATGGAGAACTACCTAGATCTTACAAATCCAGGAAAAGGTGGAGAGGAAAGTGTAGTCGGGAAACCAAGAAAACCCAACCCTGCCTAAGTGGGTTATTTTTTAAGTATTTCACTTTTCAGCTTACTGAATTAATTTAAAATTATTGATTTTTTTTTTTCTTGTTAAAATCAATACATTGAAGGAGGAACCATTTCCAGTTTGGGGACAGGCTAAAAAGTAGGTAAGCATATGGCATTTTGAAGGCAGTCCGTTCGAATTCAGGTGACATTAGGATAGGGTCAGTGACTTTAGTAGATGAATGTATCTAAATTTAAAATAATTGTTTGTAATGTGCTCTCTCCATGTTTGACAGAAATGGTAATATTGGGGAGACTAGCAAACTAGATAACACTATAATAACTAAGGCTTTTCCAAATATTGAAAAAAATATTCTTGAGTATTTCTGAGGTTCCGAGTATCAGTCCTGAGTGTTTGGGCTGTTCCTTGGAACAGATCAGGGAATAGAGCACTGGGAGCCGGGGAAGAGGGTGCCACTGACTCAACTAAAAGGCACGCTGTTGTCTGGACTCTGCCTAAAGCCGCGGGAGCTGGTCATGCTGCTCCAGACGCTGCCGCCTTTCAATGAGGTAACGTCCAGCTTGTTCCCAGGCAATATTAGTCCTAATGTTGTCTAGGAGCAAGCTGGACAACATTTCCCAGCATTCTCCCAGAGAGCTTTAGGAGCATGCTCCAAGAAGCCTCATTTGAGCAGCAAGGTTTCTCCGAGCATGCCCAATAAGCTTTCTGGGAGCATGCTGGGAAATGTAGTCCAGCTTGCTCCCACACAGCATTAGAACTAATGTTCTCTGAGAGCAAGTTGGACTATGTTTCCCAGAATGCTCCCAGAGAGCTTTACCTCATTCAAAGGAGGCAGTGTCCAGAGGCAGCATGACTGGCTCCCATTGCTTTGCTTGAGGCAAAGTTCAGCCAGCTCCCACGGCTTTTAGGTGTTTGCTGTCCCCTTTTCCACCCCCGGCTTGCTCGGTTACCTGCCCCCAGTGCCCATCTGCCCCCCTTCCTGCTCTCAATTCATGAGTTACCAAGGAACTGAGTACGATGGCCATTACTTGATTCCTCTGTACAATCAAGCCAAGCACAGCGATCCTTTGTAAATTACAAGTAAAACAAAGGACCAATTTCCAGCCCTATTAATAGCGTAGTCTAATCTCCTAGGAAATGGGAGAAAATCTGGGAAGAGAGAATTAACCATGAGGGAGATGAAGGTGGGAGAGAAGAATAGAAGGCAAAAAAGTAAGAGTGGAGTTTTATTCAAGATCCAGGAATAAGCGGGGTGTGGGTAGTAATCAGACAAAGAGACTGCAGTTGGGGAAGCTAATAAGAGGGATTGCCAAGGAGAGGGCAAGAGTGTAGTGAAACAGGAAAAGGTAGGATTTTTGCTGACATTGTTCATTTACCAACTCCAGAAAGCCATCCAAACTTTTTTTTTTTCTGTGATGCCTTGCTGTCTGTCAGGTGCTCCATAGTAATAAGTTCCTCACACATGGAACACTCTTTATCTGAACCAGTGTTCAGTGTGTGGGGAAGAATCTCTCTTCCACTTTTACAGACTGCCCTATTAAACCAAAGAATGTGATTACAAGATTCTATATTTTCTGGGAATGCCAAGGATGAGCTTCGAGATCTGCATCGTAAACTGTTTAACTCTTATTCACCACGCTGATTCCCAGTCAAGGGAAGGTGAAGATGCAACAACTTTGACTTGCCTAGAAAGGAACATTACATCCAAGGGAACACAATGCAGAACTGAACCTTTTCCATTGTGTCTAGCCTACTTTGATGAGTCTAGATCCTGCTATGTATCAGCTCTTTGATTGGTGCGTGTGTGTGAATGGTATGATGGCCAAATCTCTCCTTGCCTCTGTGGATTTTCTTACCACAGAGCAAGGCATAGGCTCCTCCTTTCTTTCTTGCAAGAGTTACTATTACAATAAGTAATATGGTTTCATATTTATGGAAACAATCTGAATGTAGAAAGCTGTAGACACAATGTATCTGCACAGGTTTGTGTTTATTATAGTAGCAATATTCCTTTGGGTCCATCTGAGACTATCTTGTACAAATAATTTCCTCAAGAGTATATATACCCCTGCCGTTGCTTTGTTTGTTTGTTTGTTTATTACCAACAGTGGGAGACTTTTATTGCCTAGCATGCAGCAGACTGCCCTGGGATTATCTCTAAATAAACCCACTGCTGAGGCTTTACCTCCCTTCAGACCTTCAGTGGATTAGTAGTTTATCATATTCATATGACTTGAGCTCTTTCTAAGTCTGGTCCATTAAAATAGCTGCATGTTATTCTGTAGAGATTATAAAATGTGCAGAATAAACACCAGTGGTACATAAACTTATCTCATCTGGGGGTTTGTGGTGGTCTTTCATCCGTGTGTGTTTTGTCATGTGAGCTGCCCATGTGGTGAAAGTATGAGATGGCATTTAAGTGGTTAAGTAGGAAGCATAAGAAGTGCCATATCTGATGGACTCCATCAGCCACTTGTCCAGTGTTCTCTCTGATAGTGCCCAGCACCATCATCTTCAGAAGACGACTAGAGAGAAAGCAATTATGGAATAACATGCCCATAGAGAGAGTTTCCTCCATTAGCTTATTCTACGGTTCTCATTCTGTGGTAAGACAACAGTCATGTATGGCGAGAGCCAAAACTTATGCTGCAGATAACATTTTAATAAGATTGAAATACTGGGCTGTTGTGTGGCATGTCATTTATATCATGTCAGCTGTGCCCAACACTGAACAGTTGTGATTAGAGAGAGCCCCCATCCCCAAGTGGCTTACATTCTAGAATGGACAAACAGACGGGATACAAGGTAAGGACAGGGATACATTTGTGAAGTTGAGAAGTTGCAGGTGCACGTGCTAAGCTTAGTTACAAGGATGGAGGGGGATTCTGAAGGATGAGACCGTATAAGGAGAAGCATCCCTTGTTGAAATAGATTGGTGTCACAACAGGATAATTCAGTTTTCTGAGAACTTCCTAGATGCCTGTTGGCTTATCCCCTTTGCTACCCTACTAATGTTTCAGCTCCTTTCTCTCACCTGCTGATGAAAGCTAAATGTAAAGAAATAAAATAATAAATAGTGCTCCTACTTTTCATTTCTATAGCGCTACTAGGCATACACAGCACTTTGCAGTTGCATATTTTGGAGATGGGTCCCTGCCCAGTGGGCTTATAATCCAAGATGGACAAGGGGGATGGGGAACACAGATATACACACACTCATTCCTATTTTACAGTTGGGGAACTGAGGTTGAGAAGTTGTGACTTGCACAAGGCCACCCAATTAGTTCATGGCTAGGGAGGGATTCAGACCCTGGCTTCCCAGGTCCAAATCCAGCACCTTGTCCACTATACCACACTGGCTTCATGATGTTCTGAAAATAAGGCGATTTCTGCACTATGGCTGGGGTGCCTGGCTTAGCTATTCCCCCTCCTTCCCAACACAGCCAGGTGTAGACTAAGGCTGCTTTCAGACCTCTTCCCCCCCACCTCCCGCACACGCACCCCGCCCGACTTTGCCGGCAGACACGTTCAGGGATGCAGAGCAGGAAATCAAGCTCTAAATCCCTGCGTGTCTCTGCCAGCAAAGCCCCGCGTGCTTTCAGACTGGCTGATCCCTATGCATATCCTGGCTGCGCATTCCCTCCTGCAGCCAAATTATGCGCAAGGGAGCAGGGGAGGGAGGGGAAAGAGGTCTGAAAGTGCCCTAATTTGCTGCCAGGGTTGTATGTGGCAAGTCACCTTGCTTTGCTGAAACATGTCCTTGTTCGACTTGCCACACAGTGGTTGCTCCTAAGGACTGTATGCCTCGCATGATGCACCTTACTACTGGTTTGGCATGGTGAGTGTTGTAACTGCTCTCCACTGAAGGAGGTCGTTGTATGCCTGAGTATTACAGAATGCTAGGAAACCCCAACAGACTGCAGGTAGCCATAACCACTTATAATTACAATTTAAACAGATAGTTAATGACTTTGGAAAATTCCAGTTTGCAAACTAGTAGTGAAAAGAAATCTCTGTTTTTATTATAACTTCCTTTCTGTCTAGGCTAGTTGCGAAATCACCCCCAGAAGCAGATAGGCATTTTCCTATTTTTTTAAAAAAGATTGAACTCCTTATTCGGAAATTGATCTTTTAAAGCAGTTTTTTTCCCTTCACATTTCTGCTAATCATTTGAGAGATACCTTAAGTTTCATAAAGGCAGGAAAAAGAAAACAAGATCTTATCTAGAACCCTGTTCAGAACCTATTTAGAACCTATCTAGAACCAAAGCATCCTCTCCTTTGCCTTCTGTTGCTAACAGACCACAGTTCTGTCAGTGTACAGAGCTTTGCATCTTTTCCAAGGCCTGTTTGTATGCGTCTCCAGTCTGAAGTCTGTTTGAAATCAATAGAGGGACTGCCCAGATTGTAAACTCCTTTTGGTTGGAATCTCTCTATGTAAACTCATATTTTCCTAAAGCATTATCTTTGGCACTAAGCTGGAATGCACTGAGGTGAGTCAGTGGCAAAACTCCCATTGACTTAAGACAAGGGTGGAAAACCTTTTCTCTCCCAGAGGCTAGTTTGAAAATTAGTACAAGACTGAAGGGCCGCATAGATCCAGTGTGGTGGAATGGCTAAGTGTGCAGGTGGTGGTGGTGTGGGGGGCACCCTGGTTCTAATCTTGCCTTGGCCAGAAACTCACTGGGTGACCTTGGGGTGGTCACATTATTCTCTCAGCCTAACCTACCCCACAGAGTTGTGAGAATGAAAAAGTTGTGTTAATTTATATGTAAAGCATTTTGAGTGCCTTGGCAGGGGGATGCTATATAAAAATAAAGATGATGATGATGTTGATTGATGGATGATAATGAAGATTGAAGGGCCACATAGAAGTTAAGAACTCCTAACCTTGTGATTAGCCCTTTGGTCAATAAACTCCACTCCTCAGCAAATAAGCTTTGCCCCCTCATGCAATTACACACCCACACACCTCCCCTTATTCCAAATGCTCTTCTGGAAAAGCAGGACAGAAGCTTTTCTGCTTATCATTCCATGTAATTTCTTGTCGTTCCATCCCCTAGGGTGACCCTGGGGGATGGGGGGGGTGGAGCTTCCCCGTGAGGGGGGGCATACGTTAGGGGGGAGGAGGGACTCCTGGTGAGGAAGTTCCAGGATGGGGTGGGAGGGGAGATAGGGTGAGGGGATGGGTGAAACCAGGCTCCCCCCCCCGGGCTGAAGGAGGAGCAAGGTCTAAGGTCCGCCGATGGAGGGCTGATGCTGCTAAATGCAAGGTCTGTAGCAAATAAGGCCCCGGTAATCTGGGATGGGATCCTGGATGGGGCAGCAGACCTTGTATGTATTATGGAAACCTGGCTGGATGAGGAGGTGGGGCCAATTTTGGCCAATCTCATTCCAGCTGGGTATGCCGTGCAGCACCAGCCCCGTGCTGGGGGCTGGGGAGGTGGTGTAGCTATTATTTTCAGAGAGACATGGCTCTTAGGAGGTATCCAGTCCAGGAGATTCCGGAGAGCGAGGCCCTCCATGTGGTGTTCGATTTGGTTGGGGGCAATCTCGGGGTGCTGCTGGTGTACCGGGCCCCTTTCTGCCCAGTAGCATCCCTCACTGCTCTAGCAGAGCTGGTCTTGGCAGTGATGCTGAACTTCTCCAGGACCTTGGTCTTGAGGGAGTTCAATGCCCATGCCAATACCGGCCGTGTAGGAGTGGAGCGAGAGTTCATGGCCGCCATGGTAACCATGGACTTGTCCGAAGTTTTTAACTGCCTGACCCATGTAGGGAGGCATACAATCTACCTGGTGTTCTGTTCTGGCCTTCAGGCGGGTGATCCGGTAGTGGGGGATGTGAGGGTAACACCCTTGTCGTGGATGGATCATTACCTCCTACAGACCAGTCTCTCAGCGCACCACCCCCAGAAGGGGAATGGACCAGTTAGGTTGCTCCGTCCCCGGAGGCTGATGGAACCTCAATGGTTCCAGGAGGCTCTGGGGGATTTAACCTTAGACCTTGACGGCCACTCTGCTGATGAACTCGTCCGTGCTTGAAATACCTTGCTCAGGGAGGCCATTGACAGGGTGGCTCCGAGACATCTCCTACCCCGGTCTTGTCACCGCAGAGCCCCTTGGTTTACTGAGGGGCTGCGGTGTATGAAACAGGTATAGGCGACTAGAGCGACACCGGCGTCAGACTCGCGCTGAATCCGGCCGACTTCTCCATAGGGCCCATTTGCGGTCCTATGTTGAGGCTGTGAGGACGGCAAAGAAAGAGTTCTTTGCTGCCCTCATAGCGTCTGCAAAGTCGTGTCTAGCAGATTTGTTCCGGGTGGTGCGAGGGCTGGTCAGTTCGGCCTCCCTCCGCCTGGACGGGGCTGTGTCGCAGGCCCGCTGTGAGGAGTTTGCCATCTACTTTGCAGACAAAATTGCTCAGATCCAGAGCAACTTCGACACTGGATTAGGGGCAGTAGAGGTGGGGCGCGAGGTGATAGAGGCCCCGTCTGGTCCATTTTCTTGGGATGAGTTTCAGGAAGTTACGCCAGCCGATGCTGTGGGTGTTCTGGGGTCTGCTAGAGTCACCAGTTGTGAATTAGACCCATGCCCCTCCTGATTGGTGAAAGCCTCCAGGGAGACATTGGGGACAGTGCTGGCAAGGGTAATCAACGTGTCCCTTCAGCAGGGCAGATTGCCCCATCTCAAGGAGGCTGTGGTGCACCCCCTGCTGAAGAGGCCATCTTTGGATGTGGACTCACTCACCAGCTATCAACCTGTCTCTAACCTTCCCTTTTTAGGGAAGGTTATTGAATGGGCGGTGGCATTGCAGCTCCAGGTGCATCTTGACAGTATCGGTTTCCTTGACCCATTCCAATCATGGTTCCGCCCTGGCTATGGCACAGAGACAGCGTTGGTGGCCTTGGTGGACGATCTCCACTGGGAGATGGACGCAGGATGTTTGTCACTTCTGATCCTGCTAGATCTCTCGGCTGCTTTTGATGCAGCGGACCATGGGCTGCTGTTGAGATGGTTGCGAGCCCTGGGGGTTCTGGACGGGACTGTCCTTGGATGGTTCCGCTCATTCCTCTCGGAGAAGCCAGCGGGTTGTTCTGGGGGCTAAATCTTCCAGCCCCCGGGCCCTGGAATGTGGCGTTCCGCAAGGTTCCATTCTGGCTCCATTATTATTATAAGCTTTTATATAGCGCCAGCAACGTACCTGGTGCTTTACAGAGAATAAGATAGACACGTCCCTGCCCGAGAGTTGTTTAATGTATATATGCAGCCCTTGGGGGAGATTGTGAGAGGATTTGGTGTGTGTTGCCACCAAAATGTTGATGACATCCAGCTTTACCTCTACTTTTCAACCAACCCAGGTCCTGCCGTCTCAGTACTGTCCAAATGTTTGGAGGCCATGGCGGATTGGTTGCGGCAGAGCAGACTGAAGCTCGGTCCTGACAAGATGGAGGTGATGGTGGTGGGTAGGGTCAAGGAGGTGTCAGCTCCCCTCATAGAGAGGGTCCGCCCTCCTGTAGCCCAGCAGGTTCGGAGTCTGGGAGTGTTGTTGGATTCAGATCTCCGTCTGGACTGGCAGGTGGAGACGGTGGCCAAAGCTGCCTTCTGCCAGCTGTATCTGGTGCGGAGGCTGCGTCCATATATTTCCAGACCCGACCTGGCCACCCTCATCCATGCCTTCATCACCTTGAGGCCGGACTACTGAAACGTGCTCTATGTGGGGCTTCCCTTGACGCTGGTTTGGAGGCTGCAGCTGGTGCAGAACGCGTCAGCTCATCTCCTTACAGGGACGATCCGATGGGAATGTATTACTCCCATGCTCTGCGCGCTGCACTGGCTGCCTATAGCGCACCGAGCCACATTCAAGGTGTTGGTCTTGGCCTATAAAGCCCTACACGGTCTTGGCCCTTCATACCTCAGGGACCGCCTCACCCTCCGTGCCCCAGAGCGACCCCTTCGGTCTGCCGAGGGTGCCTTCTTGGAGGTCCCCTGTGTAAAATGGGGGGGCCACAATGGAGAGGGCGTTCTCAATGGCCGTGCCGCGACTAAGGAACTCCCTCCCGGAGGAAGCCCATCTGGCCCCAACTTTGTTTGCTTTTTGCCCGGCCTGCAAAACCTGGCTGTTCTCCCAGGCCTTTGGAGGAGTGGAGGATGGGTTGGGATAAAATGTTGGGGAGTGGTTCTTAGAAGGAGTTTTAGATGTCTTAATATTTGTGTTCCATTGTTGTTTTAAACTATTGTTATTTTTTATGTTGTAAGCCGCCCCGAGATGCCATAGGCATGAGGGCGTGGTTAAGAAATATAAATAAATATCCCCATTGTCCTCTGAAGTGGTTTTCCAGAGAAGTAACCTGGAAGGAGGTGTGCCTGAGTCTGAATTCTGGTCTTTTTTGTATGGTGTAATGGCTAAGAGTGCAGTACATGGACCAGGAGGTGGGGGGGGGGGAACCCTGGTTCTAGTTTCGCCTTAGCCAGAAATGCACTGGGTAACCTTGGGCCAGTCACACTATTCTCTCAGCCTAACCTACCTCACAGGGTTATGATGAGGATTAATGTTGTATGTAAAGTGCTCCGAGTGCAATGGCAGGGGGGTGCTATATAAAAATAAAGATGATGATGATGATTCAGTACCCAAAGGGGGACTGTTCCTCCTAAGTAGAGGTTGTGGTAAGGTATGGATGTTTGGGTTCACGATGCTTAAAGAATGTGTTTAGGAAGAGGAGGATCCAGATCATGGATGCATGCCATGTCTACGCCCTCATCTCTGTCGTTCAATGCTTGGGGGTAGGAAGTGGATAAACTGGCCAAATAAAAACTAGTTGCAGGCTGTATTTGACCCCTGGGCCTGATATAAAGGGTGTAAATCCTCACATGTTAATCTGTGATAGTGATATTTTTTGTTTGGAGAGAGGGCAGGTTGAGTTCTGTTAAAGTCCCAGTCTTGGTCCAAGAAACCTTTCCTATTCAGGAAGATATTGCATGTGTGCTTCTGTGACATCCTGAATAAGAACCCAAACATTGAAGTGTTGGTGAATAATGAGACAAAGAATAGGATGAGCATGGTGATGGTGATGTGTGTTGTTTTGCACAGGGAAAGTGACATCTGGAAAGGGAGGGAAAGGCAGGGAACATCAGCAGTTAAAGGTAATTATCTCCAGGTATTTATGAGTGCCACAAGAGACCTTTCGTTGTCAAAAACACCTACTACTTCTATGATCTGTACAAATATTAGCCATGCCATTATAGTCAGGGCTGGCTCATTGCTTTGCATTTCCATTTCCATTTCATTTAATATCTTTAAACTCTGTAAAAGAAATTTGCAATCAAATAGTCTATTTCATTTCTAGAGAGATGAGAGGAGCACAACTCAATTTACAGTGCTTTTTTTCAGACACACACCCCCACCCCACCCCCAAACACCGTTTTATAACTTTTGTTACTCTTTACTTACAAAAAAATATTATAGGGAAGAAAGTTGTTAATCAAAACTTGTAGTTAAGAACTTGAACCTCAAAAGATAATACACCTGTTGTTGTTCCTTCAGTAATTGGAACTTGGATGTGTACGGTACAGTGTTTGTGCTAGCAGCAGTATGGTGTTACTGCGAATTACTGCATCTGTATGGGTGCGAGGGGTTAGTGTTGATTTCTAAACTGAATTTCCTGATATGTGAGTGAGAGTTCTTTTGCCAATGCGTCAGAGCACAAATGTTATGCATCAAATGCTTGCTTATAAATCCGCTTTTGGACTGTGCAAATGAGGTGCTCGGGATTCCCACTACTTCATGCAAGGGAACTATTTTTTTTTAACAGTGGAACTATTTATTTATTTTTTTTGCAGTGTTTATTCTTCTCAGTTTTTAAAAACTCCATTTTCATGACAGGTCTCCAGTTCTCTTGAGAGGAAGAAGGCAGACATTTTTGCATATACCTCCCTAGGGCATGTGGGCTTACTGCATGGGAGATGGAATGGAAAACTCTGCTTGTGGGGAGAGAAGAGCAAAACTGAGGCACAGTCTAGAAATATGGTTAATATAGGGAAAGTGAAATGGTATATTGCTAAAAGACTGTTGTCCTTAGCAATCTGTGGCCTCCTTCAGTAGCAGCACTGGCATAAGAAGGCAAGGGAAAGATGAGCATTAAAGTACTTTATGTGCTTGTACAGTGTTTTGAATGGAACAGTGTTAAACAGTTGTTGTTAAAATGGGCTTTTCTATTTGGATTTTCCTGCTAATAATTAAGAGGAGAAATATTCTGATTTATAGTGGAAAGTAGGAAGTATCTCTCCACAGAGAGAGATGGGGTTTCAGTTTCCACCTGTACATTCCTTTTAAAAGCAGTCTTGAATGACTATTTTAGAGGTTCACAGTAATTTGCAAAGACTGTGGGCTGCTGTATTTTAACTTTGAATTTCAGTGGGGTGGAGACCAATTAGGAATATAGTATTCACTTGATATAATTTTTTTTAGAGAATCCTGTACTAAAAATGCATAAACCCACACATCCTGAGCAAACACAGTCATTGCACTTAAACGCAGAGGAGAGGGGAAGTAAAGGGGAGAAATGTTCTTCTTTGAGGCCCATGCACTTATTTTTAGATCAAGCAAAATAATCCATCTATGGGTTAGAAAAGCATGTAAAATCTTTAAAGAATGTTTGATTTCCTCTGGGCGCTCATGCGTAAACACTACAGCATGGCCATTGTTTATGGGTCATTTTCATGTAAAATGCTCAAATCATCGGGGTCAGCTGAAGAAAGGGAGAGCAGAAGTTCATGGAAATAGTTTGATTTACTTTCAAGGCTGTGATGGCAGGGGAGAATTGCCCTGTCTTCTGCTGCAGGATGAATTTGGAATTAGTTTAATCAGTGAGCAGGATTAGTTTAATCAGTGAGGTTCAATGTAGGAAACAGTGCTGTATATAATCAGTGATTTCTTAATCCTGTGGGGTAGGCGGGTCAGTACTTGTCACACACAGACTGGAAATTGAGGCTGAGAGATACTGGTTAGCCTTTAGCCTGAGTCCATGACTGAGATGGGAATTGAACAGGGGTTTTGCAGCATCAAGACTACTGGGTTCTGCACATTGGACCACATCTGTTACAGTACCAATGTGTTTATAGACGCTGATGTTAGTGGTATCAATGGATAAAACGCCTTTGGCCTTCAATGGAAATTGACTATACCCTTAAGTTATGGCTAGACTTTGTTGTCATGTCTACTTAAAAATGAGAATGCAACTCTGTTTCTGACTTCTTGATAAAAATGGAGGGCAAACTTTTATATGGCGGGGGAAACGTGTGAATACTTCCTCCAGTGTTGAGAGAGCTTAGTCTGTTAGTAGGTAGCTGTCTACCTCTTCAGATGCTTTAAAAAACAACAACCTTTTTGAAGCATGTTGCTTATGAAAGATTATGCCTCCTTTCACCAGTTTGCTCTAAGGTGCTAACCTGCCGCCACCTCCTTGCTACAGTGTTAGGATGCTGATATATCAGCATTATGATGGTGCATAAACCTTACATTGTAACCGCCCCCCCCCCCCCCAAAAAAATAATATATACATTGCCGTTCTTCTTCCCCCTCCTGCTCTAGTACTCTAGGCACAATTGTGATTGAGAATGAGACAGCTCCTGTTTCACATGAGCATTGTGCTTGAAGTGATGTATGGGGCAGCTACTATTGGGGGGTTAATTGGAATATGTACCTATGAAGCCACAGTGAATAAATGATTGTGTGATGTATGAGGGAGAAGATTTTTGTGTAAATGCAGCCAAATTCTCCTTCACAGCAAGAGGCATTATTGTGCAACATAACCAAATGTAATTATCTGTTGCAGGGATGGGGAACATTTTTCCCTCCATGGAGCCACTTTTTGAAAATGAGTACAAACTCCGAGGGCCACATAGAAGTTGGGGTTTGGGAGAGTTTGAAGAGTGTGTTCAGGAAGAGAAGGGTGCCGATCATGGATTTGTGCCATGATCCTTTATCTGTCTCCTCATTTCTGCTCCCTTACCTTGAACTCAGTTTTTCAGTGTTTGGGTATAGGAACTGGATTCAGGGGCCACATCCAGGAACTGGAAAGGGGCCACATAAAAACTAGCCACGGGCTGCATTTAGCCTTTGGACCTGAGGTTCCCCACTCAATTTTAAATTGTCAATTCAATTAAAAGTGCTATTCCTTTACATAGGATCATTTAAATGTCTCCATGAAGCTACTTTGGACTGTGCAATAGTACTGCTTCATGCACAGTGTCTGTGCATGTGTATCTGAGGTGGTGAAATCTGAAATAGTGAGTGAGCAAGAGCTTCAGGGTTACACTGTACTGCTGTTCACTGTGCTGCAGGTCTTGCAACCCTGTGTCAAGGGGCTCCAGATGGCTCCTTGTACCTGTGGCCCATGGAAAGGTCTGATCCTGTACCACCGATATGATTTTTGCCAGGAGTAGAATGCATCCTTAAAAACAAATTGTCTGTCTCTTGGTTGTGTTCCTGAGCTGGAAAAGCCAGTGCGCGAGCTTTCTGAGACGATCTTGTTTCCTTAGGCAGCTGAAACAATGTTGATGGTGTCTGTCGTATGTAAAATAGCAAGTGGGCTAGCTAGATGTTATAAAATGCTGGTGGGACATTTTCTGGCAGGAAGTAAAAATGTGGTTTTAGTCTCAAGAGGGCTGTTGTGGGTAACAAATTTTCACTCGCGCTTCCTGCTTGACAAAACTGACACTTCGTTGTTCTTTTTTTGTTCTTAAATATCTTTTTCATAAAACCTTGAGGTGAACCCACGGCTTAGCTGGATTTATTGGAAAAGTAGCAAGTACGAGTTTGTGAGAGTGGATCCATTGTGACCATTCTCTTGCCTCCCCACCATTGTCTCCAGCAACTGATACAACTACATACTAAAACAGGGGGTGGAGAACTCCTGGTGTGCTGCAGACCAAATCTGTTGTTTTTTATTATTTGGGCCCTTTGCAACTCCTGGTTCTAGCCCATGGATCCTGCCCCTACTTCTAAGCACTGAAGGAATGCGTTCGGGGAGAAAAAGCAGTAGATGAATCCATGGCACCTGGATCCTCCCTTCTCCCACCCTGAGCATGTCCTTTAATATCCTACCCCTATCTGGCCCATGGAGCATTTAACTGGCCTGTGGGAGGGGAAAGATTCCTCAGCCCATCTTCTAAATATATCCAATTTTTCCTTAACTGATATTTATTTTTAAGGAACCTTTAATTAAGAGCTATAGTCTTAAACACAGCAGAGCACTAACAGTGGGGTTGACCCATGCCTCCCAACCATCTTGATTTAAGAGGGACCGTCCTTCTTTGGGTGCTGAGTCCCACTATCCCTCTAGCAGGAGAGAGGCAAAAAGTCTGAAATTCAAGCTTCAGGCACCTTTTCTCCCAGGAAAAGCGCTTGAGAGGACAGTGCGAAGATGATGGAACGACAAGACACTAAGCGGAATGAGAAGCAGGAGAGAGTCTGTCCCTCTTTATGCACCTGGAATATTGGAAGGGGTGTGTGTGCGCGCATAAGGGGTGGAGCCTATTGACTGCGGGGTGGGGGCAAAACATTTGTCTCTTTGGCTCCTGGAAATGTTGAGGTGCGAGTTGAACTGCTTCTGCTCTTGTAGACGTTGTTGAGAGTTGAACCACTGTCTCAAAGGAAGGCAGAGTTAGGCTATTGCTGAGTGATTTTGAATATCTCACTTGAAATATTGTGAATTTCTGGTGTGTGCTTTACGTTGGGGGGGTTGTCAAGTGCATTGTTTCACTGTAGGCCTAAGGAGTTAATTAACCAGGGACTGTGCAGGGCATGATCTGCTATCTTTTTTTTGCTTAAGGCATAGCGCGCTTCAGTAATGTTCATGTATGTCATCTGTAGTGCTCAGAGCACTCCTCTGTAAGCAGCTTTGACAGTAGTGTCAGTGCATGTTTCTTGGTATTGAATGTTTGTCATAGGTGGCACACATTTTAATTTTCTAAAGAAGCCACTCAGATTTTATTTCATTTTTATTTATTTATTTAATATATTTATATCCCGCCCCTCCTGCAAGCAGCTTCCCCCCCCCCCTCCCCCCATTTATACGGCACATCCTTGGCATATTTAAGATCATCTCCCTAACTTACCTCTGGGCAACGGTTCGTAGGTCTTGAGCTAGATGTCTGCATTGGCTGGAATTTTGTTGAGGCTTGGGTACCCGATTAAATAATGTGCTGTGCTTTTCCCAGGAGAAACAGTCTGCACAGGATGAGTTAATCCCCTCAGGAAACTACAGTCTAGGGATGCCGAGAAACGTACTGACAGCACTGCAGGTGGGCAGGCAGCACTTAAATGGCTTTATTTAAATGAACCAGTGGTAAGCAACAATTGTTACCATTTAAAAATAAAGCTGGGTAAGCAACATAATTGCAAATAGGACAACATGGTTACAGATTTGCACAAATTGTGACTGCACATATATGAACACGGCGCTCATGCTTACTTTAAGCACATCATCTTGTGTGTGCCTGGAAAGTACTATGTTTTTGAGTTCACCACCTGTAAAAATGAACTGTTTTCACTTGTTGACTGTATTTATTAGACTTTTGTCATCTCTGGCTCATTTCACAAAACCAGAGATACATCTGGACACTTAGAGTAATAAACAATAAAATCAGTTTCTTATCCTGTGCCTGTTACCATCAACAAATTACTTTGATCCGTTGCTATAACCGAATTACTTTACTTTTGAATACTTGAGGCCTAGCAAGGCAGATTCTTATTTTGATTTTTTTTAAACAATCTTTACACATTTTAACAATTTTTTTAACAATCTTTTCAAAAAGTCAGTAATGATGACATAATCCTTAGTATGTTATGATGTGTTAACAGTCCATATTGGGTTTCAGTTTCTTTTTATGTGAAAATGATGAAGATGGAGACAAAATAGCTCGGATGATGATTTGATTACCTCAGCTTCTACATGCCCTCGAACAGTACCTTTTTGCTTGTACAGGAACAAGTTTTGTTATCTTGTACCACATTCTCAGCATGTACTGGGTTCAGCAAACAAATGGAATAATGAGCATTCATTAACCATCCAGCAGGAGTTGTAACTCCTAGGTTAACAGCCCCAGCTGCCCCATTGCTGGAGGGTGGGGCACCTTTTCTCACTTTAACAAACTTGGGATAAGCACCGCTATCAAAAAACAGAAAGGAAAGACACAGGCGGAGGGAGCTCTGTGCCTGGGATCAAGATGAAAACTAAAAAAAAAAAAAAAAAAAGGAAGGAAGGAGGGGTGTGAATGTGCTTGTAAAAGATTGTTTTTAGTGTGCTGAAAGGGACTGTCACTGCTTCCATCTCTGATCTTCTGAGTGTCTTTAAAAATAAAATTTTAGAGCCAAAGTCAATGCATACATTTGAGAGTTTTGACTTTTTAATAGGCGAAGTTGTGACTTGAACCATCAGCCCTGCACATACAAACATATATGTACACAGAGCCTCTCACACAGACATCCTTTTATTTCCAGCTCTGCCCCAAAGTTAGTCAGTGGGCTATTGCAAGTTTTGAGAAACATATGCAAATCTATCCAAATTACAGGTGACATGAAACGTCCCTAATTTTCTCTCTCAAATGTTGGAGGGGTATGCTTCTGTTGAAGTGAATAGGCAAACTTCTGGGCAGAAATATTTGACTGACTTCAGTTCTCCAAAATCTTGGAGTATGAGAACAGGCTGGCACGCTGTGCTTAGTTTACCTCTTGTGTGGGTAGTGTAGCTCATCTATTATGCAAGAGCTCCTGCTGTTCTGATGCCTTGCTAGAGTAGTTAAGCATGGCAAGGTGATTCGAGGACAGAATGTCATCTGCAAACCTCATTTACCTAGATTTTGTGGTTATTCAAGCAGTCCCTGCACTCCCTTTCCACTTGTAGTTCTAGTTGGGCTTCATAATAGGTGCCACGAGCCAGTCCAGCTTTCCTTTACAAAACAAACAAGCAGCTCTGTGCGCCACACACCCAAAATAATGATGCCTCATTTCCTACAGACTCCTGCTTTACAACTGCTCAGCTTTAACCAAATCTTTCCATGATGTTTTTTATCTGTGACTTTATAAATCATGGAAAACATGATGGATTTCAAATGAAACAAGTTTTATTTCCATTGTCAAACTGATTTGCAGGAAACCTTATTGTTACAAAATGGGGTGTGTGTGGGGGGGTCCTATTTAATTTATCTTTGACTCCTCTCCCAAATTTGGATACCAGTGGCATGAGGGATCTAAAGTGATCAGGGGTTGGGCATGAGGGGAAGATACCATACTCATTGTAAGCCAATGAGATCTTTGAGGATACAAAAGGACTCGTATCTCCCTCCATGAGCACCTACTTTTACAATTTTTGGGTCCTTGCTTAACTTTGGACTTTCTTCCTCTCTACCAAGTTTGGCTAAAATTGAGATAAAAAAGGGAGATGGGTGCACATGGTGCACCTGTCAGGGTGGCAGCGGCTCTGCCAGATGGAATGGGACCGGGTCTGCTAAGTTAGCTCTTGGCTAGGTGTGGGGCAAGAGGTCGGTGGAGTTGTGGGGCCTAGCAGGACCTGGTTCTAGGCCTAGGTCCTACAGCTCCACAGTGCTCCTGGCCAGCCTCGGCCTCCTCCCCACAAAGGGTTGTGGTGTGGCCTTGGTCCCCGGTGAGAGGCCCCCAGAGCAGCAGTGATTCCTGCCCCAGGAAGGAAACTTTAAAGAGTTCACAAGGCCAGAACTCCACCCCCCCCACCCCCCCCTCTGGAATATTGCTTCCGGTGGGAGTGGGGTGGACCTTTGTGAGCAGCCTGAGTGCTGCTAGGAACCGGTCAGAGTGGGTGGGGGCAGTGTCGGCCCCCTCTCCCTCTTCCACTCACTCTGAAAATGTCCTAGCTGTGCTCAAGAAGCTCGGAGTCCAACAGGGCTTCCAGACCGGCTTCGAACCCCGGTAACCACAGAGTAAGCATGACGTGTGCTGTCATTAGCTACACAGCACTTCCCTTCTCTCCTGGCTGTAGTTCTATCTGGGGCTGCCCTTGCTGAAGCTTCTTTCGGGGGCGCATTGCCGGTAGCCCATTAGACCAGTGCTCTGGCTGCCAGGAGCTTTCTGGGCCCAATTCAAGGTGCTAGTTTTGACCTTTTAAAACCCTGTCTAGGCCCAACCTATCTAAAAGACTGCCTGCCCACCCTCCCATCCCGCACTGCAGCCCCTGCGATTGGCTGGGAGTGCCTTCCTGTGGGTACCGTCCATTAGCCTTGCTCGTGCGATGAGCACTCGCAGGGGAGGCGTTCTTAGTTGTTGCCTTTGTACTCCCTTCCTCTGGAGGTTCGTTTTGAACCTCGACCTAAGCATCTTCTGGAAGCAGTGTAACACTTTTTTGTTTGCAAAGGCATTTGGTGGGTGGGGATAGGGGTGTTTTTTTTGGTAGGAAGGTGGGGGGTTATGGGGGGGGGGGGGGGGGGTTGGTACTTTTATCATTTGTGAGTCTCCCTGAGCCTCTGGGAAGGATGTCCTATAAATGTACATAAATAAAATAAATAGCTCATGGGCAAAGTGAAACCTGTGGACATGAAGAAGCTGTGGGGAATCTCCCAAGTAATGGGGGAAAGAGAGGGGGAGTAACAGGGAGGGGGTGGGAAGTGGGAGAGGAAGAGAGGGAGGCAGAGTGCGTTGGGGAAGGAATGAAGACAGAGAGGAAGCGGAGGGCCACTGTTTGAGCACCACTGTCCTAGATTTATAGGATAAATAGGATTCCATGTCTATTCAATTACTTTGTAAACTGCCAAGTACATTGCTTGCACTATATAAATGCTTGTTAATAATAATAATAATAATAATAATAAAGCATGAAGCCAGGCAGAAAACCTCTATTCATTCAAACCTCTAAGAACAGAAAATTGCAGTAGATTAATCTGAAAATTAATTGCATGAAAATCAATTTTTTATTAAAAAACAGACATTGTCACCTAGTGCGTCAGAGCCACCTGTGTTGTTGGTTAGCTCCATCATTCTCAAAGCTGGACCACTGGGGTGGTGCTCTTTTGGCCTGTGGGCTAAGTGCAGCCCATGGCTGCTTTAGTTTTGTTCCACTTCCTAGATTTGGCCCATGGATCCAGTCCCTACTTGAGGTTGCCAGTTCTTCTGGTTTTGAGCCTGACACTCCCACAGACCAAAATGGAAGTGTTGAGGTCAAAACAGATTTGACTGCTTTTATACAAGTGGCCGGATGCAGCGTGTTCTTCAACACACTCCCTGAAAAGCCCCACAGGGTGTGTTTAGATGCACTTAGGAATCGCCGTTTGTGCATTCGTTTTGAAGGCACATCTTGGAAGCCTCACTATCGGGGTTTCCAAAACGTGCCTTCAAGAAGACTGTGCGAGTGGCAATTCCTATGGTCACTGTCTACTTCCGGTGCGTCTAAACACATCCCGCTGGGCTTTTCAGGAAACGTACTGAAGAATGCGCTGCATCCAGCTGCTCATATAAAAGCGGCCCCAAAGAGTTGGCAACTATTATCCCTAATCTCAAGCACTGAAAGAGCAAGCTCAGGGGAAGGGAGCAAAGTAACCAGACAAAATCAGCCACCCAGCTTTAACCAAATCTTGAGATTTAATGGTGAAGAACGTGAGCCCCGTTCTCAGCCTCTGAGATTCCTGTGCAGTTTGTGTTGTCTCCATAGTAAAACAATTCCTATGGAAGCAAATGCATTGGATTTCTTACATATGGCAGTCTTATTTCTTGCATTGTTGGTCCCTTCCTTCTCAGAGTTCTCTGAACAGCATGTAAAGATTTTATAGTGACAAATTCTTCTTCAGAAGATTTCCAAAGCTGCAGCATCTCAAGCAAAAATGCAGGTCCGCTATGCACAGTGCACAACTGATACAGAGAAGCCAGCAGTCTGCTGTGTGCAGGGTTTCAAAGAAGAAATTCTAAATGGGATGTGACAGTAGTAGGCATGGAAGTAAGCAGTGGGGATGGAAAGTCCTGAGACAGGAATTAACAGTAAGGCCTGCAACACTTGAATGTTTGCTGAAAGGCAGTGCCTTTCCAATTGGGTTACTATCTGCGCCCAGGCTGCCTTTCGTTACTGCTGCATGATCTGTGTGTAGGGGTCGCTGCTGGCTTTATTTGCATGCTTGTGCTTCAGCAGTGACACCCTGTGACTGGTAAAGTAATATATAGGAAGTTCTGTTGGGAGGACAATTATGTTGAAAGCTTTTGTAGGAAACTATGGCATGTTTATTTATTTTTATTTGTTTATTTATTTCAAAGCATTTATATCCCGCCCCTCCTGCAAAGCAGCCCGGGGCGGCTCACAACATAATTAAAACATAAAATACATTATAATTATAATATAAAACAGACAATATAAAATCTGTCTCTTATACACATCTAGATGTGTATAAGAGACAGGTCCTGGAGCGCGAAAGGCGAGGCGGTCCCTAAGGTATGAGGGGCCAAGACCCTCATGTGTCTCATGTCTGGCCTAGCAAGGATGATAGCTGGTTAGGAGACAGAATAAACCCTTAATTCAAGGTATGCAACTCACATTTCTTTCTTTAAACAAACAAAAAACAGAGTAGCAAATGTCATAAGCTCTGTTGGGGAATGGTTAGTTAGCTGTGTCACAGCTTCTGAATAACATTGCATGAAAAACCGGACGTTTCCCAGTTGTATTTCTTCGGTATAAGCAGCTTAAAAGCCAGGGCTAGCATAGGGGTAAGTATTTTGAAGGCTTGGAACCCATTCATTAAATAGGAGAGAACTTCAAAACACACACGTGTAGCTGTGCGCATTTGAAACCTTTCCCCTCTATTAATCAATAGGAGGGGAAAGGTTTCAAATGTATGCTATTGAGCATTACAGTTTTTTTTCATCAGCTACTCCTGTTCAGCATGATAATATTTTATAGCTGTGGTCCAGGATAGCTTTTTAAAAATATCCTAGTTGTGTTTGGGCCATTGAAGCAAGCTTATACGGATTGGTGTAAGAAAAAATGTCAGTGTGGTTGGACCACTGTGGAAGTTGGTATTAAGATTTTGGTAATCTCTGGAAAAATCAGGCCAGTTTATTTAGGAGCCTAAATGTTGATTTTGGTGTTTTACTTCAAGTTCCCAAGTTCAAAAAATTTTGGCCACAGTGTGTTAACATTTAACATTAGGTTCCTGATACTTTAACACACCTGTCCCTGCCCCCTCCATGCCTACTGGTGAAAGTATGAGAACAGGCCTTCAGGTCATTTTCCATTTGTTAAATAACATGACAGATTTGGTTTGTCATACTGTTGCGTCTTCCCAAATCCCCTGAAGCAGCAATTCTGTCCCTGCTGTTGTAGCAGGCTACCTATAGTAACAAAAGAATAAATAAATATGTGGGCATGCCAGGTGAAGTGAGGTGTACTTTCCTCTTGGTTTCTTATTGTCTTGGTTACTGAACCATTATTGCTTTCCCAATGAACTTTTGATGAGCTAAAGTACATCATTTATGCACCAGATAGCACTGCAGGCGGTAGGTGTCTGAGCCTTCATGTTCTGTAGGGGTGGTCGATTGGAGGAAATTATGGATTCGCATCCATTGTGGATCCAAGTCTGTAATTTCCTGATTTAGTTATGGATTTAGATTACAGATCTGTATTTAAATAAGTAAAAAAAAAATTTAAAAATTAATAATCATTGTGCATGTGCAAAACAGCCACCAAACCAATCTGCGCATGCATGCCTTTTTCAAAATGGCAGCAGCAGCATCGCCGCCTTTTTGGAAAAGGGCACAAGTGCGCAAAATGGCTACTTGTGCATTTGCAGACTAGCTGCCCCTTTCCAAAATGACTATGGTGCTGCCACCATTTTCAGTTTTTAAAAAATTCTAGATAGGTTTTCATACAAATCTGCAACAGACATGCCACTATTGCAGTTCATTGTGGATTAATCCATAACTGCCAATTACAAGCAGTTACAGTTTAATCTGAATCCATAATGTCCACTCCTAGTGTTCTGGTCTTTTCCCTCCTCCTTTAAATGTCGTCTACTGCTGTGCAAGGTCTCGTAAGGCAGCAACCTCTTTGGTTATGAAGGGGCATGGCCCCTTTCAACATGGCCATTAGGGTGGTCACAGTGAAACTCTGTAAATTTCTGTGGATGTTACCATCAGCTGTAATGTAGTCTGGGCAGAATTTATTTTAGCATCTGAAGTTAGAGATCTCCCCCCTCTCCTCAGCCAAACTTGGTCTCGTTCAAATGCCCATTATTTAAGGCAACAGCTCCCAAGAGTTTGTCATTGCACCATTTTGATACTTATTATTTAATATTATTGTCATCTTTCAATCTATATCCCTCCCAATCCATGGTGCTCTGGGCACCTTACATCGTACACTTATGTAAACTGCCCTAAGCCTTCAGAGACAGGGTGGGGTAGAAATTCAAATAAATAAATATTAATAAAATACACACACAAAAAATCCTCATCCCAACCTCCCCCACTTGTTCCCATTCTCATGCCTCTTGCATGAGATCATAAACGCCCCAATCCCTTCACAGGTGGTTTGGGTCTGTCTTCCAAGTTCTACCCACCAAACCAAGCCCCCAATAAAACTCCTAATTAATACATAAAATAATTGCAGTCCCGCCCTCCCCCTGCCTGTCTGTGGCACCACGAAAGGCCAGACTCCAAACACAACCAAGATGTGGAAAGTTTGTGACCCCATTGGCTGATGGCATGACCGTGGCCTACAACCCAGCCAAAGCGTAATGAAAATTGTTAGAGAAATTGGGCACTTGACTTCTAGGCACCTTAGTCTCTCTGGACTAAACCTCCAAATAGGGGAGAGTGCATTGGAAGGGTTCTGTGAAGTGAATTTTAGGATACACTGAGCTGCGCTTGGGGCAGACAGTACCAAAAGTGTTGTTTCATGCTTACACCGAGAAGGCGTGACTCCACTGAGTATTGCTCATCCTGTAACTGGTTGTACAAGTCAATAAAAAGTGAGAGACATGGGGTCTGAGAAGCTGTAAAAGGTGGGAAGTGTGTCGATCTTTCCATTTTAATCAGGCGGTCTGACTTTTTATTTGGCAATTCCCTTTCAGATAGGCTCATAAATCCCACTAACTATAACCTCTGCACATTCTGTTACCTAAAAATTGCTGCCCTGTGTTCTGCCATGTCTGTGCTAGAATGCAAGCTATTTGGAGCCAGGAGTGGTATCCTTTTTATTGGCAGTACAAACCACCATGTACTTTTATGGTTCTGATTGCTCAAGAATAAGGGGAGTCTGAGTTTTAATGAAGGTGAATTTTATCTCACTTTATCACTTAATTTTTGTGGTAAGAGTTACCATTTTGTCCCTTAAATCATCCTTGCAAAAGTTTTATGCAGATGTATCAGTTTGGGGATATATAATCTGTTTGCTTGTTCAGAGGAGAGCCTTTCTGCTTGTTCAATTTTTTTCTTTTTAAAATATTGTTAATTTTAAAATTAATGAATGTAAGCCAAGGAGCACATTTGTAGAATCTTTCACGGGATCTCTGTTCTCAATTAGACAGGAGTTACATTTGAAACTTTGACAAGTCCATGGGCTTCATCCTGTATGGTGCTGAGTATACTATTCTGTGCTGATCCGGCAACGCGCTTAAACACACCTTATACAAGTATACAAATACAAGTATACAAATAACTCCACTGCAGTTGATGGAGCAAGTCATGTGCTTAAAGCTAATTAAAGGTAAAAGAAATTTGCATTAACCCAGGAGTGGTATCCTTAAGCCCCATGAGTTAATGGTCTTTTTNGATTTGCAGGAAACCTTATTGTTACAAAATGGGGTGTGTGTGGGGGGGTCCTATTTAATTTATCTTTGACTCCTCTCCCAAATTTGGATACCAGTGGCATGAGGGATCTAAAGTGATCAGGGGTTGGGCATGAGGGGAAGATACCATACTCATTGTAAGCCAATGAGATCTTGGAGGATACAAAAGGACTCGTATCTCCCTCCATGAGCACCTACTTTTACAATTTTTGGGTCCTTGCTTAACTTTGGACTTTCTTCCTCTCTACCAAGTTTGGCTAAAATTGAGATAAAAAAGGGAGATGGGTGCACATGGTGCACCTGTCAGGGTGGCAGCGGCTCTGCCAGATGGAATGGGACCGGGTCTGCTAAGTTAGCTCTTGGCTAGGTGTGGGGCAAGAGGTCGGTGGAGTTGTGGGGCCTAGCAGGACCTGGTTCTAGGCCTAGGTCCTACAGCTCCACAGTGCTCCTGGCCAGCCTCGGCCTCCTCCCCACAAAGGGTTGTGGTGTGGCCTTGGTCCCCGGTGAGAGGCCCCCAGAGCAGCAGTGATTCCTGCCCCAGGAAGGAAACTTTAAAGAGTTCACAAGGCCAGAACTAGGCCCCCATCCACATCTAGATGTGTATAAGAGACAGCTGTTCGAGTGTGGATTTGAGGGACTGAATTCACACCAAAAATGCGTGCTTTGTGTTCTTCATTGTGCTGTTGTAGCTTATTTAAATTGTGAAAAGGGGATTAAAAAAACAGAGCCACATCTGTGGAAGAATGCTGAAAGCAGGCATTAACAAGATTTGTGCGGAGGAAGATGGCATCCTGAGTTTGCATCGTTCCCTAATTGAAAACTAGCATGAATGTGTCATGAAGAAATCCTAGCAGCAGCCTGTTCAAATGGCACTGTCAGCAAGAAAATATGCACAGTGGTAAATCGAGTTCTCCTCAGAGAGTATGCTCTCTCCAAAGACTGTAAAGCTGCTAGCAGAGATAGAAAACAACCTACAATATTTAATGTTGCGAACCCACAATTGGCCAGTGTATGCTTGCTTTTCCTTAGCTGAGTTCTTCTACTTCATAGTTTTCAAAAGAATTTGCTGTTTTAGATAACATTTTTTCCCCCTTCCTTACTCCCTTCCCCCAGCCCAGAACTAGCCAAAAGAGTGCTTAGCATAGAGTGGTGAGGGTAGTAATTTAGTGTTGGGTAACGTGCTGAAACAAAGCAGAGATCCACGTTCTTCATTCCAGCTCATATCGACTCCACCCGCACAGAGCCTATATGGGCGCAGCACACAAAGGCAGGTTTGCAACTGTTCTAATAACGCCATGATGGGTGCGGTGTAAGAACGCAAAGAGAATAGACTGTCTCTTATACACATCTAGATGTGTATAAGAGACAGGAAGGAGGACAGACAAAAATAAAAAAAAAAAAAAAAAAAAAAGGAAGGAAGGAGGGGTGTGAATGTGCTTGTAAAAGATTGTTTTTAGTGTGCTGAAAGGGACTGTCACTGCTTCCATCTCTGATCTTCTGAGTGTCTTTAAAAATAAAATTTTAGAGCCAAAGTCAATGCATACATTTGAGAGTTTTGACTTTTTAATAGGCGAAGTTGTGACTTGAACCATCAGCCCTGCACATACAAACATATATGTACACAGAGCCTCTCACACAGACATCCTTTTATTTCCAGCTCTGCCCCAAAGTTAGTCAGTGGGCTATTGCAAGTTTTGAGAAACATATGCAAATCTATCCAAATTACAGGTGACATGAAACGTCCCTAATTTTCTCTCTCAAATGTTGGAGGGGTATGCTTCTGTTGAAGTGAATAGGCAAACTTCTGGGCAGAAATATTTGACTGACTTCAGTTCTCCAAAATCTTGGAGTATGAGAACAGGCTGGCACGCTGTGCTTAGTTTACCTCTTGTGTGGGTAGTGTAGCTCATCTATTATGCAAGAGCTCCTGCTGTTCTGATGCCTTGCTAGAGTAGTTAAGCATGGCAAGGTGATTCGAGGACAGAATGTCATCTGCAAACCTCATTTACCTAGATTTTGTGGTTATTCAAGCAGTCCCTGCACTCCCTTTCCACTTGTAGTTCTAGTTGGGCTTCATAATAGGTGCCACGAGCCAGTCCAGCTTTCCTTTACAAAACAAACAAGCAGCTCTGTGCGCCACACACCCAAAATAATGATGCCTCATTTCCTACAGACTCCTGCTTTACAACTGCTCAGCTTTAACCAAATCTTTCCATGATGTTTTTTATCTGTGACTTTATAAATCATGGAAAACATGATGGATTTCAAATGAAACAAGTTTTATTTCCATTGTCAAACTGATTTGCAGGAAACCTTATTGTTACAAAATGGGGTGTGTGTGGGGGGGTCCTATTTAATTTATCTTTGACTCCTCTCCCAAATTTGGATACCAGTGGCATGAGGGATCTAAAGTGATCAGGGGTTGGGCATGAGGGGAAGATACCATACTCATTGTAAGCCAATGAGATCTTGGAGGATACAAAAGGACTCGTATCTCCCTCCATGAGCACCTACTTTTACAATTTTTGGGTCCTTGCTTAACTTTGGACTTTCTTCCTCTCTACCAAGTTTGGCTAAAATTGAGATAAAAAAGGGAGATGGGTGCACATGGTGCACCTGTCAGGGTGGCAGCGGCTCTGCCAGATGGAATGGGACCGGGTCTGCTAAGTTAGCTCTTGGCTAGGTGTGGGGCAAGAGGTCGGTGGAGTTGTGGGGCCTAGCAGGACCTGGTTCTAGGCCTAGGTCCTACAGCTCCACAGTGCTCCTGGCCAGCCTCGGCCTCCTCCCCACAAAGGGTTGTGGTGTGGCCTTGGTCCCCGGTGAGAGGCCCCCAGAGCAGCAGTGATTCCTGCCCCAGGAAGGAAACTTTAAAGAGTTCACAAGGCCAGAACTCCACCCCCCCCACCCCCCCCTCTGGAATATTGCTTCCGGTGGGAGTGGGGTGGACCTTTGTGAGCAGCCTGAGTGCTGCTAGGAACCGGTCAGAGTGGGTGGGGGCAGTGTCGGCCCCCTCTCCCTCTTCCACTCACTCTGAAAATGTCCTAGCTGTGCTCAAGAAGCTCGGAGTCCAACAGGGCTTCCAGACCGGCTTCGAACCCCGGTAACCACAGAGTAAGCATGACGTGTGCTGTCCTTAGCTACACAGCACTTCCCTTCTCTCCTGGCTGTAGTTCTATCTGGGGCTGCCCTTGCTGAAGCTTCTTTCGGGGGCGCATTGCCGGTAGCCCATTAGACCAGTGCTCTGGCTGCCAGGAGCTTTCTGGGCCCAATTCAAGGTGCTAGTTTTGACCTTTTAAAACCCTGTCTAGGCCCAACCTATCTAAAAGACTGCCTGCCCACCCTCCCATCCCGCACTGCAGCCCCTGCGATTGGCTGGGAGTGCCTTCCTGTGGGTACCGTCCATTAGCCTTGCTCGTGCGATGAGCACTCGCAGGGGAGGCGTTCTTAGTTGTTGCCTTTGTACTCCCTTCCTCTGGAGGTTCGTTTTGAACCTCGACCTAAGCATCTTCTGGAAGCAGTGTAACACTTTTTTGTTTGCAAAGGCATTTGGTGGGTGGGGATAGGGGTGTTTTTTTTGGTAGGAAGGTGGGGGGTTTATGGGAGGGTGGGGGGGGGTTGGTACTTTTATCATTTGTGAGTCTCCCTGAGCCTCTGGGAAGGATGTCCTATAAATGTACATAAATAAAATAAATAGCTCATGGGCAAAGTGAAACCTGTGGACATGAAGAAGCTGTGGGGAATCTCCCAAGTAATGGGGGAAAGAGAGGGGGAGTAACAGGGAGGGGGTGGGAAGTGGGAGAGGAAGAGAGGGAGGCAGAGTGCGTTGGGGAAGGAATGAAGACAGAGAGGAAGCGGAGGGCCACTGTTTGAGCACCACTGTCCTAGATTTATAGGATAAATAGGATTCCATGTCTATTCAATTACTTTGTAAACTGCCAAGTACATTGCTTGCACTATATAAATGCTTGTTAATAATAATAATAATAATAATAAA
>QEPC01013073.1:694595-705437 GCA_003113815.1 Sphenodon punctatus
ACCTGCCGCTCCAGGCGGAGGTCTGCGTCCAGTATCTCCCCCAGTGGGCTGGGGCCTCACCTCCTTCGAGGGGATTGCTTTTACTGTGTCAGTCATGCTTTTTAATGGTTTTTTAGCGGCTATTGGATGGTTCCATAATTTTTAGCTTCCCTCTTAAGGCATGCCTAGTTTTATCTGCTTTTTAGCCTTGACTTGAGTTTTACCTTTGTTTTTATATTTTTGTTCCTCACCTTTTGTTTGGCGCAATATGGCCTGATGGCCGCTGCATCATTAAACCCAATCGCTCACTCTGGAGGAGTCCCATTGAAGTACCTTTGGTGGGACTGCTCTTGAGTAAGTAAGACTGGATGCCCTTGCAAGGAACAAGTTGCCTAGAGGGGTCATAGGCTCTCTGTCAGTGGAGGTTTTTAAACAGGGTGGGCAGCCATCTGTTGAAGATATTATAACTGTTGTCATCCTTCATCCAAGAAGAGACTAGATGACTCTTGGTGTCCCTTCCAGCTCTGATTCACCAGGCAATTCCTTCATGCAGCGCCTCACAGGTGGTGCACTTCATCACATGTAGATTTCTCTGAAATTTAAATTAAAAATTAATCAAAAATCAAAATTGTAGCTTGTGTTCAAATAGTCATGAGTCAGCTCCCATCAACTGCACCCCGCCCCTCCCCCCCCCCAAAGAAAAATCATGGCTTTTTGAAAATAGGGAAGACGTGATAGCAATCTCCAAATATCTAAACGGGCTGCTACAAAGAAGATAGCAAGGAGCTGTTCTGCATCGCTGCACGCGGCAGGACTAGAAATTGTAGGCTCACATTACAGGAGGGGAGACTTGGTTAAATATCAAGTAAAACTTCCTAACAGGAACAGCTGTGCGGCCATGGAACAAGTTGCCTAGAGGGGAGGGGTCATAGGCTCTCTCTCTCTCTCTGGAGGTTTTTAAACTGAGGGTGGGCAGCCATCTGTTGAAGATAGTCTAGCGTTGCCATCCTACATACAAGAAGAGGGTTGGACTCGATGAACCCTTCCGGCTCTGATTCTATGAAAATAATGCTTGTCTTGGTTTCTGAACCTTTCAGCTACGCTGCAGTCATATTTTTCTCCTTTGTAGCCATGAAAACTAGAAATCTTGTATTCCAAAATGATGATTCTGCCAATTTACTGTGATTCTTAGAAAGCTGCAGTCCTTGTGCATCAATAGGCTGAGGTTTAAGGCGTGAAATTTCTGGTCGCCAAGTCGCCATTGGCAACCAGAAAATGAGGACGGGCGACCTGCTGTTAATGCGGCTGCCCAGCCGCCTGTCCCGCTGAGCTTTTTTTTAAAAAAAAGTTGCGGCCAAAAAACCAAACTCAGCGGGACAGGCGGCTGGGCAGCCACTGCTCTGCCTGTGTCCCCCTGCAAGCTGCGCCTCCTCATGCCCCACCTCACGTCACGCTGGACCACCCCACCCACCCCCGCTCCACATGGCAGAGACCTGGAAATAAGTATGGCTATGCGATAGCCATACTTCCGGGTCTCTGCCATGTGGAGGACTCCTGCGCGGCTCGCTGCGTGGCGGGGCGCCTAGGCCCTGGCCAGGGCTGCAAGTACCGGCCCGGCCCCCACTGCGCCGTCTCCTCTCTGGCCTGAGAGGAGGAGGCGCTGTGGGGCCTGGTACTTGCAGCCCCCCCAGGCTGCCTGGCTGTGTCTGCTCACGGTGATGCGGTGCCCCAGCCAGCTGGAGCCGCTCAGGCGGCTCGGGAGAGGAGCAGCCAGTCGGTCAGCGGAGCTGAGGAGGAGTCAGGCGCAGCAGCAGTCCAGCAGGTAAGGCTGCGCCCGGCCGGCACCCGTAGTCACCAGCTCCTCTCTGGCCTGTGTGCTTGTCCCCATCCCGTTTCCCCCACCCCCATCGTCCCCATCCACCCGTCCCTGCTGTCCCCATCCCTGCGGGGGATGACCCATGATTAAGTGTGAGTAGTTTTTAGTAGCTATTAAAAGGTATGTGTGCATATGAGGAACACTTAGTTATGCACAAATATGCAAATGTACATATTTGCATAAATAGGTTGTGGCTAATTTGCAGTTTAATTTACCCTTGGTGACCAAGAAATTTTTTGGGCTAGTAGACTTGGATCTGAAATTTCATGTCCTGCTGAGGTTGTATGTACTGTGCTATCCATATCGGGGATCTCCCACAAACAGCTTTGAAAACTAGTTCAAGCCTCATGGGCAAGTCAGGAGTTGGGTCGTGGGTGCTTAAGGGGTTTGCTCAGGGTGGAGGAAGAAAGGGGAGGGTCCAGATCAAAGATCTGACATGCATCCATCCCCTGTTCTTGGCAGCATGCCCTCATCTCTGCTCCCTTCCCCTCTGGCCCACAGCTCTGGGGTAGGGGCTGGATCTGTACCAGATCCAAGAGTTGGAAAGGGGCCAAATAAAAAGAAAATGCCCATAGGCTGCTTTTGGCTTGTGGCTGCAAGTTTCCTGCCCCTGATCGATATGCTGAAAAGGCTCCCGACCCCCCCCACCCATTTCCACCTCTGTGGACTATATCCATCCTAGACTTTGTGAATAACTGTTAGCTTCATTAAACTGTATGTCCTGTGGGTTATTCAAAAGAGACTGTCAGCTTCTGTGTGCTACTTGCTATTGCTATATACGGAACCAACCTAAGTTAGCATTGTGCTTTCTTTGACTGGGCCCCGGGCCCCCCAGAGCTCTGTCTTTACTTTGCCCTCTTCGGGGTTTGTATTTATCCCAGATTCTTTCTGACACTACCCCTCTGCCAAGGTCACATGCCCTTTTGGGTAGAGGTAACAAAGCAGGACATGGAACTAGAGGAAGGGGGATAGCCTGAAGATGAGGAGAATGGGGTTACAATAGTACCAGGCACCCCAGCTCAGAGGGGGTGTCTCCCCCCTCCCCCCAAACTACAAGAATTTTCTTTCATGGTATAAATTAAAATAGGACGAGTAAAGTCACAATTGCAGGTTTCGTGTCCTACTTTGTTACCTCTACTGCAAACACATGTAAATAAAGCAACCGTATGTGTCTCCAGAAATTGGTTTCAAAACTTAAGCTCGGGGGTGGCGGGCAGCTGCCAGGATGTACCGAAGCTCCAAATTTCCCTCAGTGAGTCTAGAGATGAGGAATGCTCTTTGGGACAAATCAGTACCTCTAGGGAATAGATTTTTTTTTCTGTATGTTAATCGTCTCCAGTGATTCTGCCACAAAGTTAGCAGCCAAGCAAAGATGTGAAAGTTAGTAAAAAAAAACACGACGATGACAACCACAGCCATTTGTTAGGATGCTGTAGTTGTAGGCGTCCTGCATCCAAGCAGAGGGTTGGACTACAGTGAGATTTGGAACACCGCCCCCCCTTCTCAGTCTACATCTGTGTTTCATGACCTTTCCCCATCAAGATCTGTTAATTTGCCTTTCCCCTCCACCCATTCCCTCTATTATAGAGTTGAAAGCTTTGGTATTGTGAAATCACCCCCAGCATCACCGACCTTCCTTTTTTTGAGCTTTAATGTTTTCTTTTACTAACGCCACAGGATTTACAGTAGGGGTTGGGCACTGGTGTGAATTACAGGTTTGGGTTTTTTCGGTTTAAAGGTTTTTACTGATTTAATTACGGGTCCATATTTCGGTTCCATCTTTAAATCCAGGAAACGCACCCCATCCCCTGCAGCCCTATTCGCCCCCCCCCCCCATCCCAACCCCCCAGGGTGCTGGCATGTACTTACCGGCCTCAGAGGGCTTGACGGAAGCTCTACTGGCCCACTGCTGCTGTGTGGAGAGCCTCCCAGCAGGCTCTTGTACCATGGCACACGGCAGAGCTTCCTGCTCCACAGCGTGCATGTGCAAAATGGCCACCGAGGCCGTCTTACGCGTGCGCAAATAGCTGCTGCCTTTAACCAAAATGGCAGCGGCCAAAATGAAGTTGCCACCATTTTGGTTCAGGGCAGTGGCCATTTTGTACAATTGCAAAACGACCCTGGCAGTCATTTTGCAGATGCGTGTTGTGGAGCAGGGAGCTCGACAGCATGCAGCAGAAAGGGAGGCCCTCCACCGCAGCAGTGGGCTGGAGGAGCTTCCATCAACCCCTCTGAGGCCGGTAAGTGCATGCCAGGGCCGGGGGGGGAGGTGGGGCAATAAAAAAAAGAAAGACCCAAAAATGTCAGGCTAATTTGCAGTCTGCTTTGGATTGATCCATAACGGCCTTTTCCAGTTTTCTATCCTGAACTTACAGTAGTAGTTTAGTAGATTTTGCTTCTGTTTTAATTTCAGACCAAGAGCTTATGCCAGTTCATTGGAAAATTAACACACTCTCTCTCTTTGTATTTTAGCAGTCCTTCCCCAATGAAGTCCAATGTGTTGAAGAAATATTAAAGGTGAGTATGATGCCAGCGTTGGTCAGGACAGGAGTCTAAAGTCAGAATGAACATGTTTTCTTCCCTTGAATTTTCTCACTAGAAGGCAGAGTGAGCAGAAATGAATCATGCTTCCTTTGTGTCTTCCCCTAACCAAAGTTATTTGCTTTGTGGGAGGGGTTCATAGAGAACAAAAGTAATTTTTAACAATAAAAATTGTGTTGATTCTGATCAAAAACAGGAGAATTAAAAATAATATGCTACAGAACCAGCGGGTTCTTTTCCCTAATTAGTCAGATAGCTGCAGGTTTGGAATCTGGGCATTGCTTTCTGCTACAGATGTTAAAATTGCTAAACATTTCTGCTCCTGTTTTTTGACTTGGAAATGGAGAGCTTACTGGGGCATTTTCACAAATGGCCTTTAAGCTGATCCATATCTGTGGAGACACAACGCCCAGGCCTCGAAGATGTCCAGGTCCTACATCTGCCTCTCCAAACATGCATTAGGATGATTAGACATAAGCTTTTTCTTATCTCCCTAGAAGAGCTAGAAAATTGGGAAATTTAGCCATTAACTCCCTACTGTATGAAAATGTACATGCCAGTCAGGTTCTTTCCAAAAGGGTACTTCAGAAATAATAACCCCACTCTGGAGTGCTCGATGTAAAATTCTCAAAAGCTCCCAAATCCTAAAGAGATGAATCACTAAAGTCCTGATCTTTGTGGAGACTAAAGTGCAGGAAGAAATAATCTTTAAAATTGGGATGCGTAGATTCTCCAGTCACTTAAAAACTTTTGAAAATGTTACCCACTTATCTGGTGCATCTGTTTCACTAACTCACTGTCGTCTGTGGTCTTTCAAGTACAAGATGCCCAAACCTTGGGTCATGCATGATACAGCCTATCGAGGTATTTAACTCTAGCTTCCGCTGCACAGGTGATGGCACTTGGAATTACATTGCTTTTTTCTGCCACATCTTAAGAAATAAACTGCTTTCCCATGTCTTCAGAGGCTGCTCTTGTTACTAATAGTTCTGTAGCATCCAAAGATCTAAGTATACATTAGGCACTGTACAAAGACGTGCTTACTCTCAAGGACCACACACTCCAATTTGCAATAAGACTTGACAAGAGAATATAGCAAGTTCTGGCGGGCTGGGCAGACGAGAACAAGGGTAGTAATGAACAGGGCTGCATATTTATATAGTTTGGTTGTGATAAGAGGATCATAAAGATACCAAGGCCTGTAAAATCCTCTGTTCCTAGCTCTTATATAGAAATCTCCCTTGTCTGCTTTAATGGATGTTTGTAGAGTCCAATGTAACAATGTTAATGCATTTCAATGCAACAACGTGTGTGCGTGTGGATTTATTTTTTTAAAGTCTCTTCTTGAAACATGATTTGCTTTGGATTTCTAATAGTAAAAGAATATTTAAAAGCAAACTTTCACAGCACAACTCAGTTGAAACAACAGAAAACACTTAATGCAAAGCACTCTTTTGTTGATTTATGTAGTCAGTTTGCTGTGCCATGAAGGTTTGCAATTTAAATTTGAGTTTCCTCCCAATCTGATGTCACTTTGCCCCAGACCTAGGTGAGTCAGGTCTGGGTTTGAAATCCTGCTCTTTGTTCACGAGAAACGAATGTGATGACATACCTTTGCAGCGATGAATTCAAGGACAAGGAAGGAGGAGGCTATTGTCTCGGGGAGATGGGGCATGTTGAAACAAAAGTTTTAACTGTAAAGTAGGGTAAAGAAAGTCAGCTCCTCTGTGGAAAAAAAGGATCAACCCATGGATTTATATTGACTCCTCCTGCTTTATGCAAGTTGCACAAGCCAGCTGCTCTGGTTAGGGAATAGATGCATACAAGTTCCCTGGGAAGAAGGAGTGGGGAAGGTGTCCGGGGTTTTGTCCCTGGCCTTTCCTCTCCTTAAGAAATTCCTGCTTTCCCCCTGACTTATTTATATCTGACCTTTTCCCATCTACTATATCTAATGCAAATTTAGGCCTCAAACCTGCAAGTGTGCATATGTTTTAACTTTGCACTGGTTGGTAATCCCATTGGTTTAAATGCATTGTTCATTTCTGTAACACTTAGGATAGGGACCGTAATTTAGTGTTCAAAACACATGCTGCTTAGAGTCTTCTCCTCCAGTAATTGCCAAGGAATTCAGTGTATTAATAAGCAAGTGCTCAGCGTAGAACTTTACCTCCGTATCAGTTGTTTTAAAGATATCTAACATCCAACCTTTTAATCTTTCCTAGGAAATGACCCATTCATGGCCACCTCCTTTGACAGCCATCCATACGCCTAGTACAGCTGAGCCTTCAAAGTTTCCTTTCCCAATAAAGGTAAACTAAACAGCACTTCTTGGTCTACTTCTTATTTGAAAAATAATTCTTTCAACCATTTGGAAACTCTGCTGCATTTTTGGATTACCTCATCCATCTGCAGAACACCTCCAGATTTTGTTTTTCTTTTGTGGGGGTGGGGATCAGATAAGGAAAATGGGACCTTTTATTTTTATTTATTTATTTAAAATTTATATCCCGCCCCTCCTGCCCTCAGGGCAGCCCGGGGCAGCAAACAGCATTCAGTAAAAACAATACAAAATTTTAAAAACAATTTAAAAATACAATATGTGGGGAAACACCCCACCCCTACCCCTCGCCAAAAGCCTGACGGAACAGCCAGGTCTTACATACATGCCGAAACAGCAGGAGAGTGGGAGCCAACCGAGCCTCCTCCGGGAGCGAATTCCACAGCACAGGGGCGGCCACAGAAAAAGATTTAACATCAGTGGCCACCCGCCTCGCCTGGGGAACCTCCAAAAAGGCTCCCATGGACGATCTCAAGGGTCGCACGGGCACATGAGGAATGAGGCAGTCATGCAGATAAGCAGGGCCCAGGCCGTGAAGGGCTTTAAAGGTTAAAGCCAGCACCTTGAACCTGGCCCGGTGCTTTATAGGCAGCCAGTGCAGAGCCCAGAGCACTGTTGTCATGTGCTCCCTGCGACCCGCCCCCGTAAGGAGACGGGCCGCGGCATTCTGCACCAGCTGCAGCCTCCGGACCAGCTTCTCGGGCAGCCCCACATAGAGTGCGTTGCAGTAATCCAGCCTCGAGGTGATGAAGGCATGGATTACATGTTGGGATTTGAAGTATAAAGCCTCAATACCTTCTTTTAAATCCATCTTACTTGCATTAAAATCAGGTCAACCTGTGCTTCTGTGTAATTAGATTTGTGTGGGTTTCAACTTGTAATACATCTGTTGTTTCTTTAAAAAGGTATGTATAGTTCACGATTTTAAGACTCTGAGGTAATAAAGCTTTGAATATCTATGAGAGGGCAAAAACCCTACACCCTAATAAAATATTTATCAGGACCTTCAAATTCAAAGATTATAAATACTTTCACAAGAGATAAAAGATTTTTGAGATCAATAAAGCATGATTGATCTCTGTGGAATAACTACTGTTTGCCACATTTTAAAAACAAATAAATAAATAATGTACTCATAAATTTACCAAACCTTTTCTTACTTCATTTTTCTTCTGACTTCAAAAATTAATTTACTTGTACTGGAGCAATCAAGGCAAGTTATAAGCAGTGTGTCTTTAAATAGATCAATAAAACATAGATCTCTCGTCCATGATGAATGACCTCCATATATCTTGGACTTCAGTGCCATTGCAAAGAGATTGAGTCAACCGATTATTAATTTTAATGTAATAGAAAACTTACTTTGAACTCATGGGGCCTGGGTTTTTCGAAGTGCTGAACAACCATAATTACATTTGAAGTCCCTGGGCACTGCATACCTCTGGAAAGTTGGCCACTAAAGATGGATCCTTTATGTCAGGGGTGGCCAAGAGGAAGACCATGGTCCACTGATCGATCACAGGTAAGGAAAGGGGTCAGAAATCACTTCTGCGGAGGAGAGCAGGACTGGTGCCCCAGGGAGTGTCTCCGGGGAAGAGAAGGGCTAGGAGAGCTACTCCAGTGTGGCAGGGAAGGCTCTCTCTAAAAGGGGGTGGTCCTCTGCATGTTTGAGACCAATTGCTGAGCTGCTTAGAGCACTGGAGCCTAGAGGGAGGGGTCCTGGGAGATCACCTGGGCCTAGATCAAGTGGCTCACGTGTACCATACGTCCGACTATTCCTGTTCTATGTAGATAGCACTACTGCTGCATGTCGCCAGTCCTCAAAGCATTCTGCTGGCTTCCGTTCCATTCACTTCTGTGGCGCTTGCACCAGTAGCACGCTTTGGGGATCCGATTGTAGCCAAAATCCAAGTAGCTGCAAATGTCCAGACCTCGTCATTCATACTAGAGTGGCACTTTTGCTCGGAGGAAAGTTTGTAAGTCTTTAATCATTTTAACCTCTAGCTTTCCTTTTTTCTTTCTAGGAATCCCAGCACACTGGATCTGCAATACAGAACCAGAGTAAGTGAAAATTCAAACCTGACCACAGCTGGTTTATAGCCATATTGTATATTTTTATATTAATATGCTTGATATATTTCATGTTTAACTGTGGGTGAAAACAGACATGCACCTTAACTCTGCTTTAATACGATGAACATTTCTTATGCATGTTGCAGGACTGCATAGGGTGCCAATACAGCCTGCAACATGCATAAAAAATGTTAAAGTGGAGTTTCTGTCTGTAAAACGTGCATGTCTGTTTTCCCCGTGTGTAATATCTCATGTATATATCTGTGTGTATAATTTGCTAAGGGAGGTCCTAGAAGCGCCTTGACTGGGAAGCCTTTAAGAACAGGCTACACAGAACCTCTCTCAGGGATGGTGTGTGGATCCTGCATAATAGTAGGGGACTGGTCTACATAACCCTTGATTCTGTGATTCTATTGAATTAATGATATGTAGTGTGCTATAGATTTATTTATTTATTTATTTATTTGATTTATACCCCGCCCCTCCTGAACACAGCTCAGGGCGGCTTCCAACAATAAAATCAATAAAACAGTTTAAAACATATAAAAATACATATCAAAATGTATTTTTATATGTAGGGAGGGAGATGAGGGAGATTTTGAGGGAGAAAGATGAGGGAGACTTTGAAAACCACCTAAGCAGTTTAGCAGCACAAGTCAGTTCTTTACTGAAAAATTATAGACTTTCCATGTGCCTAAATGCTTTGGCTGAGTTGGACCTTTGTAACTGTATTGTATAAATATTGATGAAATGGCAGTCAGGAAAAATAATTGAAACTTGTCTGGATTGGTCAGTTGCCCTGATAAATATCCTAGTCCAACACCTTAAGGTAAAATCCGTGGCTTGCTAATCATATTACTTAAAATGACGAGTGAAAAGACAGCATGACCAAACTCAGTATGAATGAGACATGCCTATAAGATGCTTTTATTTATTTTTTACAGAGCAGTATGATGCACCTTCAAAAACCGTATCTCAACAAGGAACGTCGTAAGTTATCAAATTCATTTTTCACTATGTTCAAAGGGCTGCTGTCCTGGCATACAGTTTTAAACCTGGATTTTGTGCCACTTAAGGAATCCACTTCCAGTCAACATGCAGCCTAATCCAACAATCACTGAAGTCAATGGATCTCCTTTTGGATTCAGTGACCACAGAAATGGGTCTTGAATTATTTATTTTCCATGTGGCAGCTGTATGATTTTGTGGTTCGTTTGCTGTTTAAGATTTCGCCACATTGCACCCTGTGTGAACTAGAAGTAGTTCACAAAGTTCATGTCTTGAAACCAATTTTCTTTCCTTTTTGTGTATAGTTTTCAAATCTATAAAATGCCCAGTACCATACTGTCCTATAGACAAAGTTATTTTAAAGTTCTGTTGGTCTGTCTTTAAGTTCTTGCTGGTGAAACATTTACCCATCACCTGGGCACTTCTGCCCCACCCACCACCCACCCCGTTCCCCACCACGGCTGAGCAAGAGCACTGCACACCACCTGCAAATGAGGACAGAGGGGGCCGGGAGCCAAATGTGGCTACTGGTGCATGCTCCCCACCCTTCCCCCAAGTTACTTTAACCCCCAATAGAACATTTTTGTTCCACTTTTTAAAGTGTCTCTTTTTAAATATTCAGGCTTGACTTTTAATGCCACTTCAGTCTTTCAGAGCTTTTTGAGATCTGTCTGTGGGTAAAAACAGGTGTGACAGTGGCCCGTGACTCACCCGCTCATCTGTTCCTGTGCTGCCAGACGTTGGCCTGGAACTGCCGCAGAGTGGGTAGGCGGCTGGCCCAGGATGTGTCCTCGGGGAAAATCGCCACGGCGCATCCCGGACCAAGGTTCTGCGTGTTGTTTCAGGGGCCCGACCCGGGGAGTGCCAGCTGTTGTTTCCCATCCTGGCTGGGGGGGGGAGGGGGGGTTTGCAGTGTGTGCTGCACCATGTGCAGCCCCTCCTCTCTTCGCTTCACTGGCTTCCCCTTCCTGAACGAATCCTGCACAAGCTCCTAGTCTTCACCTATAAAGCTCTTCACAACCTTGCT
>QEPC01013073.1:706395-732540 GCA_003113815.1 Sphenodon punctatus
CTCTTTCGCTCTGCTCTGTCTGACTCTTTATCCTGCTGAGCCACTATTCCTATACCTACGATCGGTTTACCCTTATCCTTGCAACATGGACCTGCCTGCTGTCATTCTCATCGTAACCAAGCCAAGTACGTGCACTTGTCACCTCGCATCTTCATGAATGTTAGACCCCTTGTCTCTCCCTCTGTTCCCCTTCCTAAGTCTCTTCCCTCAGCTCCTGTCTCTCTTTTATTACTTTGTAAAGTGCCAGGTACACTGCTGGCGCTATATAAATGTTTGTTAATAATAATAATAATAATAATAAAGTGCTGCCAGTGGTTTATAGGCAGAGGACATTGTTGTAGTTTGTAGAATTATATAGCCTCAGCAATGTACTACTACTACTTAACACTTCTATAGCACTACTAGGTATATGCAACACTTGACAGTCACAGATTTTTGGAGACAGGTTCCTGCCCAGTGGGCTTACAATCTAAGATGGACAAGGACAAAGGGAACACATTCCCGTTTTACAGATGGGGAACTGAGGCTGAGAAGTTGAGACATCTAGTGAGTTCATGGCTACGGCAGGATTTGAACCTGGCTTCCCAGGTTGAAGTCCATTACCACATATGCTACACCACACTGGCTCGCTTAATGTGCCTGGAGCAGAACGGTCATGTTTAGAGATGGATCCCTGCCCCAAGGGGCTTAAGGTCTAGAATGGACAATGGAGAAGATACAAAATGTGTGTGTGTGTGTATCCTACCCTATCTCAAAGGCTCTGGCCAAGTAACAGCATATAAAAACATCAGAATAAAAATACATCACAGTCCCTTAAAACCTTGCTCCAAACCCCTATCGCTGCTTGCAAAATGCTTGGCCAAATAGCAAGTTCTTACATCTTACTGAAAACATTCAGACTTTGAGGAACCACCAGGGCAAGGGAGTTCCATTGTAGCGGGACAGCCAACAAGAAACCTTTGCTGCTCATTTCAACCTTATGAGCTTGACAGGCAGGTACATGCGAGAAGGCACTGCTTGCTGACTACAAGTATCATGATGGAGCACAGGGGAGGAAGCAGTCTTTCAGACTAAAAGGTTTTTCAGTAGATTTTGAATCCTTGGCTAGATGTGAATGTTATAAAATGTATTATTGTTGGAGTTGTATTCTCCCTGTGGCACAGGCCTACACCCAAATTTGTAGAGGTGGACTGGTTCCTAATGTACATAGGATCCCATCCACCAGGACTGCAATACAGGTCGAAGGCCTTCGTTCGTAAAAGTAAAAACCCTCCTATAACAGGAGCAGCCATAATACGTCTCCTAGTAGGGATGGAGTATTGCTTTTGGCCAGGAATGGGAAACCTTAGGCCAAATGCTGCCTACAGCTAGTTTTTTTCTGTCCCCTTTCCATTTCCTGGATCTGACCCCTGAATCCAGTTCCTACCCCCAAGCACTGAAAGACAGAGCTCAGGGGAAGAGAGCAGAGATAAGAGCATGCACCCAAGGATTAGGGCCTTAAGAACTTGTACAATTTTCAAAGTGGCTCCCGGGAGGGGAAACCCCCACCCCACCCCCCTTTAAGGTAAGGTTGTCAAGAGTGCTCAACGTTAGCCCATATCGGCTCCTATTGAAGTTAGCACCAGGGTTGGACCATGGCTGAGTGATTTTGGAAAACATTGACTTAGATATTAAGTGGCAGCAGAAGCGACGAACTAATACATGATCCAGCTCTTGCTTCAGAGGGGTGGAGGTGAGGGGGTTGCATTAGTAGGCAGTGAAAGCAGTAACCAATTAATTTAGGTTAATTAGAGCAGTTGTTTTAAAGCATTGTTGTGTTTGATGAAAGGTTGTGTTCTACAAGGTTAACCTGACCAGATGGTGGAACAGACCGATTCAGAGCCTTGAATGGCTGTTTGAAAGTTCCAGGGTGAGCTGAGTGCAATTTGAGTAGCAGGCTGAACGCTGAGTCATTATGCGGTAGCAGTTGCTACAGTGTTAAAGCGCACACAGTGCTCAAGACAAGAGTGTTTTTAAAACAGTGTTTTTAAAACACTGAGTGTTTTTAAAACAGGAGCTTTCCGCACACACATTGATTTAACCGTTTACGGTGCCTGTAGGTATTTTCATGCTGTCCTGAACAGAGATGGGAAAAACCCTGCCCTCCCCTCCTCCCTGGTAATTGTGCAGAATTCCTGTTTGAGGGCTTAAGGCCAGGGGTTGGGATCCTCTGGCCTGTGGGTCCAGTTTGGCCCAGGGCTGTTTTTTATCCAGTCACTGGATCTGGCCTGTAGATCAAGTCCCTGCCCTCAAGCACTGCACGAGTGAGCTCCCGGGAAGAGAGCAGAGAAGGAGGTGTATACTGCAGGATAGGGGACAGAGCCATGGTGTGGATTCATTATCTGGAACCTGCAGCTTGTGCTAACTTTCAGAGTTGGCCCCACCCTCGGTTTAAGACAAGGACTTCATTGGTTGTATCCAGGAAGCTAGGTTTTTCATCAGACTTTCAAGGGGACAGCAGTAGCTTCCCTTCTAGGGAAGTGATCAGTCAGTCTGACAAGGGAGTGAGATCAGAACTTGGCTGTTGGTCTTTGAGGCTAGAAGGGATGGAGGACAGAATTTAAAAAAAAAATTAATCCACTTGGCCACCCAAACACATCAGCCTCGTGTAAACAAGGGCAGTGACCAGTCGATAGGATAGTTAGCAGCAGGACACGCTGAGCAGCTGTCGGAAACAGCTTGCCTAGTGTAGCAAGTCTGACTCCAGCCAGGAAATGTTTTGTCCCAATTTCTAAATGATGCAAACTCTGGTTTGTGTCCACTAGACAGAGCAACTTGGGAGGCACTAATAGAGACAGAGTGCCCGTGTTTTCAGGGTTGTGTCACCTAACCCTGTAAACCACCAGCAGTGGATGTGCCTTCTCCTATAATGGTGTGTGGCATTACTACCACCATCCGGAGAAATTGTTCTACCGTTTCTCCAGCTTAGACGGGTATAGAAGTCTCCATCATGCTCTCGGTAATGGTGCTGAAAGCCATTTCATCTTTCCTAGGCCCTGAACTAAACTCTCATCGGTAGACGTTTGTGGGCTCCCATGTGTAGTAAGCCTTGTCAGCCCTGAGGAGACATTTTCCTAATGCAGACAGGATAGCAGGGGCTCTGCCTATCATTGGTTCTTCTCGTCTGTAATACTGCAAACTGCATATAAAAAAATCTTCTTGGTGCTACCAGCAGTTGGTTAGGAGAATTAGAGGGCGGTCTAGAATAGAGATGGTTCTGGCAGTAGGGGGCCAAGGGTGAAGATAAAATGTGGGGGCCTTGGTGGTCCCATTCCCTTCCCTGTAGCCTCACCCCCTTAGTGGCATCCTCTGTGGGGGCCCTAGAGGTGGTTGTCTTTGGGGCCTCGCTGTGAGGGAGTGGGAGACTCGCACCCTGCCCTCATGAAAACAGAGAGCACTGCGGGGTCCCCAAAGTAGAGAAAATAGTGGGGGGGCAGAGATCAATTCTCCTGCTCCATGACTGAAGCTGGGATAAGATCCTGCATCTCTGTGCAGCAGAGTTCCTTTGCTCCTGCCTCTGAAACACCCAGCAATTAAGGGCACTTTTTATCTGCAATAAACAAAAATGGCTTTGCCCAGTCTAGCAGCAACAGCCTGGGGGAGTGACTTCGTTTCAGCTGGGTTGCATATAAAATGCAATGGACTCTGATCTGCCCAGGGACTTCATTTAGCCCTCTTCCCCCCCCCCCCCCCCCAAGATGTTGCAGTCCTGATCTTTGTTTCCATTTGCACAATGGTTGCTTTCTTTCTTTGCACCTTAAGATGCACGTGACCGTCTGAAAATTCAGCTGCCTCCAGTAGTTCACGTTACAAAGTGAGGCTGCCTGAAAACAAATAGCGTTTGTGCTGGTTTAATTAGAGGTTGAAATCCCTCTGCATCTGGGTGCCCAAATTAAGCATTCAGCCTCACAGAACATACAGGGATTTCCCAGATGGCTTTCATTCTTGAACGCGGCCCTTAAGTTAGCACCTGGCTTCACTGGAATGGAAGTCGCTTTTTCTTTTTAGAAGAGCTCCTTCTTGCTGATGCGTCTCTGACCAGGCTGAAGGGAAGGGACCAGCTTGTCTATTCAGGGTAGCTGTCCTTGTCTGGCACGCTACATTAGTTATAGAACCAGTTTCTGAAGAAAGCTCCCTTTTTTAATAGGCTGCCTTTTCTGCAGTTCCTACAGGCTAGAGAATAAAATGTGTCAATTCCTAAAAAAAACATGGTAACTCCCTGAGCTAATTAAAGGGGCTTTTTTCCTCCTCCTTAAGAGGCTAGGTTTATTTTCCTTAAACTAATCAAAGTATTTAACAGCTTGTTGAAACCGTGTTATTTAGGAATCTGTCTGCCTGTTTATCCATGTGATAGTATGACTCACATGAAGCCTTATTACTCTTCCTTGATCCTAGCTGGAACAGCTCAGTGATTGCAATACTCTTGCCATGTGAAGAGGGGTGGGTTTGGTTTTTTTATTTACTAATGTCTTATCTGGAAGAGACACCACTTAGGAAAAAGGGAACAGAAAAGAGGACACCCTGGCAGAGTACATACAGAGTCTCTTCCCATATTCAGTTGCTTTTGATGGAACTCTTTCCAAAGCTGGAAAGCTCATTTAAGTGAGCACGGTGGTGACTGCAATGTTCTTGCCACGTGAAGAGGTTTTTATTTACTAATAGCTTTATCTGTTGGCAGCCCTTGCTAGGAGAAAGGAACGTTAAGGAGGACGGCCTGGTAGCGTGGAAGTTGTGCAAGTCTCTCCCACATAAGGGTGCTCTGCTGGAGAAAACTTCATTTTGTTTTGTTTCCCTTATATTTCTGGATTTAAATATGGCTTCGTATTATGGATCTATATTTAATCATTTAAAATATAATCAGATTTTTTTTACTGTGCATGTGCAAAATGGCATCTGCACATGCTTTTTCAAAATGGTGGCAGTGGCAGCATCGCTGCCATTTTGGAAAAGGGTGTACGTGTGCAGAATGGTTTGGCGGCCATTTTGTTCATGCACAGTCATTTTTTAAAAAAAAAATATTTCTTTTTAATTAAATGATGGTGCATGCAAAAAATAGCCACCAGACTGTTCTGCACATGCACATTATTTTTCAAAATGGTGGTGGAAGCGTTGCCACCATTTTGAAAAAAGGGCAGCAAATCTACACATGCGCAGTGGCTATTTTCGCATGCGCTGAAGGGCTGCCCTTTTCCAAAATGACGGCGACACTGCTGGAAAAAGGGTGCATGTGCGCAGAACAGTCCGATGGCCATTTTGCGTTGATGTAGTCATTTTTTTTTTAGAACCGAACAGGAACAGGCTTGTTATCGTGCTGTTTTAATTCAGTTTGTATTAATTCATAACGGCCTGAGATGTACTGTTACGGATTAATCTGAATCGTACTTCCCACTCCTATTCACATATATGCCGGTTGCTTTTGAAGGGAGTGTATCCGAAGCCCAGACCTCTTTTCTGTGAAACTTGTTGGTACTTTTTAAATGCTTAGTACTTTTTAAATGCTTAGTATCGGAGGGATTTGTGCCTTCGGACTAATAATGAGACAGGAAATTATTTTATTCCAGAACTGAAGGAAGCGACATGGGGAGGCGCTCTGCTAAGTCATATTTTGACCCCACTTGGCCCCTACATGGGTCCCAAAATCAGGCCGAAGCTCAGCTGTATTAGAACTGATCTAAGCCCGGTCCTGACACAACCAGGCTCTTCCTTGCACGGCTCCAATGTAATGGAGTAGCCCCTCCCCATCAGTTAAAGGGTGGGGCTAAGCCAGTCCTCCACCCTTTTCCTGACATCTTCCCCCCCTCTCACATGATGGAGCACTGTGTCAGACATTTCTACAGGAGTCCAGCCTTGTGTAAGTCCAAGTGGTTTGGCCTGGAATGGCTCTTGCACCAAGTCTGACAGGACCCTATGAGTCCTGGAAACAACACCATAATGTAATACACCCAGAAGAGAAACAAGATACATGATACACACTCTAACACGCTTATAGTTGTCAACAGACAAGGGTGTATCTATAATAGCTGTAGACCACAAAACTGCTCCAGGGCCCACACAAATGTGGAACATGGGCATAGGCAAATGGGTGATTAGCACCAAATGAAGACTTGGGAAGTGCCTTGGGGGCCCATTTCATCCTCTGTGCTAGGGTCCGTTCTGACCTAGCTATCCCTCTACCACCAGAAATACCAGCTCCAGCAACACACCCAAGTCTCGGGACACGACTCTGCAAACCCCGCTCTGAGTCCTGCCCATCCCCAGCACAGGGAGTGGCTCTTTCAGGGTTCAAGCTTGACACATGGAGCAGCGCACGCAGCCTGTCCAGAGGCAATGGGTTGATGTGTGCCACCCTCAAGACGCAAGGAAATGTCCAACAGCCTCCTCTGCCTGGGGCTTGACCTGGTGTTCACTGCCTCCCCTAGCACTCATCCACATCCTCCAGGGAGCAGGCAAGTCAACACTTGGCATAGACATGCACCACCTGCCTGAGCCCTACATGCACAACAAGATGCCAAATTCATCTACTTCAGCTGGTTCCTGGGCCCCTGTTGGTCTGGAGTCCTGTGCTATGCTGCAACCAGTCTATTGGTCAATCTCTTCTGCTAGGTGACTGTCTTACCAAGTATAACCCAAAATGATAGAACTGAACTCGAGCCAAGTTTCTAGTGAGCAGTTGATCAAAGGGCCAGAAGCGATTATAGCTGCACCCATTGCTGCACTCACAGCAGAGAAGACACACTTTAAATGGAGATAGACATGTTAACTCTAGAGGTGACTCATTTTGGGAAAAGCGAAAAACAGCATGGTGAACCTTGCACTGCAGCTGGTCAGGTGCTGTAGACTGATTTATTATTATTATTATTACTATTATTTCTGGCACCTTTGTCATTCAGAGTTCTTTACCATCCTTATTTAGTTCACCTTCACAACAACCCTTTTTCTTTTATTTTTTTATTTTTTACAGTCGGGGGCCTGAGTGCAACTTGCCCAAAGCTACCCAGTGAGTACCATGGCTTCAATGGGATTTGATCTCTGGTCTCCCAGGTCCAAACCCAACACCTTATCCCCTAGGTTACACCAGCTCTGGTGGAAACCATTGTTCCTAGGAGCAAGATCAGAAACATGAATAACTTGGAGACTGTTTCTGAAAAAGAGTACACATGTAGCTCTCTATGCGCTTGCTCCTGCAGACCCTTGTTCATGTAAAATCACCTGCTAGTGTCAATAGGAGGTGACACTGCTAGAGTCACCTGCTAGTGTCAACAGGAGGACTACTTGCTGGAATAAGGACTACTCAGTGAGTAAGGTTGGTGAGACAGCGCCACAGGTTTTGCAGGAAGACTGACTTAGAGCAGAGAAGACTAATATTTGTTGTTCTGTTTGTATACTGGAGGAATGGGCCAGGGCAATTTAATTTCGAGGAAGCTTTGACTCATGAGAATCCTAAGAGATTCACTTATATTTTTCTTTGATCTGTGCTTTTAAGCCGGTCGTAAGAGTGGCCTCACACAAAAGAATTAATAATTTAAAATAATCTTAGTAAAGACTTGTTACACTCTGCCACCAATAGCCCAATAGGTGGCTAATCCAGAAAGAGATGCAAAGAGCAGCTGTTTGTCTTACAGCTTTGCAACTCTGACCTTATATGCACACCTACATTCTTATTTTCAGGTGCTTACAACTATTTATTTATTTTTAATAGAAGTAAAATAATACTGTGCCTTTTACATTTCATATTTCAACTTGTCATTTTCTCACCCTTTTTTGATGTTTTGAAGAAAAATAAATCTAGTTTCTGAGAGATTGGCACCTAATTGTGCCGATTATTCACTTTACTGCACTGGCTGTATGCCAGCATAACTCCACACAGAAATAAATACATTCCTGAGCAATAGAGTTGGAAATCTGGTTGAAGGAAGTTGCTGCTAAGCAGGATAATAGAATCTCCTTCTATTATTTTATTTCTTCTCAAACATAGTCCCTGGTAGAGCTAGGGTGTACTCTCTGTTTATAGAAATTAGGCTTCCAAATAACAAAGCTGCTGTGTAGGAGCCACATGCTGGTTAGCAGTCTGCTAAATCTCCAGCAGAAGTTTTGCATGTTGCATTACGCCATCGCCATGTGAAAGCCACAGTCAGACGACATCATCGCCATGTAAAAATCAGTTTGTCAGTTACTCTGCATCTGTCAGTGCATCCTATTGTTCTTGTGAAACCCACAATCATATTGTTAATAACTTGCCTTTTAACCACCATTATTTTACATTTGAAATTAAATTTTTTAACATTAACCTCTTTACTGCTGTGCTCTGGTGTTGCTTCTGTGCTGCAGGGGAATAATGCGGCACTGTTCTCCTCCCTTCCAGTCTGCCACTCAAGTGGCTCTACATATTACAGTGAAGCACAGGGAAAATCAACCCTGTGGTAACACTGCAATGTTATTCTGTGGTGGAGCAACATGAGTAAAGGGTCATGCTGTTCTGTGTTTGTGCTGGCGCCCTGTGGACTCTGACCAGCAGGGGGAACCCATCAGGTGGCATCAGAAATAGGGGAAGACCTTGCAAGGTAGAACTCTCCAGTGGTGAAACTGACAAGACAAAGCTCTGGGCTGCAAGGCAAACTCCCTGCTGGTGAAACTGACAAGCCTGAAGTCTCATTGCTGAGCTGAAGAGATGTTGATACTGTGGCGTGTTTTCAGCTGCCCTTCTTGGGGACAATCCTTGACAAACCTGTGTTTAAACCATGAGTTACTTCTGATTCTGAGTGGCCAAATATGCTTGCCCCGTATTGGGAGGCTGGAACATTGGCAAGTGTTGTGTGGAGACACCCAGCATTTGATAGAACGGTAGAGGTTCGCCTCAGACCTAACCTTCTCTCTTTACAGCGGAACTGTAAGACCTGGCTCTTCCACCAGGCATTTGGCAGGGGAGGGTGGGATGGGTTAGATGGGTTGGCGGGTGGGGATGGTTGTTTTTTTTTCCTGTTGTGCATTAGCTGGGGTTTTATAAGTTTTATAAAATTATAATATGATTTATTTATGTTGTTGTAATTGTTTTTATGGTTTTTTAAAGAATTGTAAGCCACTTCAAGTTGCCTAGGCAAAGGAGGTGGAGTAAAAATATAAAAATAATAATAAAGTCATAACTTTAAAATATTCAGTGTTTTTACACTCAGTTTGGTAGGCTTGATAGTAATAAGCAGTTACTCATGTTTGTGGCAACTTTCTTTCTGCATGGTCAGTTAGGCACTGGTCACATTAATGGAATTTTCTCCTCATAACTGAGAAATGGATCCCATATTTTGTGGAAAGCCTGTGTATTAATTTTGGCCTTTTAATTTGTATCCCACCCTTCTCCTAAGGCTCAGGATAAATTACAGCATAAACTTATAAGCAACTTAAGAAGCCTAGACTTTTAAACATTTGTTTAGAAGATTGCATATATAAATAACCTTACTGACACTAATAATAGTCGAGAGAACTAATATAGGACCTATTTTAATTCCATTATAATATTATTTATAAGACGGAATGGGAAACATGAATGTAGGGAAACATTGTAAGTGTCAGGTTGATACCCCTCTGGGGTTTGTTGTTATACTGACCTAATCCCCTGCCAGATCTTTTTCAGAATAGGATTCATTGTGTAGCATAGATGCTGAGAAGCCAACATTCTTTAAGACCATTTTCATTAGCAGAGGCTTTAAAAAGCACCGACTTCAGTAGCAACAGCTTTACTGAGGTACCCACTAATTCCTGAGGTGATGAGTTCACCGTAGGGATTTATTTTTAACACACAGTTTTGCAGGTACTCCACTTGCTTTCATGGGATGGGAGGCGTCCTAGGAAGCTGGTGGCTTGACTCCTTCAATGTGGATAATGCTTTTAGAGGGTTTTTTGTTAATAATAATTCCGGACTCTTATAAACCAGCTGTGCTTTCTATGGTATGACACAAGGTGTTTGGGTTCTTGGTGGAGAGCAGAGTTCTTAGAATGCCTTTTTAAAGGTAGCCACAAAACCAAAACATGCCAAGGTTCAAACAAAGCAAGCCTTCAAAGCAGTTCTCAAAATGATATTATCTCATCATTCGCAGAATTTTTGTTGTTTTTGATGTATTAGACTAGCACTTCTTTTAATGGAGAGTATGAGTGTGATTATTGTGGGGACATGTGCTCCACAAAACTAGGGGCGTGGGGGATGGCAATAGCAATTTGCACTTGGAGACGGAGGAAGGGGTGAGGCTTCTCTCAAGCATGGATGAGTGTGGGGAACACTGCCTCATAGCCAGATGGTCTGGCCTCAGCTGCCCTCTTCCCCCCGCCAGGAAAATATCCATCAGCTGATGTCCCCACCACCATGAGGAGAGCCTTGAGCAGCCCGCATCCCTCCCTCCCTCCTGGGATTTGATAAGTAAGGGGGAGCTTGTCACCCCTGCTGCTCCCTCAAGCATTCCCCCCCCCCGATGGTAGTTCCCCCCCCCCTCGCACACACTCTCACACACACACACACACCCCCGCAAAGGATGGATGGATGGATTGATTGTGGTCTACTGATCAACCATGAATGCCCATTGGTTTGCAATTAACGGATATTATCTGACCAATAAGCTAGTTTTCTTCTGATATATCATTTTTAGATTTGGTATTCTGTTCGTCATTTCCTGTTCTCAGCTGTTGTGTAGTGTTGCTGTGTGGTGAGTTCCACCCATGGCCATATTTCAGGGGGTTTTCTCAAAGTATGAGAGCTTGCAACGTGCTTACGTATGAGAGCCGCTATGTAAGTTAGGATTGCTTCTTACTGCTTATTTCCTTAAATCTTAAGAGGCGGTAGCTGGGAGGAGGGAATTGCTAACTTTATTTAAGTAGGTGCTGTGAAAACTTTACAGGAAAAGCTTAGAAACTTGCCATTTTAAAAAAAGCTTTTTTTTAAATAAGACTCAGGTGTGATATTTCACTAGTTCTCTAGTCATCATACAGTCTCTTGAATTAACAGAATTTAGCTTCCAGACATCGAGCTATACATTGCTGGCTCTATATAAATATAAATGAGAAACCCTGAAACAGAATCCTGCACACTACTTTTTTGTGTCTGTGTGCTGTCAAAAAATAGCCAGATGCATTCAAGACAGAGTTCTGCTGCTGTACTCTTCCACTTTAAAGCCTCACAGTCTGGTCTGACCTCTCCTCTTCTCCCTTTCAGGATGTTAATAGGTGACCTTGAGATCAGTGACAGTGAAGACAGCGACGACGATCAAGTCAGTTGGTTTTATGTGCCGCTCAGGCAGAAATCGCTTCAAATGTTTGTGACCTGTGTTGCTGTTCTAAACTCTAACCTTTCGCCTCTCTCCTCTTTCTTTTTCTAAATACTCAGGTCTGTGAAAAGCCACCTCCCTCATCTATTCCTACAAGGTACGGTTCCAAAACTGTTAACTAGAACCACAAGAGGGGAAATGTAACTTCTGTATATAGAAATAAAAATGAATGGGGAAGGGTGGAAGTTTTTTTCCTTTTTTTCCTTTCTTTTCCCTTTTCTTTTTTTAAAAAGGAAACAATCTGATTTTGCAGGATGCGTAGGGCCAGTGCCACAGCTAGTGTAAACTGTCAGAGATACAGCATTGGCTGATTTACACCCACAGAGGTTCTAACCCGTAGTCGATTGGCCAGGTGAATGAGTATGGGGGTTAAAGGTCAGATGAGAAGTTTTGATTGGACAACTATTGCTTTTGGAAGGTTTAAGGGCTTATTCACACACCACCCCTTTCCCCCACTCTGTTTGCATTCCTTGTAGCAATGCATGCACACGGTTGCTCATTTCCCTGGCCCTCTCTCTGCCTGTTTCCCTATGGTATTTCCCACAGTGCAAAAGGTCCGAGGACAAGCACCCAAATTGTGGAGGCAAAAAACATGGCAGTTTTCCCCTGTTTAAACAGGAGCTACTTGTCTAATATTCCTTGTCCCAGAGCAGCCTCTGTTCCCAGTAGTAGCTTGCCCTGCAATGTGTGGAGCATAGGACAGGGAGAAAAAGAGTCTGCACCCTCTCACTAGTGTCTCTAATGTGAACATAGCCTTAAGCTCCCAAGTTTAAATCACTTTTGGAAATAGGGTGGAGGTTCTTAAAGTCACTTAAGTGCTTTTGAAATTATTGGCCCCAAAAAATTAGGGACTGTTTTTCTTTCAAACATAACCTAAGGTTAGCTACCTAAATCCTGGCCTGACCCTCCCGCATCCCGCTCCCCAGATCTCTCACCCCAGAAGGTGCTGAGCAGTCGTGCTGTTGTTGGCTTCAGTGGGTGATGTGGGCACTCAGTGCTTGTGAAAATCAGCCTGCTTGACTAGCTGCCTTAAATACAGATTGAAATGTCTAACTTTAGACAGTCAGATTTGAAAATGTTGGCCTTGTTTCTTTTCTCTGAATCCAGAATCCAGGGTGAGCGAAAATCTTGTACCACTGCCTCCCCTGGTGTGAGAGGGGTTTTTGTAGAGCAGCGATGGGGAACCTCTGACCCATGGCTGTTTTTTATTTGGCCCCTTTCCAAACTCCTGGATTTGGCCCATGGTTCTATCCCCGATTATCAATCACTGAAGGAGTGCATTCAGAGAGAAGAGAATGGATATATGGACATGAATTCAGTGATGGATCCAAGACCTGGACTAGAGCTGAAACTCGATATTGACCCCCCCCCCCTTTCCAATTTTCTCCAAGCATCACGGTCCTCGACTCATTTTTAGTGAGAATCGATAATAGAAACAACCCCGGTTCTTGACACTTTCTTGGTCGAGAATTTTTCTCGGTGCGCTGTGATTTACCGTATACTGCTTACCGTGTACTGCGTTCGTCCCGGTAATGCACATGCACAAAATAGTGGTGACACTACCAGTGCCATCTTAGAAGAGGGCTGCGCATGCACAAAACAACCATGGTGACCATTTTGCACATGCGCATTACTGGGCTGAACATAGTAAGCAGTACACAATAAATTATGGTAAACGGTAAACTGAGAAAAATTCTCAGTCAAGATTTCGAACTGTTACCGAGATCGTTCCAAGATCTCTGTAACGATTCTCGTGAGATTTTCACAAAAAACAAATTCATTCTAATTTCAGCCCTAACCTGGACCCTTCCTTTCCCCCCATCTTGAGTGCATCCTTTTAGCACCCCCACCTACCTGGCCTATGGAGCTTGTGCTAATTTTCAAAATGGCCCATGGGCGGGAAAAGGTTCCCCACCACTTGGTGTAGAGCTCCTTACTTGAAGTGATTATGTGCAGTACTAGATTGGTATGGGCAATACAAGGCTGATGGCTAGTCATGAAGATGCCGGCAGTAGTTGTACATACTAAGAATGTCAAAGATACTCTAGACTTCAAATTGTTTGGACTCCTGATATGACAGCTGAGCACTGCTGAGAACCTGCTGCTTGAATAGCAAGTCAGAAGCAAGATTCAAGGTGGAGCGAATAGGCTTAAACAGAGCCAGTTTTCAGCCGGATTACTCGTCATTTGAACATTTTGTAGGGAAATGGTCTAGAGAGTAAGACTTGCACGTGGACGTGACAATTTTTTGCCTTAGTAATTAACCAGTGTTTTAAAATGTAACTTTTTATTTATTTATTTTACAAATAGATTTTATAAATCTATTGTTTGCAAAGAAACAGCAAGGAAATTTGTCTGCAGCTCACACGAACACGTCCATATTGACGTGGAAAAGCACTGACTTCAAGCCAAAACATGCTTTTGGATATTTCAGCTCCTTTCCACAACTTAATTGTGCTTAAAAGGTCTCGTGTACATTTCCATTGTAAACACAGCTCTGGAAGCAAGCAATGGCTATTCCAGCAGATACATCATGGCTGGTCTGAGCTTTAGTTATGATAGCCCGGCCAAGTCGATGCTGCTGATGCAATCGAGAGAGCTGTGTGTAGAAAACCTTTTTGTTGTTGTTTTTTTCATTTAAAAAGGAGTTTCCCCTCGCTTGCTTTTTTTGCTGTTCAACTAACATCTTAGTATTTTAGAAAAATGAAAATCTCCATTGACGGGATATTTCCCTGCATTAGTGTCTGTAGTAAGGTGATCATGCCCCAGCCCAGAGTCACTGCAGGATTCCCCTCTTTGCAGCGCCCTGACTCCTGGCTTCCCCGGCTCTCGATATGCATCTGTCCTTGGGGAAGGGTTTATCAGGGTCTAGCATATTAGTCCCACCAACCTCTGCAGCAAGATGGCTCCAGGAGCACCTCACCCTGCTGGCTCTAGATAGGACTCGGGCTGGGCAGGCTGGGTCACTGCTCTGCCTTTCGGACCACAGCCTGGGGCATGTGACTGAGCCACTTCCAGATCATCTGATCCCTAGGACGCCAGCTAGGCTCGCTACTCCCTCTAGTGGCCGTTTAACCCCTTTTTGCCCTCGGGCCAGCCAGCGGCAGAGTGCTGAGCTATGAGAGTCTGGTCCTACAAGGACTCCCCCACAAGCTCCACCAAATATCCTATCACACCCTGCTTTGCGGCACATACAGTTTTGCGTGCATCATCATCTGGCTATGGTGAAGCTTTTTTTTCTTCTTAGATGATTTTGCCCCTGTGCACTTACTTTACAATATGGCAGTGAATATCCATTGCCTTCCCCCTCCCCCCCCTTCTCTCCTACCAGTGCCAAAATGTAGGTTACAGTTGTTTAATTCTGAATGCTGTCATGTCAGTGTCGGGCAGGGGGAAAGAAACACGACCCCCTACTGGTTTCTAATTTTATCTCCTGGATTGCCTTGCAGTGCCCCACAATCGCAGCCTGACAGTGTGGCCTCAGCACATTCCAGCAGCGCAGAGTCCGGGAGCACTAGTGACTCAGACACCTCGACAGACTCTGAGAGCGAGAGCGGTTCCAGTGACAGCGAAACAAATGATCCCCCAACGAGAGCTTCAACGCCTGAGGTACGGTGGCCACATGCTTGCGAATGCTTGCAGTGAACAATGTCGATCGCAAAGGCTCTTCCCTGATTGGATAGCGCAGGAGGGAGGCCCGGGGGTAGAATATCTTCCTCTTCTCCATGCAATGAACTTTCTCATTTTTCTGATGGACGTTTAAAGCTTTTTCGGGAAAATAGGTCCCCTGAAATTTGGGCTTTTGCTGGGTGGTATTTTGTTCAAACTGCCCCTTGACGTTACTGCTTGTGACTGGGAAGGGAATTGTAGCCACAACCTTTGCATCCAAACACTGATGGAATTTTGGGTTGGCGTTTCGCTCCTGGGTGTGCAGTGACGGTTTTGAACTTGATTTGGGAGCTGCTTCCTGCTGCAGGATTATTTTCTGCTCTTTGAAGAGCACACCACCTCCACTGGGTGTGGCTTTAAAGGTGCAACTTCTAGAATCCCTCTGGAATGTTGACGCCTGTAGGAAGGTTCTGTCAGAGCAGGGGTGAGGAACCTCAGGCCCGGGGGCCAAATGCAGCCCTCAGCAAATTTTTATGTGGCCCCTGAATCCATTCTCCACCCTCAAGCACTGAAAAACTGAGCTCATGAAATGGAACAGAGAGGAGAGCATTAACACAAGGGTAGGGGACAGAACCACAGCCCAGATCTATGATCTGAGCCCTCCTTTTCTTGAATAAACCCATTAAGCATCCCCACCCCCCAACCTCTATGTGGCCCTCGGAGCTCGTACTAATATCCAGTGTGGCCCCCCCCCGACAGAAAAGGTTCCCCACCCGTGTGTTGGAACACGGCTGGACTCCCTGCTGTTGAGTTTGGCTTTGGTTACTGTCATAACAAGAGGCCTTGTTGACCTAGCTGGGAGTGAGCGCTAGCAGAGCTCAAGATAATTCCCCATGGTTTCATAATCAAGAGCAGATGCATTTTGAAATGGCTTCGGAAATGAGAGTGCGTTTTCCACGTCCCTGTTAAATACTAGGTTCAAGTACCCTGCTGCGTGCAGCATGTCAGAGAGCAGTCTGTCTCTGTCTCTAAATAGATGTGTCTCCCTTTTCTCCATGGTGTGACTGAAAGAAGCTCTGCAAAGTTTTCCCAAATTAACAGAAGGGTGTAAAAGAGTGTGCTTGGGGTCACATTACTGATTCTACATGCAGAACCAGGGACAATTTATAGACATTTCCTTTGATTCCACCCCCACCACCCCCCTTTATCTTTTAATCTTTCTCTAGCAGCATAGAAGCACATGTGTAAGGAAATTGTTTGAATGCAAAGAAATTGAGATTAATCAGTGCAACAAAGTATGGAAGGCTGAAATATGGTTACCTGACCTCACTACGTTTTCACAAATTAGTTCATTTTAGATACAGATTTCCTTTTCAGTAAAGGACAGATCTGGAGTCTCTTGAAGGAGATGGATATTGCACTTCAGATACTGAATACAAGCCAGCTCAATTAGCAGGTGTTCGAGAAGGAGGAAAATCTAACTAGCTAACTTCCACTTAAGGTCATGTCCTTCAATTGCATATTGGATCATCGCTCCAGTCGTTCCCGTGGCAAACTTAGGTTGACGTTTATGTACAGAGAATCTAATTACAGGCAAATGGACTAAGACTGGCTGGCAGTGGTCGCTTTTTGTCTTTCACCAGCCATGCCAACTATGCAGGAATCAAGGAGAATACAGTGATTTGGAGACACTGGTTATATTGTGGGCTTGATTCTAGGGTTTCTCAAGTCTGCATTGCACTAGCTCCCCACATAAGGGAAGTGGCTAGTGAGGTATTTCTGAGGCTGAGAAGGAATCTGCCAAAGGCGTATGGAATTGTCCATATCACGCATCAAGTGTGGAGGGTGATGTTGGCAAAGTGGGGAGAAAGGGGAATTGGTCATGTGACATCACATTGGATTCTCCAGCAGCAGCATCATTTAGTGCATGGTGACTAGTTTCCTTAGAATATTCCCCTGCATTCCCCCCCCTGCCCCCTTCCTGTCCATAACGTTCTCCCAGTTGCCTCTATCTTTCGCCTCTTCTCCTCATCTTGCCTCTCTGCAGCCTCTGGCCATTTTCTTGTCCCAGTTTGCGTCTGTTACCCCAGCCCTCTACTCTCTCTGCCTGTCAAGCAGATCTCTCTCTTCCCCCCCCCCTCCCCCCCCACCACATTTTTCCTCCAAGGCCACATAAAAAGTTTTGAAAAGTGTGTGTGTGGAGAGGGGGGGCGGGGATTTTTCCAATCACCTGTTTCTCAGTAAATGTTTTCTATTTGGCAAATGAAAAGAGATTCTTTTTATGGAATAGACTAATACTTGATGTGTAGCAAGGTGTGTTGGGGTATGTGATGCAGGCGACACATTTCTTGAGGGGGTCTGTGCTGGTGTAACTGATCAGGAGAAGCTGGAGTGGGTTCAGAAAGCAGCTTGAAAACTGTGCTGTACTTTATGGGACAGATCCTAAGGCTGCTGTTGTAGCTACTCCACCACATTGTCTCTTCTTCTGGTCATGAATGGCTGTGAGAATAATACCTAAGGTTCATTGCAATCCACCAAAGTTTACAATGGACATAAAGCCATACATACATTCCGATCTTGCCCTATTCATGTGTTTCCAGGCTGCTTATAGAAAATCAAAGCAGCATATCAATAAAATATAAGTAAATCATACAACCATCTACACCCCCATCCCATTCCCTCTTGCCTGTCTCTCACCAAAGGGGTCCCCTTCCCCCTAATTTCTCCTTCCTCTCCCAGTTTTATTGCACTCATACTCTTGTGTCATTCCACCCCTCCTCTCCACGTTCTTACCCACCCCGATCAGGAAATAGCGGCATTCCCTCCTATCCTTTCTCCCCTGCCCCATAAAACCATTAAAAACATCATCAGAATTAACAATAAAACAGGGGAACAGATGGCTGTCAGGGTAATAATGATCTTGATCTTCAGTTTCTCACTTCTTATATTTTAGCATCAAAAGTTATTTTTCCTGAATGATGTGCCATTAGTCTCCTTCTTTGAATCTTCGTCCCAGTCCAGAGAAGCAGAATATTATAGTAGGTTAGAGAGGGACAGGAAGTAACTTTTCACTTTGGTATAAAACCCTTGAAAGGCAGAATTGAATGGCAGAAGTCGCTGGTCTCTGTGGACAATGCAAGGATGTCCACTTCTGTTGCAAAGCAACTTAGGGTCAAGATTTCATATACCATGAAAGGTGAACACACTTGTTACAGACATTGTGTCCTCTGTGGATCATCAGATCTGCCCTCTGCCAGCTCCCCCGGCCCAGAGAGGACCTTCGGGGCTTTTTGCGTGTGTAGAAATTTTAGGGAGAACTCGCGTGCTACAGTAATCTTTTAGCAATAAGTCTAAAATGATGTCTGTTTTGGTTGTGCCTCGTTCATGTTTGGTATAAGGATAATCCATAAATCCTCTTCTTTTCCATTCCTCAGCCTGATCCACCAACATCAAATAAATGGCAACTGGACAACTGGCTGACAAAGGTGAACCAACCGGTGGTGCCAACTGAGAGTCTTGGTGAGGTGGCCCATGCGAGTAACGGCCACCAGAAGAGCAAAGAGCAAGGGAAGAATAACAGTAACAATAACTGTTTGCGCCAGTGTCCCGAGTCAAAAGAATCTCACTCCAAAAACCTCAGCAAAGCACCCAGAGCTCCTCCAGAACTACATCTTCCTACCAAACGGACCTGCCCGAAATACCCTACATATGCTGAGGAGCCCCCCCAGAGGCAGACAGTTGGTACCAAGCAGCCCAAAAAGCCTGCCAAAGTCACAGCACCGGCAGCTCCCCAGGGAGGCCTGAAAGTGGAAAGTGAGCCTGGTTCATACGGGGCTAAAGATCAGCCTTCCAAAGACAAGCCCAAAGTGAAAACGAAAGGGAGGCCAAAGTCCAGTGATAAGAAGGAACCAAAACCAACAGCGCAAGAGCCCCCTGAAAAGACAAAGCACAAGAGCTCACCCCACCCCACTGTTAAAGTGTTTTTGGACCCTGAACCTGTCAAAGACAGTGCAGGTGGCAGTGCCCCAGAACATTTCCCTACCAGCCCCCTAGCCCAAAGTCAGGGGCGCACGGCCACCAGCAGGACTAGTGGAAATAAACCTGCCCTTGTTGTCCGAGAGGACTTCCACAAAGACAAATTTCTCTTGCCTTTCAGGGATAAGAAGTTATCGCCCCTGAGGGACTTGCCCGTCCCTCACGCTTTGGTTGTTAAAATTGAGTTGTTTCTCCTTTCGAGAGTTCCACAGCCACAAGGGAAAGGGAATCGCCAGAAGAAACTTGAGGCCAAAGAGCCCCCCGATGTAAGGAAGCCAGAGCTGGAGGCAAGAAAGACAGACCCTCCCAGGAAGTCTGTCAAAAGGAGGAAGGTGAGAGGAGGGGTTTGGGAATGTTGAGAGCTGCTGTTTATTATAGAGCTGGTTGGAAATGGTTTTGTTTCAATCGAGAGATTTCAAAGTTTTCTTTTCTTTTGCAGGGTTTGAAATGGTTTCTCTTTTGAGAATATATATATATATAATATATATATATATAAAAATTTAAAACCAGAACTGCTATCAAAAGCAGTTATTGGAGCCTTTCACTTAGCTTGGTTTTTGACAAGCAAAAAAACCTTTGTAATAATTTTGGCTCCTTTTTAAAAAAAAAAATTAAAATAAATCACGAATCATGCAAAATTACACACACAAAAACCCACCAAAAGTTGAGTTAATCACTATTTTTCATTGAGAAAATCGTGACCAGTTCTAAGAACAGGCAAACACCCTGAGCCCTTATGATAGGGTGGGATAAAAATGTAAATCAATAAAATAAACCTTTCCATTGTTCCCCTTTTCAACTAATTTAAAACTGAAAAGTGATGAATTTAAGTTCAAAGTCCCATGCGCTATTAAGTGGAGGAAATCAGGCTGCTGCCTTCTCTGCAAACAGCACAATATTTTAGATGCCTTTTTGCCTGTTATGCTTTTTGCTGGCACCCGGCTGCAGCCGAGTGCCAGCATCTCTTCATTGTAGACCTTTCCTTAGTGAAAGCATTTCCAACAGAGCAGATACATGTGATTTAGGATGGCCAGTTCTGCAGCTTTTAGTGGAGATGCATATCTGGCCACCCTAATGTGATTTAATCTTAATCCCAGTTCCTTCTGCTGGTCTGATTTTTGGGGAAAGAGCTACTGAACAACTATTGGAAACAATAGTTGTCAAACAAACATGAAGTCTTCTCAAAATAAATAAATAAATTAACAAAATAAATAAGCTAATTAAGCTACTCTGGGTTGTTTTTAGGGGGGGGAATTGGTGGGAGGAGTACTTTCCATTAATTGTGTTTGGTTGTCTTGTTTAGCAATAGGAATTGTTTGATGTTTGATAAATGGATTTGAAGGCTCTAATGGTCAGCGTGCTGTTTTGCGGGCAAGAAGAGAAGAGAAAGTTAACCCACGCTGCCAGTGTGGGCTGCATTGCGATACTCTTAAATGATCTAAATGAAAGGAAAGAAGGTTGGAGAGGGTGCAAACGAGAGCAACAGAGATGACAAAAGGTTTGGAACGTACATCCTATCAGATGAAGGATCTGGGTATTAGGGATGTATGAACAGAACCGAGTTCAAAAATGGAGTTCGGTTCGAAAGTTTGGTCGACTGAACTGTTCGAACCGAGTTCGGTCGAATTCCGAACTGTTCGAACCGAGTTCGGTCGAATTCCGAACTGTTCGAACCGAGTTCGGTCGAATTCTGAACTGGTTTTTTTTGCCTTCCGAACTGGTTCGGATTCGACCGAACTATTTGAGTTTGGTCCGAACTTCCGAACCGCGTTCATACATCCCTACTGGGTATGGTTAGCTTGGAGAAAAGAAAACCAAGGGGTGGTTGGGTGTGTGTGAGAGAGCGAGATAAGTCGACCCGTATTTGACAGACTGCCATAAAAAAGATATAGAACAATTGTTCTCCCTTGCCGTGGAGGGCATGACAAGAGGCAATGGGCACAAGCTACAGCAAGGGAGATTTAGACTGAACCTGGGGGGAGGGTGAGAGGATCCTGCCTGTAAGGACAGTCCAGGCAATAGAACAGGAAAGAAGTCGTGGATGCTCCATCATTGGAGGTTTTTAAGAAGAGGCTGGATGAGCATCTAGCCGGGATGATTTAGGGTCTGGCAGATCCTGCACCAAGCAGGGGGCTGGGCTCAATGGCGTTCATGGGCACCTTCCTGCTCTCTGATTCTCTGCAGGTAAAATAGACACTGTATAAACTCATGCCTGGCCTGAGGAGTTGTTATTAAACCTCCATTTCAGAGATTCCTGAACTGAGGGATATGAGTCACCCCAAGAAGGGGTTCACACCATCCCTGTTTGACATACTTTACATGTCCTTATTGCTGTCTGGCGTTACGGATTATATTCGGTTCAAAATAAGATTCCTGTCTCCCCAGGCGCAAAGTTTGGGAAACCCTTCACTAGTTCTTCACCTCCAAAAGCACAGGTTTTACATCACTTGAGTTTAAAGGAGAAAACGGCCGCTGTAGTACGAATAGATCCTTTCTGAGGGCCACCTCTTTATAGGAGGAACATCCTATGCTGGTTCATACGTACAGACAGGATGTTAGTGTTGATTGTGAGCTGAGACGATGAATGGCCACGACGTGGTTGATTTTGGTTTTGTTGCTTTCTTTGCTTCATGTCTCTTCCTCACATGCCCGGTGACTGAGCCTTGCTGACAGGACAGTAGCACTATGACTGAGTGTGTTTTTAGTCAAGTGCCTCTTTGCCCATTGGGTAAACCCTCACCCACCCAACGTCATGCATGTTGCTGGGCTGCATAGGGCGCCAATGCGGCCCTGCAACATGCATGATGGGTGGAGAGGTGCTTGTCTAAAAACAGTCTGAGTGTTCTTCGAAATCGGGTGGGGAACCTTGACCCTCCCACGGGAAAGCTCTGCAAGCCGGATAGAAGTTGGGAGTAGAGTCGCTTAAGGGGTATGCACAGGAAGGGATTTGAAAGTCTAGGTGTGGATCCATGCCCTTATCTCTACTCCTTTCCCCCGAGATCACTCTTCCAGTGCTTGAGGGTGGGCACTGGATCCATGGGTCCGATTCAGGAAACAGGCCGGATAAACAGCTGTGGGCCAGAGGTTCGGCACATCTATTCTAAATCCTAGTTCTCTGAGCAAACTGATGTGTCTTTTGGGAGGGGAAGAGTTGGTATGTTAAAAAAAAAAAAAAAAAATTAAGAGGAGAGGCTATAGAGCAGGGTATCTTTCCCCCATTTGGTTGACGTGCGATGGATAAGTCTGAGAGAAGCGAGAAGTCTCTCTAGTCCAGAGTCAAGAGCTCCATGATTTTTTGCCACTACTTTCAAAAGGGAATTTGGCCGCCAACCCCCAGAAGAGCTTATGAATTATCAGACTCCGAAAAGACCCTCAGGGAAAGGATGTGCGTCTTTTATAGTAATAGGTGGGAGAGGCGGGGGGAGAAATGGCCCATTTGCAGTTATAAGAATTAACTTTTAAACTATTTTCTGGCTTATTCTGTCTCTGTGGTGCAAAGTTTATAGGATTCACTGCACGTCCAATTTAATGTAAGTTTTTTAAAATCCTCTGCTATATTTGGCTGGCATGTCAATCTGGGGTGTCAGAGCCTCTCTTTCCTGGAGGAAAGTCTGCTGACTTCTCAGGCAGTGGGTTTTGAAGATGGCAGGCTGCCCAGGTTGAAAACACACAAAGCCATTCCAAAAAAGGGACACGTCTCCTTTAACCAGGGGTGGGTGAACCTCTGGGTCTAGTCTCTTTACCCTCAAGCACTAAATCAGTGAGCTTAGGGGAAGGGAGGTCGAGATGAAGGAAGGTAGTCAAGGATACAAGATGGATTTGTTAGTTTGAAGGTATCCCCAGACTCCCCTGGAGTTCCTCAATCCCGTCCCCCTGGCTACCCTTGGATGTACCACACAGACATAGTCAATTTAGTCTTAATACAAGATTTTTATTGTTAGGTCAGCGAATGTTCACTGTTCTGTCCTAATAAGTAAAGTTGTTTTCTCACCTAGCATGTTTCAGTCTTGCATCTGCAGGAAACTGTTGGCCAAACCAGCTCCTTTTGAATGCAGGTCATTCTTCTGTCAGGAAGCTGCTGCTCTTCTCTCCATTTTGGTGCTGACTTTTATCAGGATTTTTCCCTTAGTCATACAGTTAGGGGTTGGTTCGTCCCTCCTCCTTCCAATTTTTCCCCATCTTCGAACTTTCCCACTTGCACCTCAGACCTGCTTATATGGATCACGCCATACATCAACCTTTAACCTGGTTCCTGCTGGCCGTGGTGATTCTGCAGAACTTGTTGAGGTACATTTTACGAAAATTCATGTTTTTCGAGATGCTCTATCCTGATATGCTAAATGGCTTCAGATCTTCCCTCAGATTGTCTCAGTTCAGGGCAACTTTACTTCCTTGTCCAGTTCTAAGTCTTTTCTCTGGGTGAGTGAAAGGTCAACTCTGCTTCAAAACGTATTCAATCTTTTTCAATCCCATCAGATTCATCCAGCCCAGGGCGTAACGATGATAATGGAAGGTGGTGTAGACAGGAGCCCATACGTCTGGGAGGTAGGGGATACACATCTGGCACAACTGCATCCCTCCATTTTCACCAAGGCCCATTTCAACCTAGCTTGCATCCCTGCATCCAGTACTCCCCTTATGCACCCCAGCCCCAATTCCTATGTGACTCCTAGAGCTTGTACAAATGTTTAAAATGACTCTCAGAAGGGGAAAAAGGTGCCATAGGGAGCCTGCTCACCTGCAAAGTGTTTGCTTTGTGGGGTCTGGGGACCAGTGGGGGTCCTGCACCACCTAGGAAACCTGTTGCTTGTGAGAAGATGCCTAGAGAGAATTCCAGGACTCATTCCTACACCGTTGCCCCAGTGGGGAAGCTGCACAGAGAGGGACTTCTACTGGCTTCCTCCATGTATGTGTGTTTGGGGGGGATGGAAGAGGCCGTACAGCAGGCTAGCACAATACACAGACTCTTGCCACTGGCCTCTGTGTGGGGGAAGCAAACTTGCTTCACAGAACATCTCGTTCCTCCCTCTCTTGAGGAGAGCCAGCACAAGCCATGTTCCATGTTGATTCCCTCACTCACTGGGGATTATTACTATTAGCTGTATTGCAGCTGCAGTGTGTCTGACTCTGACCCGTGATGGCTGGAGGAAGGTCCCTTTACAATCTAGGATGGACAAGGGAGAAGGGAACATAGGGAGAGACTGGGCTGCATTAAAGAAGTGGAGAAGTTGCAGGTGCAGATACTTAGCCTAGTTACAAGGGAGGAGAGAGATCATGAAGGATAAGAGCCAGTGCGGCCAATTGTTTACGGTGTTGGGCTTGGAAGATTAGGGTTTGAATCCTATCTTAGGGTGTTCTTTAAACAAGACACTTCCATGCATGGCCACCCATTAACCACGCATCCAACTGCTTGTTTGAAGGTGGTGCTTGGGGATGCACACTCCCACAAACCATTCAGGACCCACTCACGGGTCACTGCCAAAAAAGTTGGAGTGCGTCGTGAGGGGGAAGCCAAAAAAGTGTGTGGGAACAGGCGCCCAAGCACCCGCTGCCTGTATGAACCAGGGCTCCACACCAGAGAAGAGGTCTATAGCTGGCGGCCTTTCCAGCCCTGCCAGGAGCTCTCTGGGGAGCTCTTAAAGGATACACGCATGAAATACAACACCATGGTGGATCAAAGCACAAAAAAACAACTCGCAGAGACGAGCCAATGCCATGGAAGACAGCAGCTCGAAGACCAGCTTCCTGCATACTGGACATCCCCCCCCCATGGCGGTGCCATTCAGCAGCCATAGATCCCCTTCCCCCCTCCCTCCCTTGCTCGTTTAAAAACACCCTGTGTCACAAACTCACTAGGTGGCCTTGGGCAAGTCACTATATCTTGGCTTCAGTTTCCCCCGTCTGTGAAATAAGAATTATACAGCCGCAGTGGCAGCTGTAAAGCTACCACCCCATTTTCATGCTTATCACCGAAGCTCAGACATGGGTTTTTTTGATGATGTGGTGTTGGTTTTCTTTGGGTTTTTTGTGAGTGTGTTGGGGATAATTACTATGGGTTTTGTGCAAATTTTCTTGTTGGTCTGGTTCTTATATTTGGAGTTACGTTGTTTTGAAGTTTCTGTTTTCATGTAAAATCCTGCTGTCTCAACCTTTTATCAGAGTAGGATATCTTCGGCTGCGTTCACTTTACAGACTTCAAAATTGACCTATATATAGCCTGGGTACTCCGGATAGTGCTTTTGGGTGTTTGCCAGGGTCTGCTGCTGTTGGAGAGTTTTTATTAAGGTTTAAAAAAATCTGAATAGGCACGCACGCTCATTGGCTGCACAGAAACACCCCAGCAGTTCCGTCCGGTCTCATGCCGCTAGTCTGCCCGCTCGGATTGACTATCAGGAGTGTGTCTCGCTGGACGTTACAATACTGAAAGGATTGGCTGGCCTGAGCCAGCTGCTGTACATGTCACCGCTCATCTCCCTGCTTCTTGGCCCGAGAAGGCAAACTTTATGCTTCGATGGAAGGAGGAGCCCCCTCCCAGGGGTGGCTGGGCGGATCCTTCTGTTCATAAGCTGCCGGCCGGCGGAGAGAGAATGGATCCATATTGCATCCTTGTCAAATGTCTGTGCCTTTTTGTGTCCAATGGACAAGTAACCAATGTATTCCAGGCAGGGACAGTGCACCGTCTATCCTAGACTCCAGAGTACCTTAGACACTTACCTAAGACTCAGCAGTCCCCAGTGCCCTCACGGCACACACTTCCCTCCAATTGTGGGTGTGCTATTTTGAACAGTAACCTTGAATTACAAGAAAGGGCACAGACTTTGGCCGGGGGAGGGAGTGCGGGGAAGATGAGGCTGGCGAGAAGGCACTGAACGCAGATAGGGTGCATTTTATCAGAGGGCGGAGGGATCTGGGGGGAACGTATAGAAGGCAAATGGGGGGAAGACAGGGACTTTGCATGTTTTGTGGGACCCACCGTGGATCTTTTCTTGCTCCTCCCTTAGGCTGGCGGGGGGGCGGGGGGAAGAGGTATTCCAAGCATCTGGTGGAGTGGGAGGATCCTTGGTTGCAAGCTGCTTATGGCTGGCAGGGAAAGAATGGATCCATGTTGGATCCTATACTTTTTACAAAAACCACCTGGAAGCCCCCCCCCCCCCCC
>QEPC01013073.1:734056-747004 GCA_003113815.1 Sphenodon punctatus
GGGGGGGGGGGGGTGTTAAAAAAATTAACATTACTCATCTAAGGATAATGCTGGGTTGATAATTTTATATGTATAATCATCCACGACTCGTGCTACAGGTTTTCTTGCAATACAATAAGATACATTTATTCAAGATAATAATACAATAACATTTATTCAAGGAACTCTGTCTTTCCAACACTACCTGAGAGGCTGGTATTCTTCTAGAGGGAGTGTATGTAGCAACTATCGGATTTCTTTTAAAATGACCTTGGGGAATCCATGTGTGGTTTAGCTCTCTCGAGTGCTTCCCCCCCTCCCTTAGCAAACAAAGCATATCATAAAGCGCAATCTTTTGCCAGTAATGACTTTGCCAGAAGGAATTTCAGTCTTTCTGTGCTTTCTCACAAAGGGCATGCACTAGAAGCAGAAACCAAAGGCCATGATCCACAAGCCACCGTTCTGTAGTAATTTCATTGAAGCTCACGGGACTCTGGAGTAAGTGGTTTGTGGCCCAAGAGTGGTTTTAGAAATGCTTACTTGTAGGTCACAAAGACACTGTACCTTTTTTCCTACAGGATTGTAATTGGTAGAAGTCTTAACGTTGTCATCCCGTGTGTGTGTGTGTGTTTGTGTGTGTGTGTAAAATAGTCAAGAAAAACATTTGAAATCTTTTTCAGAGGTTAACTTGATCAGCTGCAATCTGGATTTAATCTATTATTATTATTGTTGTTGTTGTTGTTGTTCCATGTAGCTGCATTGGCCTGCTGCCCCATGCTATAAAATGTCAGTAATGAATGTTCTTTTGCTAGCAGGGAGACGTGGAGAGAGAGGCCGATCAGAAGAAAATCAAGTTGGAGAAAGACTCCAAATCTCTGTCCTCTTCACGTCACAAAGACTTTGGCAAAATGAAGTGAGTACAAAGTGGGTGGGTGCCAGGGAAAAAATAAACCTGAGTTCTCCTTTTCTTTTTAAAAGCTTGATTCAGCTCTTTCCCCCTTTCCTTATTCCCCTCTGTGGACAGTTGTGACATTGTTTAACATGACACATTATCTGAAACGTCATCTGGTGCAAATTTATCTTTACAACCTGGAGCCAACCATGCGGCTGACAAAAGTTTTATCTCTTGCAGATGCCCAGTTGTTCTTGGCTTCCCCCCTATTTTCCTTTTCTTTTTATGAGGGAAGGGGATTATCATTTTATTTGTTTGTAGCCTGAAGCTCATAGAGGCCAATTCCCATCTCATGTTGGCTGTGCCTGCTGTAGCGTAAGTGACTTACATGGACTTGCTCCTGATTCACACCCTTGATCAGCAACAGGCCCTTCATATTTAAATTCTAACCTAGTTGACTTTCCCCTTCGCTCACAGCCTGAGCCATTTTGCGCTGTGATGCTATCAGCAACCTGGTGAGGTAAGTAACATCTGGCTTCAAGGTACATGTGGCAGCTCAGTGAGCGGTATTTATCCTTCTTCAGTGCAATGCTAGGGGGAGCTGTTGTGCTAGAATGAATCTCTGCGTTCTCACAACTTTCTCTTAGAGTAGGTATTGGCCCAAGTCCCTATTCTGAGTGTTGTGTAAAACACCCTTTGATGATCCTGTGCTCTCTGTGAGTAATAAGAGCTTGACACAACATTTTGTGTGGCTTTGGGCTTATATCCACTCCATAAGAGTGTGTGTAGATGCAAATGTAACAACACTGCCCTGCACGCAGAGATTCATTAAACACCCCAAGGAATTTTTGCAAGAGCTGGACTGACACCCCAGCCAAAGCCACAAACTAGGTCACTCTATCTTGCCAAACTGCCTGTTTTATTGGAGAAAGTATTTAGTTCCTTTTGCTGGCCTGATACGTTGCACAGCTTGTGCTGTTTAAAAAGCTGAGATGTCACAAAAGAGTTGGTTGCATTTGGTGGGTGGCATGACCCCTTTCATACATTCTACATGTTGGTTTAAGAGCTGTGTAATGAGAGATTTCTTCTTCCGTTATTATGTATTTATATAGTGCCAGTAATGTACCTGGCACTGAAAAATCCTTAATTAGAGATGGGTCTCTGCTCCAAGGGGCTTACACCTTTTGGTGGCTGCAAATGTTTGACTCTGCGCATTGATGGTTCATAGCAGCAATAATAGTGAAAGTGCTGCTAACAGGATCACAGTGCTTTGGGGTTGGGGATCCTCCTCAAAGCCCTGTTAAATAAGTGGTAGTTGTGTCCATTTTACAGATGGAGAAAATGAGATACAGAGAGGTGTAGTAACTTGCCCAAGACAGTACAGTTAGTTGACATTAGATCTGGGATCAAATCCGAAACCCAAGACTACTAGAGACCCTGTGCTCAGAGAGGCTTCTGTCATCTTGGCAGCTGACTTTGCCCTCTACATGACTTGCCTGAGTACCCCATTCTGCAATGTGAAATCTTAGGAGGCTGCAGCCTCACAAATATCCTTTGTTTCCACCTGATTAAAAGAGAATAGTGTATTGGGAGTGGCAAAGCAATGTAATCACACAGAACCATTGGATTTTTCTGAATGTGCCGGTTCTTTGGCTGGGTCTGGTATGGCGTTAGTGATAGCCTTGGGGTGGACAATAGGCGTGTGATAATACTGATTTTTAAATTATTATTATTTTTATGATTGCTGTCGGTTGCACTGGATGCCAGAACCTTAGGATTATTGGGAACTTGTCTGCAGGCCTTCAGGCCACTGAAAATAGATATCTCTGTGAGGTGCAGGGCAATTGATCAGCTGCTCCAAGGGCTCCTATGCTGCCTTCTGCAGAGTTGTCTTCTGTCCCTTTTGTGTGCAAGGCGGCTGCTGGGTGAGAGAGGGATGGAGGTGGTGATCTGGCTCTTCTTGACTTAATCAGACCCAGCTGGTGCACCGTCTTTGCTTTTTGCAGCGCGTGGCCAAGATTGGGTCTTTGCTGACAGAGAGCTGCCAGAAGCCTAGATCTTAGAACAGATGTCCTCTCTTGAAGTTTGGGAAGAGGCCCCAGCCTCCGTCGTGAGGATAGGTTAGCGACTGATTTAGAAATGTGATGGCCTTCTTTGGCACTGATTGCTTCTGGAATCCTAGGTGGCATTATTGCCCAAAGATACCTTGTATCCTCCGCATCAGATGTGATAATCGTCCAAGACGACTGCCACCTCTGTACCCCGAAAGCATGTCAGATTGTGAGCTCTCGGGCAGGGACTGTCTCGATCTTATTTTCTGTAAAGTGCCAGGTACATCGCTGGTGCTATAGAAATGCTTATAATAATAATAATAATAATAATAAATCTATTGTATTGGTGCGGTGGTCTAAAGCCATTTGCCACGCTATTTTAAATGGGATGCCACCCTAGGGTAACTTTTTTCCAACTCAAAAAGATGGATGGATCCCTGTCCCATCAGATGTGTGTTGGCTAACTTTTAAGTGGATGGTCATCGAAACATTTTATTTAATTCACATACAAAAGTGTAATTTGAAGTAAAGCACAATCCCGCTCCTGTGCTTAGTACTGAAGATGGCAAATGCATTCAATGGCGTTAAGAGGCTGGGCTGGAGCTGCAGCTAATTGCTGTAAAAACCTGGCCGTGTTCTTTTGCTCTACGTGGCCCATGGTTTTCCAGAGACTCCTCTCTCGTATGCATCACAGGAGGAAGGCGCGGTGGTCTAAAGCGACTGTTTTATGATGCTTCTTGCTTTGTCAATCCCAAATGAATTAGTAGGTAATTCTCTCCTCTAGTAGCAATCTTGAAACTTTATTTTTGGTTTTATTTTGTGTGGGTGCAATCCTGCTGCCGGCTTGGCAGTAGGTGCACTGGTGTGCTGGGCGGCAGGTGCTCAGACGCGCGCGTGCCCTGCAAGCTGCGTGGGGCAAGGGCACAGCCTGTGCTGCTGCAACACACACACACACACACACACACACACACACACACACACACACCGAGCCCACAGACCCTGCGGCCCAGGGGATGGAGCAGACATTGCTCCGGCTCCATTTCCCAGGCTGCCGGAGGTGTGGGTTTGGGGGGGTTCGCATAGAAAGGGGCCCGTCGTTGCCCCGTGTGGCTTGCTGCGCTGGCAGGGCACATGCACCCCGCGCTCTTTCACTGCACCTTGCGTAGGTGCAGTTTGTGGGGACTGCAGGATTGCACCCATTGTGTGTGTTTTTTAAAAGCCTTTATGCAGGTTATTGCTGTGTTACTCTGAATCACCAGAAAGTCCCTAAATTTTCCTCTGGTTTATGATGGATTCTTCATTAATTATCAACTTGCATGTCCAGAGTCTCCAGCTGAATAAACAGAACCACAGCCCCCATGCAATTAACTGTTTAAAACCAAACCCTCCCAAACAATCCACTGTATATAGCCACTAATAACCTCCTTTCCCAACTCCAGAGTAACCAAGCCTTCATCTGAGACCCAGAACAAAGATCACCTCCTGCCGCCGCCGCCAATGTCTCCTGCACAGAAGCCTGCCAAGGTGGCCCAAAAGAGACCGAAGGGTGAGAGCAATCCCTGCAGCCAGCTGACTGCCCCCAGTGCCAGCACTGCCAAGACCAAGAGCAGCCACAAGGAGTCTTCATCCTCCAAGCACAGGAAGGTGGAGGGGAAGCACGTGGAACACTCAAAGAGCAACAAAGTAGGTGTTGGACGTTTCCTACCGGCAACGTGTGTGTTCCAACAATTCCTTTCAGGAGCAAGCCTTTCTTTCTTAGACTGCAATCTCCAAACCAGTTATTCCAGAGTAGTGACATTGACTTCAATGGGACAACTCTGGATTAAACAGTGCAAGGGCGTGCGGCTTTAATATACAAGGTTATGAATGAGTGACATTCTCTGTGTGTTCATTCATTTGCAGACAGTTGTTAAATTGTGGTTTAGCAGGGATTTGTTCTTTTGGGGAGAACAGGCTGCTTGGGCAAGGCCACAGTAATTTCTCTTACTTAGTAGGGCCTGCTGCAAGCGGTGGCTGTCTTTCTATTCTACCTCTCAAGTGTCTGAGATTTGTGATCCGTCCTCATGGTCAGTGCTGCAAAATTCTGAATTAGACTGCGGGGTGAGGGGAGAAATTTGCAAGCCATCACTGGGGACAATTCATTTAATTCTTCAGGTTAGAAAAACCAAACTCAGACAAGCTCAGAACAGCCCCTCCAAAACTTCAAATGCAAGATTCTTCATTGTCCTTTGTGACTCTCTTTAATGGTTCTTCTCCTTGCAGGGAGAATGAGTGTCTTGCACAACTGGGAGGAAATTGCCACTGTTTGTAATAAAAAAATTAAAAAATTCTGGGAGCATCAGTGTAGAAAAATAATTTCTAAGCATTTCTCAGGGGGTGAGGGGCAGAATCAGCAGCTCCAGCCTCCTCCACTGGCATTTTAAAAGTCCCAAAACGTGGAGTTAAGATCTGGCTCTGTGATGGTGGTGTGGTGTGTGTTATGATGAACCATTTCTGATCTCGTGTTTGAAAATCTATTTAGAGGGAAGGGATTAAAAAGAGAAGATGATGTGTTCTGGGGCAAGTTGATTGTTTTCAGTGTCTGAAGCAAAGTCTTTTCAGAATTGCTTTTGATTGCAGAGAACTGACCAGTTTCCTCCTTGTGTTCTGATGTCCCAGGGATCTGCAGGGGATGCCACCAATCCTTTCCCAGTGCCTTCTTTGCCAAATGGTACCTCCAAGCCAATGAGACCTCAAATCAAGCCAGAAAAGTAAGGTTTTAATTAATAAATAAATCTTTTTCTCCTTCCAACTTGATCACATCATCTTTACCTTTTCTGCCTTCCATCTCTGCTTCTTGTCCTTTCATTGAAGACTCTTCATGCTGCTGATCCTCCATGCAGCTCTGTCCTCCCTTTTTGGTAACCCTCCTCGGTGACCCCGCATGTATCTCCTGCAAGTCATGTCATCCCCCATTCTTCATCCTCCCCACCAAATGATGTGCTCTTGCTTTTAGCATCAGTGGAGAGCTCATTCCATGCACCGTTTTGACAATTAGCCCAAATAAGGGGTGGGGGAGCACTCGAGGGGGCTCAGGATGGGGGAAGAAAGGGAGGGGGTCCAGGTCCTGGATCTGTCCCCTGTCCTTGAGTGCATGCCCTCATCCCCTGCTCGTTTAGTGCTTGAAAAACACACGCACGCACGCACGCAGAACTAATGTTCGCTCACAAGGGGAAAGTTGTACTTACCCTAGTTGACATTCACAGGTTTGAAACTCCAAGGGCAACTTTAAGGCAGACTGTCCTGGATGTTTCGAGTTTAAATTGTAAGCTCCTTGGGGGGTTGGCTGGCTCCTGAGGTTGTGGAGGGAGAGCCCTCATTTAGGAATACTTCTTTCTTTCAATGCATATGTGAAGTGAAATGGTAGCTTGCTTGACAACAATGGGGAGCTGCTACTCAATACTTACTCCTTCTCTTGGATTTCTCTGCCTCTCTCCTCTTCCCCAGACAACACCCAGTGGAGTATCACATAAAGGAGGCCAAAAGGCTGAAGCACAAAGCTGATGCAATGGTAAGTCTTGGTCTCCAGCTGGAGAGGTTAAATGGCTTGTTCAACAAATCAAAGTGCCCTGGATTAGAAAGGTGGGTTCTGTGCATACATACCGAGAATAAAAGAAGCGTAATTGCCAGTCGGTGCTTTTTCTACCCCATCTCATCCTCTGTGCCTGGCAGTTAAGGTACAATCTCCTGGTATCAGGTCATGCCCCGGGAAATCCTTATAGCCGGGGTCATGGGGTTCACAGTACGTTAATCTCCTGTTCTATCCAGTTGTTGTGTTACACATCTGCAAGAGACTTCAAGAATCATCAAGTTTAACCCTCTTCACTAAGGCAAGGTCATGCCCCGGGAAATCCTTATAGCCGGGGTCATGGGGTTCACAGTACGTTAATCTCCTGTTCTATCCAGTTGTTGTGTTACACAGCTGCAAGAGACTTCAAGAATCATCAAGTTTAACCCTCTTCACTAAGGCAGGGTTATAACTGTTCCAGTGATTCTCAAACTTGTCCCACCAGGACAATTTTACAAAAATGGGTCTACTTTGAAAATCAAGGACCACGGGTGCAGTTGTGCCAGCAGCAGGGTGCCAGCATGCGGTGGCCACATGCTGCAGCATGCAGGTGCCAGTGGGGTAGGGAAGTTGTGGGAAGCCACTTTCCTCCTCTCCCCATTCTGCCTCTGGCCATCAGCAGCATTGTCAGCCAGAACAAGCAGCTGGAGGGGACGCAACGCAGCTTGTAGGTCCCTCAGGGCTGCAGGAGCGCCACTTTCCCATGACTCGCTGGTGGTGCATGAACCAACGGGCTGAGAACCATTGAGCATTATACATTCATAAATACATTGCTGTTAAATTAAGGGCTTCTAAGTTACATTTACTTACTTATATATTAAATGTCGAGAACATTCCTGATACCCTCTCCAAAGTAATCGAAGCCATGTCCAGTCACTGAAACAGTCCTGGAAAATGAGCCTTCTAGAACAGGCTGTACAGCTGAGATGGCCACATTCCTTTGCGTATGCATGCAAAGCTAGCAAGTCCTCTTGGATTGCTTGCAAAACTCTCTCAAATCCCATGAAACCTCAGCCAGCTAGGATGGGCAGGCAGCCGCTCTTTGAAATTTCAGGACTGGGATTGTAACTGTGCCGTCAGCCAATGGAACTGTGCCGTCAGCCAATGGAATGTGAAGAGAAGCTCTTTGATGTCAATTGTTTACAATAAAAGAAAGGGATAAGAATGTTGTCTCTCTGTAAAGTATAAACGTATAATTTTTAATTATCTTAATTTTCTTTTTATTTCGCTCAAAGCTTTTCACCTTTGCAACCTAGTTACAAGGGGGTGGGAATAAGTGAGTGCAGGATAAGAGAGAAGATTAAGAAAAAAATGACATACCAAAGTGGAGTATAGTTGGCTCCACGCAGCCCTGTTGTCACTTGGTTTCTACTGATGCGACCTGGCATATTGTATCCGCGCACACAGTTGTCCTTTCCACTCCTTCACTGACCTTTAAAATCTGCCATTGCATGGCAACTTGAAGGCAAGCGTGGTGCAAAGTAGGTCAGGTCCTGTCAAGCTTGGGGTGGGTTGCTGGCCTCTAAGCTAGGTTCCCTTACCGTGACTAACACGCAGAACTAAAATTATGTCTCCTTTAGCACATGGAGCTATCCAGGAGTCGTCGCAAGTAGGGCTGAAACGAGAATAGATTTTATTCTCGTGAAAATCTTGTAAGAATTGAGAATCAGGATCGAGATCTCACAGACATCTTGACCTGGATTCAGATTCTTGCGATATTTCTCGCTCCCCTCCCCACACGCCCAGGCTGGGGAAAATTTAAGGAGGGAGAGAGAAAGCCACACTGTTCCCTGCCGAGCTTGCTTTCTTTGTCAGGAGCTGTCTCCGTGGGGGAAAGCTTTTTTGATGGCAGATTATCAGGAATGGGAGGGCGGGACAGAAGGAGGGAGGAAGGAGACTCAACTGATAACTTAACGTTCTATTGGCTAGCAGGAGTCAGCAGCCAATAGAATGCTGAAAAGCTGTGCTGAGCCTGCCTCTTGCCTTCAGCTCTCCGCCCTCCCATCTGAAAGTCCTCTTCAGATGGGAGGGGGAGAGCAGGATGGAGGGGCAGCTGTTGAGAATTCTATTGGCTAGCAGGAGTCTGAGCACCCAACAAAGTGCAGGAAAGCTGTGTTGAGCCCGCCTCTTCCCTCCAGCTCCCCCTCCCATCTGGAAACAGGGCGGAGTACTGTAATTGATTTGCACGTGTTTACCTATGTGATTACCTTGTCTGGGTCTGGAAACGGAGCGGGGAGCTGACGGGAAGAGGCGGGCTTAGCACAACTTTTCTGCATTCTATTGCGTGCTCAGACTCCTGCTAGCCAATAGAATGTTCATGATCTGCCCCCTCCATCCTGCTCTGTCCCTCCCATCTGGAAAGGACTTCCAGATGGGATTGGGGAGAGCTGAAGGCAGGAGGTGGGCTCAGTACAGCTTTTCAGCATTCTATTGGCTGCTGACTCCTGCTAGCCAATAGAATGCTAAGATATCAGCTGAGTCTGCTGACTCCCTCCTTCTCTCCCCCTTCCCATTCCTGAAAATCTGCCATCAGAAAGCTTTCCCCACGGAGACAGCTGCCAGCCCCTGATAAAGTAAGAAAGCTGGGCAGGGAACAGCGTGGCTTCCTCCTTCCTTCCCCCATCAGCACTGAGTATTCTGTTTTTCGAGATTCTTGTTTTTCTCAGCGAGAATCCAGCTGATTCTTGTCTCGTTCTCATTTGTAAGACCAAGACAAGGTTTAGTGTGATTCTCGTTGAGAAACACAAGAAGTTGAGAGTTGAGTTTCAGCCCTAGCTGCAAGCATCACATCTCCCAACGTTTTGTGCTGCCTAAGAGGGATCAGCCCTGCTTCCAGCTCTACTCCTCAGCAAATAAGCTCCACCCTCTCTCACACCTGCACACATACGTTTCCCAGCATTCCAGGATTATACAGGAGGGCAGATGCTCTCCTTTTCGTTATTCTGCTCAGTTTCCTTTCATTCCATTATCTCCTCATTCTCCCCGTCACATGCTTTTCCTTCTGGGGGGCAACTAGGAAAGAAGTGCCTGAGAGAGTCTTTTTTCCCCTCTCTCTCTCTCGTGAAAGGGGACAGTGGGATTCAGGATCCAAAGAGGAACTGTGCCTTCTAAATGAGGACTGTTGGGAAGTATGCAACCGTACCCCACTGCAAGTCCAACTGTGCTTGCAATAATGTGCATGCATGTGTACCATACAGTTACCATACAAAAAAAATGCTGGCCATCCGTTTTCTACATGCTAAGGGTGTGTTCAAATTAGGCGATAGCCCTCTGGTGTCCCGCGTTCAGTCCGCGCTGTCCCCACTTGCGTGTTTAGTGTGTCCAGCCTAATAAACGGGATGCCCCCTTGCATGTCAGGGAGAGTGGAGAGAGGGGCAGGACGCAGTCATTCCTTGGAGGCTGTAGGGTTTTTGCTCGTGACTCTGTGGTGCTGGTGAACTTGTACACATGCGATGCTGCACACCGCCTAACTGCTGGGATGCAGATTCACCTGCGCATCAGACTCCACCTTCTCCGAGACCCCGTCGTGAGTGGAGGCTGCATGTCTTGTGGGTGGAGGCCACGTGGCTGGTGGGGTGAACACCTAAAAAACAGGCACGTGGCCAGCCACCTCGTGTGGGCGATTATGGGCTATCATCTCATTTGTTAACACCCTAACAGTGTGTGCCGATGTAGGTGGCCTAATTCACTTGAAATTTGGGCTTAATGTCCTTGGCGCGTAAGGGATTGAACAGCTTTATGAATTGGAGAGCACAGTACGAAAAGCTTAAGTACTTGCAAGTGGAGATAAATGGAAGGTTTTTTTTCCAATAACAGGATAAATTTTGAACCATACGAGAAACTTATTGTGTGTGTTTTTCCGTAGACATAAGCTTGAGGGTAAAGTGAGGCTGTTTCATTCCAAAAGGTTTAATTAAGACTATAAGAATGTTAATAGCCAGTAAAGAGCATAATAATTGCTTTAAAATACGGATGTGCATCTGACATACGTTCTCATTTAAACGGGCGTATAAAATGTTGAGCTCAAGTCCGACAGGGCCAGTGCTCCTGCATTTTCTGAGCTTTCTGTTTTGCTTAAGGTTTTCCCCTCCTTTCCTAAAGTTTGACATGGAAAAAAATAATCCCTTAAACCAGAGTCCAAGCTGCTGTTCTGAGACTCTCTTCCTGCAGCTTAATGCTGAGCCCCTTCTTCCCAACAGACAGACAAGGTTGGGAAGGCCTTTAAGTACTTGGATGCTGCCCTGTCCTTCATTGAGTGTGGCATTGCAATAGAATCTTACGCCATGACACCCAAGCAAGCCTACACCATGTTTGCAGAGACCATAGATCTCCTCAAGTAAGTAGAAGCCATTTCAATGACGCACCATCTGTGTACGGGACATATTTCTTTCTTCTCTTTGTCCCAAATCATCTTTATTGTTCAAGGTTTCTTTTGCATTTGAATTCACTGCTTGCTCAGTTTAATTTTTTTTTTTAATTAAGTCTCCAGAAAGAAGGGTGAAATTCCCACAGCTCTTGATTGAAAGTTCCTGCCAACCATGTGTTTCCTACCAAATATATTCCGAGCAGGCCATTGGAGCCAAATCACACTGTTTTGTATTTTCGTTCTCATTTTGCAAGTGGGAATTTATATAGCTACTGGTGTTTGTCCTTCTGGGCGGAGAGGGGTTATCTGGGTGATAAGTCAGACTCCCAAAGCATAAACCCTATATGACAACCAGCTGCCACTTAATTCATTCAGAAAATCAGAACCGAGTTGACGCTGCCCACGTGTGGTTTATCTTTGGACACATTCCGATCAACAGCTACTTCGATGTAATTAAGCCTTAAATTAAATCACCTTTAGTCCTGAATCGTTCCCACATCAAGAACACGAAACCAAAGTTATTCGGGAATAGGAAGAGAAGTGTGTACTCCTGAAAAAGGAGTACATACTTCCTTTCACTTTTACATCACAGTAACCTTTTGCTTTGATATAAAAAGAGAAGGGGAACATTGTCATTTCCAATAGGAGGAGATTGCAAAGTAATTACTGTGCTTCTGTTTAGTACGAACAGAACTGAAGTAGAGTAGTTCCTTCAATTGAATTAAACCAAGTAATTACCTCGGTTTAACACTGTTTGTCAGAACATGCCCTTGCTTCCCCTGTCTGCTTCCCAGGTCTACCTTTTTGGCTTCCCTGCATGCATGGGATGCCAGCATAAAAAGGACAATTTTCTTAGAATCTGGTAATGCTCCATGTAGAGAGCTTCTGTTAAAGAAAATGGAATTCATGCACACCAAGAAACTACAGGATTTGCTCTTTTAATGCTTACCTTGACAAAATACTGAACTCTCCACATTGCAGAGAAACTAAGCAGAGGTTCCTGAACTGTGGATCTGATTTCCAAGTGGATTCATGAGCATGAGGGATATTTGATATACTTTGCATATCTGTCGCTGCCTAGGATCGTGGGATTCTATTTCAATCTCAAAATGGGATCACAAAGGCAAACGGGCTGAGAACCCTCCAACTGAGGCCAGGGGGCAGGGCGGAGGGAGAGAGAACCTTTCCCATGAGCCTCCTCTGTCCCATGGTTGCTCTTTATTTTGGCCTCCTTGCAGTTCAAAGAACTGGCCCATAGATCCAATTTCAACCCTCAAGCACTAAAAGAGTGAGCTTAGGAAAGGCAGCAGAGATGACGGCATGCACTCTAGAATAGGGGATGGAGATGGACCTTCCCTTTCCTTCTCCTATTCTGAACCCCTGCCTCCAACTGCTATCTGACCCATGGAATTTGTACTGATGGTCCATGGGAGAGAGAAAAGGTTTCCCTTCCCTGAACGAAGGTATGAGAGATTTTGTGCACCCTTCAGAAAATCGCTTTAGAGTCTGTGACAGAGCTTGGAAACAGAACTTAGGTATTCTGATTCTAGTGAATCACATCATGTATAAACTGTGTCCTGTTTATGGCCTTGGTCGGTCAGCCATTAAGGTAGCCCAAGAGCCAGTGTAGCCAGGTAGAAAAGAGGTTGGACGTAGATCTGGGACTCCAGAGTTCAAATCCCATCTTAGCCAAGAACTCACTGGGTGACCTTGGGCAAGTCACACTCGCTCAGCCTCAGTTCCTCATCTTATTATTATTATTATTATTATTATTATTATTATTATTATTAACAAACATTTATATAGCGCCAGCAGTGTACCTGGCACAGTCCCTGCCCCTAGGGCTTACAATCTGAGAGACAGGAGCTGGGGGAGAGACTTAGGAAGGGGAACAGAGGGAGAGACAAGGAGTCTAACATTCATGAAGATGCGAGGTCTCAGGTGCACGTACTTGGCTTGGTTACAATGAGAATGACAGCAGGCAGGTCCATGTTGCAAGGATAAGGGTAAACCGATCGTAGGTATAGGAATAGTGGCTCAGCAGGATAAAGAG
>QEPC01013073.1:748073-768636 GCA_003113815.1 Sphenodon punctatus
TTTAGATTTAGCCACCAGAAGATCATTGGTGATCTTAGCGAGAGCAGTTTCAGTAGAATGAAGGGGGCGGAAGCCAGATTGGAGGGGGTCAAGGGAGGAGTTGGAGGATAGGAAGTCGAGGCAGTGGGAGTAGACAACACGTTCAAGCAGCTTGGAAGCAAAAGGAAGGAGTGAGACAATTGAGACAATTGGCGGCGTAATAATGGCCTACCTCGCAGGAGTTCTGTGAGGGTGAGCTCGGTGATTATTGTAAAGCACTATGAACACTGAAATCACTATATAAATGATAAATAATAATCCTTTTGTCTTCTTACAGATTCGTAATGACATTAAAATCCTTTGCAGACTCCTCAACAAGTACACACGAAAAAATATTTGCTGTTTTATGGTAGGTGGCTCCTTATTCTCCTCCCTGCCATACATACTTAATTGGACCATAATTGGACATGCCTGTGCCAGATCCAGGTATTGGATGTGTTAAACCCATAGCACCTGTTCTTGGAGAATTGTGCATCTATCTCCAGGAGGCTGAAAACATGACCCCTACTGTAATGCCCCCTGCCCCAACATGCTCCTCACTCAGTTACTGTCTAAAAGGACTGACAAGCCATCTGGCAAAGGGGTTGTAGTTGTAGCCAACTTGCATTCAAGCAGGAGTTTGGTCTAGATGACCTTCTAACTCGGACACTCTGTGATGCACAGAGCGGCGGAAAGTACAAACTTTAGTTTGCAGTAATATGGATTTGCATGTGTTGGGGCAGAAACAAATGGGTTATTTTGTATTTGCACAGATTATTTGGATATTCGTTCAACCTTCATTCGGTGTGCCAGTCAGTCGTTTCCTTTGTTTTGGCAAGTGTGGGATTACGGTTCTGACGCTTGTTTACTTCATCAGGACTATTTAGCGCTGTTGTGCATTGTGCTGTTGTCTCTCTGTGCTGTTAGTACTCAGCCGCACTGTTGCACAACAGCCTGGTGTGCAACAGCACCAAAGAGTACTGCCAAAGTGATCCAAATGACCAAAACAAAATAACCCGAAGGAATATTCATTTCCATAAACAATGCAAGAAAGCAAATAGCGTTTTGTTTGAACAGATAAAAAAATACTGAATTTGATATTTGTAACAAATAGTGGACGTCTTTGTCAAGCCAACGACCATGTCAAGGGCGGGCTGCTGACTCCCGTTTCTTGTCCCTAGCATGCGCTGCCAAGCCATTCTCTACATGGCAATGTTTCGCTACAAAAAAGACACTGCGCTAAAGTATTTCTGGTCCCTCAACGAACACTTCAAGGTAGAGCGCCATTCCTGTATTCCGTAAGATTCAGATTAGAAAGAGCTTTAGTTGATGTTGGTGTCAAAGCTCACCCTAACCTGGATTTCTTCCTTTTTTCTAGAGTTCTTCTAGAATCACGCAAGCACCTTCTCCGTGTGTCGCAAGGTACTGTTTCAAATACTACTTGTAGCAGCACAAACCTGAAAGTTTGAATGACAGACTTGGGTCGTGGTTGAATGGCAGACTTTCTCCGGAGTAGCCCCATTGAAGTGGTTTGTGGACCGTGGTCTCAGGCTGCTTTCCTTCAACCAGTGGCACTGACATGTAGTCTCACTAGCTGGGACTACCCATGAGTAAGGGGTGTCAGGATGGCAACGGTAGTTGTGGGGTGGCTACGGGCTGTTTCCTATAAGCATCCGAGAGAGTGGGAAGAAACACAAAGCGTGGTCCCTGCTGCCCTCCCCCCACTGACCTCGTCATAAAGGGGTCGATGTCCGATCCTTGTAAATCATCCCCTGGAGAAGAGCCCTAAGTTGGAAGCTTAATTTGTAGCTGGGCTCAGCCCCAGAACCCCATCGAGATCCTGTCCCTACTGCTACTCTGCAATGGCTGGATAAAGTTGGATGGAGGCGAGGAGTAGGGACGGGTGCCAATAACCAGCTGTTTGATTGCAAAGCACCCCCAGGGCCGAACATTTGAGGGGTGGCAACAGCAGCCCCTCCCTGCTCACTCATAGGAGCCCCTGCCTCATCCTCACCCCTGACAAGGAGGGGACTCATTCTGCCACTCATCAGCTGGCTGGCAAGGAGGGTTTTGACTGGTGACAATGTGGGGCATCTCCACCCTTTCTCTAAGCCACTGGCTCCTCCTAGGGGCAGGCTTGAGCCCCAGGACACTTTTTTTTTTAAAGCAAATGAACCACTGGCTGAGAATTCAGCTTTGTGAAGGGTATAATAGTTTGAGCACTCAATCATGCAGCCCTTTCGAAAGCCTTGGCCCTAGTTTTCTCTGCAGAGTAGCGCACTTGCTGTCCTCGTCCCGTTTAACTCGGCGGGTGCACGGGACACCAGAGCAGTCTCCTGTCGCCAGCACTGAGCGGTTCCAAGATTTTGTACCGAACTTTTCAGTGTAACTTGTCTGTCTTCTGCAGAGGCACCGGCACCCCTTCTCCGCTTTCTCCGATGCCCTCTCCTGCCAGCTCGGTCAGCTCCCAGCCAGGTTCGAATGCTGGCAGCTGTGGCAACAGTTCGGTCAGCACGCTTTACAATATCCCGGCCGTCACCTCTTCCTACGTCAGCATCACTTCCTACATCCTCTACGCCTATGACATTTGGGAACATGCCGACGCGCTGGCCAGGAAGAATAAGGGTAAAGTTTCTTGCCTTGGGCTGCTTGCTGGAATGCTTTGTTTGTGTGGTGGCTTTCTAGGGAATTCCTAACACCCAGGGCAGCAAACGATGCCTGAATGGGGGACACTCTAGCTTAGAGGTGGAGACCCTTCTCCCCTTGCTAAATGTCGAGAAGCTTTGTGGGTCAGAGCAGTCTATAAATGGGCAGAGTCCAGTGGAGCATTCTGTGGGGGGAAGGGATAGGGACCACTCATGTTCTCTTCACTGAAGCCCACCTCAGAGCACGCGCCTGCCCTTGCTCTGTAGGGGAGGCAAAAAGAAAGGCAGGCTGCATTACAGAGGGGGCAGAGGAAGCCACAACAAACCAAATGGAAGAGGAGAATGGGCTGGAAGTGGACCTCAAGCTAAGGATTCCCCATCCCTGCTTTAACTCAAGTTTTGACAAGAGTGTTGTGTGTTTAGGGGGCACGATATTATTATTATTACTAAATATTGTAATAGTAAATATCAAGGTGCTTAAAGCACAGAGCAGGTTATTGGCAGAATGCGCTCCCCACTGCTTCCTAGTATGTCTTCTACTTAGAAGAATGGATTTGATTTTTTTTTAAATAGAGGTGAGATTAAAAAAAATGAAAATAAAGAGGGGAGATTGCAGAGGGGGGACCTGTGTTTGTAATATACCTCTCTGTGCTCTAAGGGAGACCGGACAAAGTAGCTCGTACATTTCTTCTTATTAATTTATATGGTGCTTTCACTGTTCAAAGTGCTTTGCAATCCTTCTCTAGTTCACCCTAATAACTCTGTGATGTGGGTCATTATTATTCTCATTTTACAGACGGGAAGAGAGGCTGAGAGAGAGTGGCTTGCCCTGACCTAAGCTGTCCAGTGAGTTTACGGCTAAGACAGGATGGTCTGGACGAAGTTCTGCTGGTTGAGTGTGTGCAAGCTTTCAAGCTGCACAGAGGTTCTGTTCAGACAGAAATGTGATGGTTAGAGCCTGAAGATGAGCTTTTTTTGTGTAGCTCAAAAGCTTTCACACACTCACCAGCAGAAGCTGGCACGGTAAAATGTATCCTCTTAACTGCTTTGTTCTCCTAGATTTGGGATGAGAGCTGAAATGAATAGGTGTTTTAAAATGTGTGAGTAGAGTTTGCGTATCCCATGTCCAGAGACGACTTTGCGTATCCCATGTCCAGAGATGACTATCTGTATTCATTGTGGTTGCGAAACTCATTGCTTCATTCACTTTGGTACTTGGTATTTTGTTGCTCAGCCCTGTTCCTGATTTCCTCCCGTATTACGTCCCAGGGACAGACCCGTCAGATTCCCCAAACCTGCCAAGTAGTGCTAACAAAGACATGAGTCGCTGAACTACTGAGTACCAAATACCAGTAAAGCAAAATCCCAAACAAATTTGGCAAACGACTAGATCGAAATCAGGCCTCCAAATGCGCTTTCGCACAGCACATACAAACAGGTGAAATTCATCAAATTTGTTACTTACAGCAAATATTTTTTCCAGCCCCATTTGGGCATCAGCCAGCACAGCAACTGCAGGACTCTGGCTCATGGAGCAATGACATTTTTTAGGGGTGGGTTAAATCACATGTGTCTTTATCGCAGTTTCTCCTTGTCCCCTCTTTAGAATTTTTTGCTGAACTCAATGCAGCTGCATGCACTCTGTCACTGAACAGCAGCATGCCTGAACTGGTACACTACACTAGACAGGGTTTACAGTGGCTGAGACTGGAAGCAAACACGCCTTAGCTGATGCTCAAGGTGACTCTGACCTTGAACTCTTTTGCACTTTGGAAGCCTCAGAAGCAGCCTGGATGGCTGAATCATCAAATACGAAGCACCTGGAAGGGGAAACGGAGCAAGGTGGAAGGGATCTGGCTACACTGGAAAACTTGGGACTGTGTTTCCAGGGTAGCTTTTGGCTGCCTTGAGGAGAAGAAATGGAGAGAGGTCTCAGAGCTGATGATGCCTTTCTTTAAAAAGGACAAAGTGCAATGTTTTTGTTTTTTGTTTTTTTTTGTCTACATGGTTCACTATGTCGATGGTCTATAAACATTTCTATAATGATTAACCAGCAGGACAAAAATCACACATAAAGAAGTGCCGATGAGAAGGAAATCTGCCTCCAGAAGTAATTATGCAACATCTCAAAAACCACAATGATCCCGTGCCCAGCAGAGAAGTGAAGGCGGAGGTTTTGTAAACTGCAGATGCAATTTTGGGTGTATGTTTGGGTTCTTTGGGGAGGGAGGACCAGGGGAAATCCTCAAAAGCACCACACAGCATTATGTTACTATAGAAAGGCAGAGCCCTCTGCCTTGCCACACTTCCCAGTAATGGCCAGCTCTTGTACTGACATTGATTGCACTGCCTTCAGTACTGCAAATGGACTTCATGTACGATGGCTTGAATTTCTCCTTCTCCATACCCCTGCAGTCTCGCCCGCTCCCTTAACTCTCACACTATGCCATTTAGGGCCTTATTAGTTTAGGCTTTGAAAGTCCAGCAGAGTTGGGATATGGAAGAGAAGAGGTGGGGCTAGTGCTGTGTTCCTCCACAGGAGGAGTTGTCACTGTGGATTCTCTTGCTGCTGTGTTTGTGGCAGCAGGAAGCAACCGGGTACGAATAACCTGAATGGTACATTTGGGTTGCATGAGCATTATTCTGAATTGAAGGCTCTTTAAATTTCTTCTGCACAGAGTGGTATGAGAAGGGTCAAATTTTGCCCTTGGGTGGTCAAAGTCAACACTCTTTGATCGTGCAACCGGGCATCCGAGAGCAGGATCTGGCCCTGGGATATCCCAGCTCTTAGATGGGAGAGACTCCAACTCATCGTAAAATTATAGGCAAGATCCACAAACTAGGAACAGGCTTAAAGGGAGTAGTTGACTGTTAGACTAAAAAGCAACTCCCCCCATAAACTGTTGGGGTTACTGGAGCACAGCACTGTTATATTTTTATATCCAGCTTGGTGGCATATTCACCACCTTTCATTCCCACCCCACCAGCTTCCAAACACCTGGTTTGCTATTTTATAATGAAAGCATTTAATCCTCCTCCTATCAGATAGTGTGCCTTAACTCTCTGGTTCTCTGTTAGCGCCTGAATTCTCTAGGATAGAACAGAGGGAGTGCTGACCAATAGGCCATCTCCCAGGTGAATGAATTGTTGCTTGGTTTACCTTTTTTTTTTTTTTTTTTTTTATAATATAATTACGGGAAGGAAAATCATCTCAGTGAATAATGAATGGGCTCTGGTTCCGCCCCCACCCCACCCCCAGCTTGTAGTGGCCGTTGGGTGTACTGTGTATTTGTATGGAAACAGATCTGTGTGTAGGCTACAGTGAAGCAGCATTCCCATTTTGAGGGGCCAGTTGAGGGTTTGACAGTTCAGTAATGATCTGCAAAAGTTCTGCATATTCACAAGTTACTCCTTAAAAACTATCGTTGACTCCTGTGAGACAGCTGTAGTTCCTCCAAAAAGCCCCACTACAGAACCACCGTGAGGGAGGCATTTGCTCTGTGGGGAGAGGGTGTTTCTCTGCCCTTGAACTAACTGAGGAAGGAGGACAATAGCATTGTATTCTCTCTCCTCCAGTGGACATCCATGTATTTGATGTCTTCCTCTTTTCTCCACTTTGTTAAACCCTTTTAAAGCCATCCTGACCACTGAAAACAAGTTGGATCTTTCCCTCCCAGTTTGATACACATACATGTGAGTGTTCCCTTTAGAAGGAATAACCCACTTTACACATACGTGTGCACGCACACACTCTCTCCTCAGGATGTGAGGGGAAGGAGAAACACAATGAAAGTCCTTGCATGCACTTCAGAGCCTTGGTTCTGATATGGGTAATGCTGTAAGGAACTTAGCTGAAGTCTGAAGTCTTAGTTTAACGGAGAAGTGAGAGTAGACTTCATGTTGCAGACGGGATCGAGGAGCAGAAAAGAAAAAGTCACTGATCAGATTAATCTCCCTCCTCTGCAGGAGCGGCATGACTTTTAGCGATAGATGAAATCCTAAATTCATACCATGTTACTCTAGGCCCACTTTAACATCATGTTCTTTCTCAGAAGCTACTGAGCCACCTCGGTCCCCTCCTACCTACAGATTCTTCCTCCAAAACAAGTCAGCCCCGTTGGCAGGACGCAGATGTTAACCAGGCCCTGTACTGTGGCCCGTTATTCTGCTGCTTGCTCGTTGCTCTGTTAATGCTCCCTCTGACCAAGATGCCCACACAGCATGGGACCTGCCTTAATCCGCTCTTGAGCACTTTATTCATTGGATAGTGATAATCTGTTCCACTTCCCACCAAAATACTGACTGGAGGGAAGCAATGTCCATGTCCAGAAAACACCCATTTCATGCAGATCCACTGCTGTTTTACATGTTGATTCATGAATGATGTAAAAATAATTTATATCCCATTGTAGGAAAACCTACATTTCAAGGGGGGGGGTCACTTTAATCATAATAAAACTCTAAATTGTTAGAGTTTTGCATTAAGGCCTGGGGCCTGCTCCCATTGAAGGTGGCAGCAAAGTTCCCCCTTACTTCAGTGGAAACGAGATTGCTTCTCTGAGGAGTACAACCCACTACATTGCTGTTTCTGTTTGGGGTTTTGGTTGAGTAATCAATCTCGAAGAGGAGACGGGTCTCTGGGGAGCACATTTAGTAAGCTGCTAGACAGGAAGTCAAGTTCAGTTCTGATCACCTTTGGAAAGGGATTCTATAAATGACCCTCATCCCCAATCTAAATCCTGGTCCAAAGTCCACTCAAGTCATTGAACCGCCCAGTGGCATTTGGATGAAGCCCTGAAGAAGGAGCAAGAAGAAAATGAAATACTTGCCATTTTAAACATAGGTCAAGTCCCAAAAGGGATGAAGGGAGCACCAGTGGCAAATAGCATCCTTCTTCCCATATGATATTTATTTAGAAGTAATTAATGTATTTAAATTGTCAAATGTTCTATTATCTATATCTAAGATGCCATTATTTAAGAGTTTGCAAGCCCCATAGTCACTGGAGACATGGTGCTCCTCTGCAGTTGAAAGTCGAAGACTGACTACAATGTTGGTTTTATAGGGCAATGTCTTTCTCTCTCCCCTTCTCCTTTCCCCCACTTTCCCATTGTTTCCTTTATATAAATCTGTAAATTAAAAAAATTATTTTGGGGTGTTGTCCTTGCCTTGTAAATAATCTTTTTTTCCCCCCTGCCCTGTGCATTAATGGAACTTCCAAATTGATTTGATTCATTCATGTGGGGTAATAAAAGTAAATGTTAATTGAAGCAGCCTCTTTGTCATGAATTGCTCAGAAAGTCTTCAAGTTCTCAGCAGTTTGCAGAGGAAATTTGTGTAGCGCTGAGTTTTTTTTTTTTTTTCTGCTTTCTTGCTGCACATGTTAGCGTGGTTTGTTTCAAAGTTAACTTTAAGTGCACAAGTTGCTATGAAGAGAGTGTTTGAATTTCTCACTCATGAGCTAAAGCAACTTTGGGTAAAAACGTGTAGCCGGCTGCCCAGTAGGGCCAGGAGGTGGTGGGGTCTGGTCAGGGCACAGAACTGATGTCTGCTTGACCGGGCTGGCTGGCAAGCACTCTTCTGCCCCCTCCCCCCCCCAAGTAGGATGGGGGAATGGAAAAAACGAGCGGCCCCGCCCCAGCCGCACTCCCAGTGCCTTGCCCCCACCGTGGCAGCTGCTCATGGCAACCCCCTATCTGACGTGCTGACCCACCAGGGCCAGTTCCAGAACAGCAATGGGCCCACATCTGGTGGCCTGGAATCTGATGTGATGGTGAGTCTCTGTCCCAGGGAGACCATAGTGGACTCTTGTCATGTTTGTCACCCATTGAGTAAAGCTTACATTGTAAAGATTTTGGAAGACTGAGGAAATGAAACACAAAGACCAACCCTGTGTCCTGATGTCTAATTGTGGAATAGATGCAGGAGCTCCTGAGAGCTCAGAAAACTTGCACTTGACCTCAGTCCTTTAGGGTAGGAGCAAACTTCGCAAAGGTGCCAGCATCGTAGGCAGAAGTGAAGCAACAGATCTGGTCCCATCATATTCTGCTTGGAGATTCCTAGCGTTTTATACAACACTGGCCAGAATCCCCAGCCGGCTGGTTCTATGGATAGGCTCACCCCACGGGGGCGACTGTGGTGTCGTGGAGTGACCCAGGGGCAAGTGCCCTCTCCGGATGGAGGTTTGATGATAGCAGCAACAGGCTCCGAGGTTTCCGCCCCTATGGCCGGAATTCCACTGGCTTCCTCTCAGTCTGAGGTTCCCTCAGGTAGCAATAGTGATAATAGGAACAGCAGGGAGGGTCAGGGACGTAGGTCCTTTTTGAGCCAATGACTAGTCCAGCCGGTCCCACCAGGCCAGATTTCAATTTGTTCTTGGAACATGGCTGGGTGGGTTAGGCACTCTAGTGATCCGGATTTTATCCAGTACCTCAGAGGCTTCACTATAGTCCTGGTCCAAGAGACCTGGTCTATGGATCCAGTGGAATTGGAGGGCTTTATATCTTATTTCCTCCCAGCAGTGCAAAGGAGTAGTAGGGGGAGGCCTAGTGGGGGACTTGGTTGTTTTGTCTCCCGGGAGGCCCCTTTTACTATCATTGAACCATTTCATCTGGTGGGGTTACTACTGGGATTTGTGGCTAAAATAGCCTCAGCCTTTTGGATAATAATGACCATCTATATTCCCCCATGTAATGCAGGCTCTTTTCAACCAACGATGTGGGATAAACTGGAAGAATTTTTGGAAGATAAATTACTTAAGTACCCGGCAGGTCAAGTTGTTCTTATGGGAGACTTTAACGCACGCCTAGGTTCAGATAATCAAGCTTTAGCCCCTTATTGCGACGGATTACCTGTTGCCCCAGCATCTTTTCTGGGCCAACGGCATTCCAAGGACACAGTAATTAATTCCTCGGGGATCCGGATGGCCCAGATGCTGGTAGCTAAGGACCTATATGTCCTCAATGGGGCCTGCGGTAAAGACTTGGAAGGGGAATTTTCATTTGTGGGACCACAGGGTCTTAGTACAGTGGACTATTCTGTGGTTTCGGCTGGGGTGTTACCACATTTGGCAAATTTCGAGCTGGGGTTCCCATTAGTAGGGGACCATCTTCCTGTTGAACTGACTATGATAATACCCACCATAACAGTATCCTCTGTTGGTTTGAATAATCCAACTGGCTGGTCTTGTTCCATCTCAGTTGCCCCTGAGCCTGTTACGGCCCCCCGTTGGGAGAAGGGGATATCTGAGGAGCTGGGTGCATTTGTCAGGCAAGAGCCAATGGCCTCCGTGCGTGAGAGACTAATGGGATCCTCCGACCCTTTTGTAGTGCTGGAGGCCTTTGACTTTATAACATCGGAGTTAAAAAGTAGAATTTTAGCCAAGGCCCGATTGCCGGTACGGGGGCTGGCTAAAATTAGCCAACCTTGGTTTGACGGGGAATGTCGACAGGTCAGGAAACAACTTAAGGCCATGCACTTTGAGTACAGGAGCTCTAAGCAACCCAGGTTACCAGTACAATACATTGCCCATCGGGCCAAGTACAGGAAGCTGATCAGTACCAAAAAGAAACAATACTGGAACTCTAGATGGATTTCTCTCCAGCAGACAGCTAATTCTGGGGATTCGAAGGGCTTTTGGCGGTTAGTGAACTCCTCAGTTGGGAAAAGGAAGGTGCCCCCGGCAGCACAAATAACATCTGAGGGATGGGTGGATCACTTTACATCTTTATATAATCCCCATGATCTGGATAGCGAATCTGATAGCGAATCTAGCAGGGAGAAGGGTCAAGTATTTGATACGCCCGATGGGTGGATGACTGAACTCCCCCACTGGCCGCCGGTGCAGGAGAAGGAGGTCGAACCCTTGGTAGATTCATTACGGAACGGACGGGCCCCAGGCCTGGATGCAATAAGGGCGGAGTTCCTTAAATCTCATAAGGCTTGGTGGCTCCCTATTCTGGCCGCCCTTTTTACAGCAATTAACAGCGTAGGGCGGGTCCCGGTGGCCTGGGCGACCGCTCTGGTGGTCCCTATCTATAAGAAGGGCACCAGAACGGATCCAGCCAATTTTAGGCCAATTAGCCTTCTTTCCACACTATCTAAAGTATATGGAAAGTTCCTTCTGGGGAAATTGACGGCCTGGATGGAGCAGGATAAAGTGCTGTCGATTGAACAGGCGGGCTTCCAGCATGGGCGATCTACAATAGACCACTGTTACATCTTGCAGTATCTGGTTGCCAAATACAGGGCTCGGCGGGGAACCCTGTATGTGGCCTTCCTTGATCTCAAGGCGGCTTTTGATTCAGTTGATCGGGCCGTCTTGTGGGGGAAGTTTGAGAACTCCTCGATTGACAAACGTCTTCTGGGGTTGATCCGTTCATTACATGTTAACTCAGCCATGATAGTGAAGATGGACAACCTGGGTCACGTAACACCCATGATTCCGACTAGGAAGGGGGTCCGTCAAGGGTGTGTGTTGGCTCCGGCCCTTTTTAATTTCTTTATTGATGATGTAATACCCCTTATGGCAGCCCCGCAGTACTTCCCCCCAAAATTGGCAACTCGGGCGGTCGGCTGTTTATGCTATGCCGATGATGTGGCCTTGCTGTCACAAACAAGGCTAGGGTTGATTAGGCAATTGCAGACCTTTCAAACTTTTTGTCAGGCTAACCACCTCCCTATTAATTACAGAAAATCGAAGGTCCTGGTATTTTCGGCTCACGCCAAAATCCAGAATTGGCCCATAGGGGGCATTGTTATACAACAGGTTAGGGCTTTTAGGTATTTGGGCATTTTGTTTCACGAATCGGGGCGTTGGAAGGAGCATGTCAGCAGAGCTCTGAGATTAGCCCAAGCAGTGGCTTTGACTATCTCCAGGCTTTTTGCCAAGCAGGGTAGAACGGCGGTTCAGCAGGCCATGTTGGTGTTTAACTGTAAAGTGAGGTCCCAATTGCTTTACGGGGCTGAGCTGTGGGCCCCCCTTTTTTCGGGGTCATTGGATAGGATCCAGTCCAAGTTTCTACGAGGACTTCTTGGGGTTCCAAGAGGCACCCCCCTGGCAGCCATTCGAGCAGAACTGGGACAAATATCTTGGACCCAAGCAGCTAAAGAAGCCAGCTTTAAATACTGGTCAAAATTACAGCTGGACCAGGAATCCCCTTTAGTGAAATCAATGCTGGATGACCCCTATAGAGACCCCTGGGTAAGGGAAGTTGAAGCACAGTTGGAGAAGATGGGAACTCCTCCTGTGTATTTAAAGCATAAACGCCCGGGTTCCATCAGGACAGAGATCTCCACGAGGACCAGGGATATAGGGCGTCAAATGGAACTTGGTAAAATTAGATCCTTTCCCCACATCCGTGAATATTTACACTTTGTTCCACCTATGGGCCAGATGGCCACTTATCTAATTACCCACATATCCGGTAGAGCAAAGCAATTGATGGCCTGCGCGCGGCTCAACGCGTTCCCGTCTCGTGTCCTGGAAGGGAGGCTCCAGGGTATACCATTCCTTGATCGTTTATGCCCCTTTGACAATGCCGCGGTTGAGTCTGTCGGACATATAATGTTACATTGTCATTTATATGATGAGTCCCGTTATGACCTCCTTGACCCAATAAGGGATCAGTACCCTGGTAGGGATGACTCTGTGATTCTGGCCGTACTGTTGAACAGTCTGGATTCAGATATCATTCGAAGGGTTGCCCTCTTCTTGCTGGGGGCTGTCCATCTTAGATCCCAGTTTATCAGTAACCATTGAGTAGGTTACCTTAATTATTGGACATTATTTTTCAGAAGGGGGCACTTGGATTTCTACTGTATAATGCTGAAATAACTTGTATTATGTTCGTTTTGTGTTGTGGTTGATAGATGTTGTACAATGATCATTGATCACGTAATAAATGATATTGATTGATATTCTGCTTGGGGACACACTCTGCTTTCATGTCCTTTTGTCCAACTTGCACATGTTGAGATCAGGTAGACAGAGAGCACGTGTAGACTAGACATGTCTCCTGTAGAGTTGGATGCGGGCAGCCCTGTGCAAAGGTGACCCTGCTGGGTGCTACCATGAGCTGTACCAGAGAGAGACCCAGATGGCTCCGATCAGTGATGGATCACTTGTTACCGTAGTGCACCTTTCTGCACATTCCACAGAATGTGGACCACAGGGTAGCAGGTTTATTAATGACTGTTCAACGGCCAAGCCATCGTCGTCCTTGTCCAGTACGTCCATTGAGAGCAATAACTCAAGATGGGATTGTGTTTATGGTGTACTGTGCGTGTGCTTTGGGCTTGATGTGGGAGGAGGCAGTCCTTAGCAAGCAGGACGGGAATCTCACCCCCATTTTGATGTATTAATGCATTTATGCTTTAGGAAGGAGAGGCCTGGCCTTTCTAGATCTGCCCTCATAATCCCTAGTGTTGGGCATTTCTGCTACTTGATGAGATTGCTCCCCCAACTGGAGACGTTTCCTGTACTTGTCCTCACTTCTTGTGGATTTCTTTTCCAGGGCTTTGCCTTAACTTGCTGTGTGTTGGGTTTTCTTTCCCTCTTTGTTGTATGTTCTATGAAAGACAAAGGCTGCTTTCCCACAAACTGTTTTTGTGCCACGGGAGCATGTGCTATTCAAACCTAGCGTACTTCTCATCCGTTGTGCAAGCCACAATAATTACTTTCCCACGAGATGGGAGCTGCACTAGATTTGAATAACACATGCTCCCGCAGTGGGAAAGCAGTAGGGGGGTGGGGTGGGGCCAAAAAAATTGCTTTTGGTTTTGATGCTGCTGAGGTGAAGAGTGTTTCTTTATTCAATAAAACTGCATTTTTCTTGAAACAAATGTTCTTCTCTGTCTTAATGTGTACATGACTCACGTTTTCAGAATAGTCTTAAAACCAAGAAAAAATGGTTCTCCCTCCCCTGTGGAGACAGGCGGTCCTGAGAGTTGGGTTTAGCGCCTCCTCTAACAATTCGAAGGCAGGAGCCACCAAAATCACTGCTGACCCCGCCTCAACTGCCCAGTTTCTGCCTCCACAGGAATAGGTCAGGGTTCTTTCTGTGAGCCTGGGAAAGGCTTGGGGGTTTTGTTTTCTTTCTCCCTGGCTGACTTTTTTCTTTCTTTTTCTGTCCCTAGTTCTAGGTAGTTTAGGGAAGCGGGCCTCTTGTCCCCTTTTTCCTATTAGGGGACTTTTCAGGCCCGGGGAGCAGGTTCCCTCCCATCAGAACTAACCCCCTTGTGGGAGGTTAGCACGAGGGTTGAAGCTGAGCCCAACGGGCGCTGGCCTCTTCTCTCCCTCATGACTTCTAGGAAGAGTTCAGGGGTACCCTCCCTCCCCACCCCCCAGGCATCTGGACCACCGGCTGCCAAGGGAAGGCAGTGGGGGAAGGGGCTAGTTCTTCTCCCTGCTTGGGCCAGGATCCTGCCCCTGCCTCTCTTGTGGAGCATGCGGGCAGCCAGCACCATCTGCAGAGATCCTACCTCCCAGGAGGGCACTGCAGAGAGAGCCTCAACAGGTGAGTGCCTGCAGCTCCAGTTGGGGAAACTGGCTGCCTAGGCATAGAAGTCCGAACCCTTCCAGCTCTAGCTCTGGCTCCACTTCCTCCTCCTCCCCAAGGAGACAAAGTTCTGGCTGCAAGCGGTCCAGAACGCGGTGCTGGAGCTCTTCCTGCCAAAAGAAGTGGAGGAGCCGATGCGGGCATTCTCTTCCCCCCCCCCCCCCCCCCCCACTAGTAGCGCCATGCGCTTCCATAGCAGGCACAGCCGCAGCTCCCATAGAGACAGCACTATGCTCACCTCAGGCAGTACCACAGGGAGCCTCTCCACCACCCAGGTCAGCTGGCAGCCGTAGCGTGGTTAGCCGCAGTCACCACAGGGCTTCCTGCCACATACAAGTAGCAGAAGGGGCTTTTCCCTTACAGTACTCCAGCAGGGTGAGTGCAGGCTACCCCCTGCTGTGGCCCAAAGCCCCTTTGCCAAGCACTGCTAGTATCGGGCAGAGAGAGAGAGAGAAGGGAAGGAGGATCCATTTCTCTAACAGTGCTTGGCAAAGGGGCTTTGGCTGCTTCCCTAGGGTGTTCCCTGGTGGGGGGCTGGGGTACAGGCTGCTAGAGGCACGGATCCTCCTTCCCCTCTCAGTCCGCCCAACACTAACAGCTCTCGGCAAAGGAGACAAACACTGTCAAAAGTTCAACGTTTAATGTTAAATTTGCATTCACACATTCAAATTCAACATTAATTTCAACTCACGTGAGTCCCAGGGCTGGATTTTTAGCCCTGTCATCTGTGATGAAACTACCATTAGTTTCACTGATGCTTGAGGGAAAAGGGTATCCCCACGTTACACAATCTCACGTTGGATACAAAGGGAATGTGAGATTGGGCAAAGTTTAAATCTGTTTAATCTTCTAGCTCTCAGAATTTCCAGTTGCAACTTCTTGATTGCATTCCTTTTTGGAAGTCAGTTTAAAAATGAGAGAAACAAATAACCAATGAAATTAGATGAAGAAAGACCTATGCAGCGCGTTCTTCAAACACCTTCTCTAAACCTTGCTAAAGGCCTGTATTGCACTTCTAGGCTGTTTTGAGAGAGAGAGAGAGAGAGATAAATAGCTGTAGGCGCGAGAGAGCGGGATACAAATAAAAGGTGAACTGAACTGATTTTGTCAGTTTGTTTCATCAAACCCTATGCCTGATCATTTTCTCAAGCCATGATAAAAGATTTGTTTGGCAGGCGAGGCTAGAAATTATGGGGCGTGGGGGTCTTTGTTTTATTTCTTTCTCTGTACATATCCGTTACCTGCCCTGAGCCTTCAGCCTTCCCTTCTCTGTAACTGAGCCAAGCATGGGTACCTGTGATCTCTCAGCTGTGTAAATGCATCCAGCGCTCTCTCATGTTCCCCTTTCCCTTGACCATTCTAGATTATAAGCCCCTCTGTTCATCTCTGTGAATTGTTCAGTGCTAGGCACATAGCTGGCACTATATAAATACTGAATGGGTGCCTTTAGACACAATGGAAAGGGGTAGTGGAATGTGGGTTGACACTAGGGATGGGACACCGGGGGAGAATACCGGATACCAGATTTGTTGGTATCGGATGTACCAGTCTCGGCATACTGGATTTTTAACATTGGCCGCTTTACTGTTTATTTTACATTGCAACCATTTACTTCAATGGCCTTGATGTAAAAAAAACGGTGAAGCGGCCAGTGTTAAAAATCCAGTATGCCGATACCAGTGATTATCGGGTGTATCGGATTTATCCAATACCGATATTCCCGCTCCTAGTTGACACCATCCGCTGACCCACTGTTTCCTATGTTGAGTGGCTAATTGGGGTCCTGCCTGCCGCTTGCACCGGAAGCCATGGGGGCAGGAGCACTCCCATAGACTTATGGGAGCTGTAGTTCATGTGGGAGAGCAGTTGGCTCGGTTTGATCCTCTGTGCCATGTTGCAGCTAAATAGCCGCTTCTTCGCTGCTCCCACCCCTCCCCCTGGGTGCTCTGGGAGACTGCACAGATGGTGTGCAGCAAGGAATGAGCTGTTGGGTGGCGACATGGAGTGGAGGCAGACAGACTAGAAATGGCTGTGAACACACCACCTGTTTTCTTAAGACAATGTTAGCCATGGGGACAAGGGAAACACCCCCACACCGGATACATCCATGCAACCAATGAGGAGTTAATGGGAGACTAACGGGGAGCAGACCAGTGGCCAAACAGTGCTTAGACAAAATGCACAAACGTCTTCAGCACCCACTCACTGGTGTGACTAAAGATGCCCAATATCAACTGTAGGACATCCTAAGATATGGGCAGAGTGAATATCGACCTCATTTCTGATCAGCATAGGCATGAGCAACAACTCTGCAAGTAATTGGAGCAAAGTTGGGACTTGTGGTAACCAGTTGTTAATAACTGCACGGTGACTTGGAGCAGGGGATTTGTAGATACACGGTCCAAGTAACAATTGCCACTGTCAATATGCCGCAACTCAACTGCATATTGAGTATTCAGTGTCTGAATTTTCCACCAATCTGTTTGCCTGAGGGCAAGAACAGTGTAAGTAGTAACTTGTACCACATTGCTGCCTGTTGTGTAGGACTCTGCTCCAATGCAGTACTAAACTGCCTCCTCCCCTCCCGCCCCCGGGACTTTGGGTTCCCTGTTTGATCTCAGCAAGATGGGCCAACAGGTTTCATTTTGGTTAAGCTACACGAGCACTTGCTCCTGCAAGAATTAAAGTGGTCTAGCTCTGATCTTGCAAGGTATTTCTATATGTGCTCAATTTCAAGCCCTGGATTAGTTCCATTGCCTTCCATGAGACTCAAGTGTATAAAAGTTCAGCATGAGCGTAAGTACTTAACAGCATCCAGGCTAAGAATGATTGGTCTTGCGGGATCAAAGTAGCCCCAGTCGGGAAAAGGTTCTCCACTCTGTTCTAGACAATTCTTTGTATAAATCCAGCCATTAACAAAATGATTTGATGCCCAAAAAGCAGGTTAGTCTAAAAGTGCAGATGTAACAGGCAAAAGAAAATATAGTACGCGGTGGAGGACCATCTTCTATAAATGCCAAAACCCAGGGGTGACAGGGAGGGGGAGATTTCTGGTTTGTTGGGGGTGGGGGGTTGCCTTCCCTTTTATTGTATTGTATTTTGGTTTTATGCATTTTATGTGTTTGGATATTGTGAGCTGCACCAGGCTGCTTGGAGCAAGAGGGGCTGGGAAGAAAATCATTTTATAAATGAACAAATAAATAAATTTCCAATAGTGTACTGATAAAAGAGCTTTGTAGTCAATGGAGTAGGGGGGGTTAGGCAGGTAAGGAGAAGGCTAGGAGAGCTCCGCCTGAGCAGCAAGGAAGGCTCTCTTTAAAGGGAGTGTTCCTCTCCATTCCTGAGACCAGTTGCTGAGGTGCCAGAGAGCTGGGGTCCTGATCTGTTGCTGCTTCTTTTTTATCCCCTCACCGAGTCCCATTGTAGGTAGTTTGGCACCATCTAGCACCCAAGTTGGAGTATAACAAGCACTTTGTTTTTCCTTTCTCTGACATCACTTTCCCGTACCCTTCCCTCCCAGCACGGTTGGTTCTTTCCTTCCTGCTTCTGGAGGAGTTGTCTGTGTAGCAGTGCATGGGCTTGAGGGAAGGCTTTTAGTGCTGCATGCTGAGTGGAGTGATGATTCCAGGGGTGGAAACCCAGGCCCAGCCCCCTGCTTAGAGCCTGATCACGATGTACGGTATCTACAGGGGTTTATCTTGGACTCAATGGAAGACTGAGCCTGCTGGTTGGTGGAGCCTGTGCTGGTCTTTTATTTATTTATTATATCTTTACCCTGACCCTCGCAGCTAAGTGACTTAGAGCAGCTTATAATTTTTTAAAAAAAACATAAAAACAATTACAATAAACTATATTACAATTTTATAAAATTTATAAAACTTCAGCTAATGCCCAAAAGAAAAAGACAAAGAATGTGCCCACCCTCCAACCCATCCCACCTTCCCCTGCCAAACGCCTGGTGGAAGAGCCAGGTCTTACAGTTCCATCGGAAGGTGACAGAGTTAGGGCTGAGATGACCCTCTACTAGGAGGGAATGCCATAGCCACTGAGAACAGCCTCCTGTCCATCTGAACCTGCTGCAGAGGTGGGATGTCCAGGTGGGTGTCCCCAAACGCCCGCAGGGGCTGTGGGGATGAGATGATCACTCAAATAAACAGGGCCCAGGAAGTGAAAGAGTTTAGAGGTCAAAACCAGCACCCAGAATTGGGCTCAGAGGACAATAGGCAGCCAGTGCAGTGGCAGGAGCACAAGTGTTATGTGCTCCCCGTAGCCCATTCTGGTTAAGAGGCGCGCTGCCACATTCTGCAATAACTGCAGTGGCTGGATTGTCTGCAAAGGCAGCCCCACATGGAGTGCATTGCAATAACCTAGCCTCAAGGTGACAAATGCATGGGCGACAGTGGCAAGATTGGAGTCCATGACATATGGGCGGAGCATCTTCACCAGATGTAATTGGCAAATTCTGAGTCCAGGTATAGCTGCAGATCCAGGAGCATGTCTAGGCTCCACCCAAGTGGAGCCAAAGGAGGACAAATAGCCCTAGTAACGGGAAACCACCGTCCCTAGAACCCTGGTCCACCACTAACATCGCCTCGACCTCATCCAATTCCCCACAGTGGCCAAGCACTGGGACAGCAAAGAGACAGCAGGGCCTGGGTCAGATAAAAATGATAAATACAGTTGGGTGTCGGCTACATACTGATCTGGTCCATGTCCGCATAGGAGTAGGTTTGGGTACCAAAAGGCATAGATGCGCTGAAAGCAGATCCCTAACCCACCCACTGCCAGGGCATGTAGAATGGGGATATATGGCTCTGTCTTCCCCACTGCCGTACCCATGGTAAATTGCAATTCCCTTGGAACTGGGACTATCTAAAAGTGGTTACAGTGAGGGGAGGGGGGAGAGATCAGCCCCCATTCTTTCCTCCACCGAGCCACCAGTGATTTACCCTCCCCTGGGTCTGGGTCAGGGTGCTCAGAGGGTTCCAGGGCCTCAGGGGGTCCCTGCTTCTGATAGCCCAAGACTGGTCAGGGTCATACTGCTACCCTGAGATTAGGGAAATGTATACATGCCCCTTGGTGGCACCTGCTGGAGGTGCCAGATCTGTTTGACCCAGCAGGACTAGGTGTGGTGGTACCCAAACTTATCGTACCTGCATCTGGCAGCTTGGAGGCTTTACTATTGACCCTAAAGGAAGGGGGTTGGCTTTGGCCAGTGGAAAGCCCTCTACAAGTGACTATTAATAATAATCATCAAGTGACAATAATTTGCAAAACAGGTAGAAGGCTAGTGATTGCCCCCCAGGATAGGCAATAGTACATACTACCTTGGCGTACATGCCCTCCCTTTTGGGGGGGGGGGGGGCAGGAATACCCTCATTTCTGGTAGCACTCACTGCTTCCTGGAGTCCAGTAAAGCGAGGTTTCTTACCTCTAACAATTCTTTCAAGTCCTATTGTAGGTATTTTAGCACCTAAGCGCTACCTCTGCCATCCCTACCTCTTCCGTCAGGCCCCGCCCTGGGAGTTTTTACCTGGGGAAAGGGGAGGGAGAAGCAGAGTGACAGCCAGGCTCCTCCAATCCAGCCCGTCCCAGTCCCCCCCAACCTTTGTGGTTGATGTCTGCATCCAATGGGTTTCATGCACCATAGGTCTGGCCAGGCCTGCACTAAGGGAGACTTGACCCTTCTCCTGTTCTTACATTCTACCCAGTCATACTATTGTTATGGATTCTAAATGCTACATCAGTGTCCTTAGTGCATAGTTAAGCATGAGTAAGTTAGTTCCCCAAGGATACTCTTGAGTTCAACCTCCACCCAAATGCATCTTCCATGTGGGCCAATGGAGGCAGGAGTAGCGTGTTATAGGCAAATTGCTTCCCCCGGCAGGAGAAGCAAATCATTTTTGCCAGTGGAAGAAGAAAGACAGGACGAAGAAGATTTTGTTCCCCCTGTTGCATAATTTTCTGGCAGCCCATTGCTGCAGTGGAATAATTGTTCGTCACTTACAACTGTTGGTGGACAATCATGTTCTTTTGCTATGGACCCCTTTCTCTGCCATCCCTACCTCTTCTGTCAGGTTTTCCTTAGCCCCACATCCCCACCCATTGCTGTTCCCTCTACTACCTCCATCTTGGGAATAACACCCTTTCTCTTGTGAAGCTACTGAAAAGACTCACTTGCGTGGCAGTAATCTGCCTGGCTTGGTTTTATTGGGATTGTGTTTCAATCGCCTTTGCCTCATCCAGTCGCCCACGTCACTGGCTTGGGTTACATCAGGACAACATGTGGCTTTGCTATTAACAGATCCCAGCAGCTCATTATTATTATTATTATTATTATTA